>VXBR01005503.1:4779-72956 GCA_013400215.1 Cisticola juncidis
AAAAAAAAAAAGGAGAAAAAAAGAACCAGAGGCTTCCTTTGAGTTAAATTTTAAATATTTGTGAGCTATGCTCTCTTAAGATGGCTTAGGACATGGAATAGCATTCTCTTGAAAGCAAAAAATTACTGCAAGCAAGGAGAGGTGCCATTTCACTTTAGGCTGCTCATTAGAGATAATTCAAATACAGATTACTCAATCCATACCTAGACTACATTTGACCAAGATGTTTTTAAAACCTCTCAAAATCAAGTATATTGAGTTCTTTTTTCTGTGTTTTTAGGTATTGATTCCCTAGGTTCAAGCAGAACAGATGAGAGCAACCTGGTCCTCTTGGGCTGCATCCATGTGCCAAAACTACCACTGATTTTAGGGCAGATCCACATGTGGATGGAGGCAGATTTAAAACCCCAGTCCTTCTCCCTGGAGCGCATGGGGCTGAGAGTGGATGCCCTGATCCCCAAACCCAGACAAAATTCATTGTTTATTCAGCAGAGCAGCTTCCCTGTCATCAGTGAGCTCACCATGCAAATGGAGTTATTAATTAATCTTTGCACAATTGAATTCCAGGGTTCCATCCTGGAAAAAATAAATACACAATATTTCAGGCAGGTAACCAATCCTGCTCAATATCCCCCAAAATACCCACTGACATCAGGGCCTACATTTGTGCTCTCTTTCCCCTTTTTCCAGCATCCTGTAACCAATAGACTGGAAAGGCTCCACAGCAATTACATATTTAGGATATGTGATAGCTGCAGTTAAGATCTTTACGACTGATTGCAGGATAAAATTTACTTCAAATGTGCAAGAGCCCATTTTTAAACCTCAGTCTTTCAGCTGCTTTGCATTAGAGATATTCCAAAGAATCAAAAGCAATTAGAGCGTACAAAGTCTAAATGGTAAATAATTTCCAAATCAAAACCTTTATTAAAGCAATAAGCATCTATTTTTGTTAACACTGTAAGAGATGGAAAGGGCCAATCTAAAGAACTTTTGGCTTAATGTCATGGAAAGAAAGCCAGACTTCTATGCTGAAGAGCAGTATAGGAAATCTCACCCCAGGTGCGTTTGGGATTGAGTTTGAAGGACTTGGGAAAGCAGGACAAGCAAAAGGATTTAAAATTCCCATTTTTGTGCTGGGGATGGGAGTAGGGATGGTTTGCACATGCCTGAGATGGGATCTATAGGTGGATCCGTGTCTCCTGATTCCCAGGGAGCGCCTCGGCGGCTTGCAAATATTTGTAGAATCACGTCCTTAATTAGAGTGGTAAAACAGTATTAAATCTTGGAATGGGAGAGAAAGAGGAGAGCGAGGGAGAGCTGTCACTGGCAAGAGCCTGTCAACAAGAAGTTAAAAAGCCAATGGTAAATCTCATTTCTGGGAGCTCTGGGTTTGCAGAGCCATCGACCGGCGGCTCCCGGCTCAGCGGCTCCTGATCGATGCTCTGCTGGCACAGAGTACCACGCCGAGGAGCTGCGGGCTGCTCAAGTACCTTTGAAAATGGGGATATTTCAAACAGGGACTGTGAAAAGCTGGGCAGTGGCTCTCCTCACCCCTGGTGTTGTTTAGACACCGAAAATGCTGCTCTGTTATTCTGTCACTGGATTTTTTTTTTTTTTAATTATGCCAGTCCTTGACTTCTGCACCTCGAGTACAAATAATATTTACCCAGCATAGAAGCACCATTTCTGAACCCAAGTTGTTTTCCTTTTTGTCAAAAGCATGAAGTTTTGTTTTTTATATTCATCTTCAGACTTCAGGAAGGAAAAATCTAATCAAATCAAATCAGATCAGCCCACAGGTCTTACCAAAAAGTGGCTAGGGGAGATGAGGATGTTGGAGTTTCCCTGCCATCACTGAAGGGCAACTGGAGGTAACACCAACTGCTTGCCATCCAGGGCTTGTACTTCTGTCCAGATTATGGGATTAGTCTCTGTTACATCTATCTACAGTTGGGAACTTGTGATCCAGTTAAAGCAGCTTGAAAGACGCCCAGCAGGTGCTGGGGGTCTGACTCTGTGGCACAAATTCTCTGAGTTACGGGGCAAAGCAGGGCTGGCCTTGAGCCGGGCTTCCCCAGGCTCCGCGCAGCTGGGGGAGACAGGGAAAACATCAAAATCCTGCCAGAAAACTCTCCCAGAAGGGGAAAATCAACCACAGCCCCTTTTTTTCCACCCTAATCTCGAAATGGAGATGCTAATGCTTAAATACAAACACAGTCAGACATGAGTTTATGAATCTTTACTGCTGCACACATATCACATGGACACAGGGGATCTCCTACACCTCAGAAATGCTAATTCAGCTCTGGAATTCTGAGTTTGTAGAAACTGTCCTGTAAATGTCATGGGGGATTACCAAAACTACAAAGATTATATCTTTGCATGTGTTCAGACTATTGATTTAAAACTTTATTAGCTTGGATATAAATTCTTCACAAGGGAAGCAACTCAGCAGTGGGAATTCTGTCCATGTCAAGCTATTTCAGGTTTGAAACCTGTACTGTCCTGCTTTTCACTAGAGTAGGCAGATCTCTGTAGGTGATGCTACACAAATCCAACACAACACCTTATAAACATACAATCCTGCCCTGCTCAGCCAAACTTCACCCAGCTGCAGCAGACAGGGGATGCAACACACTTCCAGTTATTTAGCCATAAATATTTTTTAATGGAAAATATAATGGTGTGGGGTTTACTCTCGTATGTTCTTCATAGTGTAGTAAAGCTGTAGTAGAGCCTCAGAAAAATCTGCCTTTGTAACAAGATCTCTGCAGAAATTAATACATGGTGAAGTGACTGCCCGTGGTTTGCTCAGAAAAATATGCAGTTGCATAGTAAGATATTTATAACAGGATTGTATTTCAAGTGCAAAGCCCAAGTTCAAAGATTTTTCAGGATGGTGCAAGAGAAAATGACAGAATTTTTTTTGAGTTCACTGTTCTCTGTTGTGGAGAACCTTTGTGATAAAGCATCACTTGGAGCTGTCTCAGCTGGACCTGGAAAAACCATGGCCCCTTCCCAGTCATGCCAGGATGGGATGCAGATGAGCACAACAGATGCTGGGAAAGGTCCTGGGCTCTCCTCCCTGTGATCTGCTCTCCTGCCTCTGACTCCACAGGGTTGGGTATTCAAGGCACAGCAGTCTGCACATCTCACATCCATGGTGGCTCTCAATCCTCCGTGCAGAACTTTTCCTTCCTGGGAAACAAGCCCTGTGGAATCTCTCTGAATGCCACTCCTTGGACAGAAACAATGCTGGAGCAATTCCAACCCGGTCTAGTGAGAGAGGACACCCCTTACAGGACCTCCATCCTAAATCCAGGTTAAAAACTAAACTCTGCACATCTTTATGCCCATTTCCTGTGCTGCATACCAGTCAGAAAATCTCTGAGTGTCAAACTCACTGTGATAATTTCCTGGTCTGTAACATTCTTTACCCTTGATTATAAAACACTTTTTTGCTGCTTTGTCCAATATAACACACATCAAATGAAAGAATACCAAACAATTCTTTTAGCAGAAAAGACTTGAGGATATTTTACTTACTTCCTACAAAAAACACATCCACCTCTCATCCTGTGCTAATTCTTGTGGGCACAGGAGTAGTAAAAGGGATGAGTTCAGTGGTGCCTGTTTCAATCCCCCTCACCACAACTGTCTTCCCAAGGGATTTATTCCTTGCCATTTCTTCCTCTTGCCCCAGCTTAAGCCACAAAAACGCGCTGTGGGAATTGCAATGCTTCATATATTCCAAGGGAGAGGATAATAAACTGGGCTGCTCTGACCTTTTTGGGATTAGTGCTGTTTGATCCCTCATGTCCACAGTGGTGACCCAGGGGACGCAGGCAGGCCGCAGGGGCCGGTCCAGCTACAGCACAGTGAAAAGGTTAAAGTCAGTGTTTATGGGACTATTAAATGTTTATGGTCTTTCACAGGCCATGCCAGGCATTAAAATTATGATACCTCGTTCCCATAACAAACACTGGAATGAGAAGGGAAAATGGCAGAGCATGAGGCTGGTTTGAGGTGCTGCTCTGCGGGCAGTGAGGGAGTGTGTTGCACTCTCTCTCTGCATTTGGGAGAAGTTTGGGTTGAGCAGGACAGGATTTTGTGTTTAAAAGGTGCTGTGTTTGGTTTGTGTTGCATCACCTACAGAGATCTGCCTGTTCTAGTAAAAAGCAGTGTTGTACAGAAGGATTCTAAACCTGGAAAAGTTTGATATGGACAGAATTCTCACTGCTGAGTTGTTTTCTTTGTGAAGAATTTATATCAGGGTTGTTGCAGTAGGGGCACAAAACCAGCACAAAACCTTCACTGCTCTGAAACAGCCAAAAAGAAAGAGATGACATCACCAAGCCCTGAATGACTTCACAGCAGATCACCCAAACACCAGCCACCTCCCATCCCCAACACTGACCAGCTGCAGAAATTGGGAAGCCCAGAGACTAGCTGTGCCCATCATTAATCCTCAGAGGTTTTGAGCTGAAACACAGAAAATTAACCATTTTGCAGGCTGCCAGCGCAAAACTGTGCTGCTGGGACACCACTCCTGTTCCAGGGGCTGCTCAGCCCACTACAAGCTCTTTGCTTGGCTTTCACATCTCACAGTGGGCTGGTCAAACACAGCCCAATCAAACACTGGACATAATTTTTGCTTTTTATCTCTTCTAAATATACCACATCTGAATTTCACTGCATGTCCTAAGATGCCCACGGTACATCAATGACTGCCCATGAACAGGGATAATTTACAAACATCCAGACAGCCTCAAAGCTCTCATCCCACCCCTGTAAAAGTTCTGGTTGCCACCACAAATCACTGGGTTTACTCTCAATTTTCCTGGCAGGAAAATAAACTTTCTGTCAACTATAAAAGATGAAGAAATTCAGTCTGGAGACAAAACCTCCCAAACCAGCAGCAGCCCAGGGCTACTGACAGCTACCCAAAGATGGAGCTTGAGGTAACTCCTGTTTAAGAAGAGCTGTGAAAGTAAAATATGTAAAATCATTAAGTGTATTATTTCCTACTATTACCCCAAACAAATTACTCTGGAAAATTACACTGTTTTTTCAAAATCACATCTGATCTGATAGTTAGTAATGAAAATACCAGGTCATTAAAATGGCAGTTATTACAAGTGTATGAAAAGTAAAGCCAAAACATCAAATATAATGATGTCATTGATATTTATTTTGTTTTCTGCTATATACTAACGCCCTTTTTTATTTGTTTTGTAATAGAGTATTAAAAAATAAATATATGTACATAAAATGTTATCAGTTGCAAAGAATTAAGAACACAGAGTAGGCACCAAGCCAGGATTAGTATTATACAAATAGAAGTAAATGATTTAATGTAAACTAATATGTGGTACCCAGCAGGGACTGAAATACCTCAGTCCCTGAGGTCATCCTCCTGTATCCTGGCTGCAGGAGAAGAGGACAGGAAGAACTGGGAGCATAGGTGAGAAGAGGTGTATGGTTAAATCAGTTATCTCAAACTTTAACTCCCAAGTGCTCTATGGAAAGCAAAAACTGAAGGAAAGAAAGAAAAGAAAATTAAAAAAATAAAGTCCCACTAGGTTTCATGGCCTTTTAAACCTGGTCACAGGAATTCAATGCTGTTTCTTGGGCTTTGTCCGTCATTTACCTCCTGCGTTGAAATACACTGGAATTCCTAAATAGGCCAGGTGTCCCTGGGCCAGCTCCTTGGGTGACCTCCGAGCCCTGCAGCAGTGAGTTCCCATTGTCTTCCTGGGCAAGGGAAGTTCATCCTGTTCTGCAAAACAAGGGAGGAGGAAAGGGGAATGAGAGAGATGGGAACAGGGGAGCCAAAAAGGGTCAGCCAGGAGATGGGAGGGTTTCAGCCTCACCTGGGCCCACCTGGGTGTGCTTTGGCACAGCACAACATAGGGGAGGTAGAAATGAGAAAGAATATTTTAAAAGAGAAAAAACATTAATTAGGGTGTGGGCTGAAGTGTGGAGATTGCTTTGATGTATAGGGGCAGTGCTGGGTTCAGACAGTAAATTTTTTTGGCTGTTACTGAGTACTGCAGTTCTTGAACATCTGTGGTGCTAACACAGCTATTTGCACTCTAGAACCTCTTGTGCAGTAAAATCATCACTGGAGGTCCTTCTAGGAGTAACTATTCCTGTACTACTAAAAAAGAGAGCCTTTACAGATTCAATTAATTGGAAAAAATAAACTAAATTCCTCAAGCAGGATTTTTTTCGTTCTGTTCCACGTGCCAAATATTTGGTCTGAGTTCTAGAACAGAAATTATTTGGTTTTAAAATTTTTTTTTCTGGGTGGGGGGGTGGTCTCTGAGCTCTTGCACAGCAAAACTCAGGCTGTCCATGTAATTTTTGCTGTGTTTGAACATAAAAACATTAATGCAATGTGTCTGCACAACAAACATCGCTGTGGATGAAGGTGGTGAAGGTGCTCTGCAGTGCTGTTGAGCTGAGCAGGAAAGCTCCTGACTAGACAAAAATAGTGGGTTTTTTAACAGTGCTGAACATCATGGGATGCACCCAAGCAATATATTGTGGAAATCTCTGGTGTTCCAGTAGCAGTAGGAGGATCCCACGGCTGGATAATCAGGCACAGGCTCAGTGTTCTCCCAAAGAAGGCGGCATTCTGCCTGCTCTGGCTGCTGAGCTGCGGATTCCAAACCTCCGTGATTCCCCCTGTGTCTGCCTGGAGACGCAGGAGCTGGAGCAACTGGGAAATCAGCAGAGCAGCAAGCTGAGCACTACAAATTGGTAAAAATTATTTAATACTAGGAAGCTGATCTCGTCACCCCCTGGTAATTCTGTCAATTAAGCAAATGGAATTAATATTAATTATCAACTATGAATTGTTTGCGGGTGCAATAATGAATGGAGGAAATAGGAAGAAACACAGCACATTTGTGGTGCAGAAGTGTCGGCTGTCTCTGGATATTTCCTCTGGAATCTCTTTTGGTCCCATTAAAAACTACTTTAACAATACATTTTTTTAGTGTTTGAGTTACAGATCAGCCTGGATAGGTTAGGAAGTGCCACAAAGCAAATGTGTTCACCAAAATTCTCTTTGATCCACAAACTCAGATTCACTTGAAAGAAAATAAATCAGAAAACAACCCACAGAGATGCTCAGCAAGAGTAGTCATCCTTGAAAAAGAGCAATACTTGGAAATATTTTAACTGGAGAAACCATCATTGGAATATTGCTCTCAATAGATTGCAATAACTTTCTTTTCCCATTAGGGAAAAAAAAAGGAAGTCAGAAGGAAATGGTAAACCTATAAGCAAAAACCCTGAATCCCTGAGACATCATTTATAATTAGTTTTCATTAATAATTTTGATTAATCTCTGCCACTCTTGCACCTTCAAGATGCCCCCTTGGCAGCTGTTGGGGAACATTTCCTTTGCCATTAGAGCAGGAGAGACCTTGGTTAGAACACCACTAACAAGGGCATCAGCTTCTGGAGTGTTTGACAGAGAGATTTGCACAAAATTAATCCTTAGAGGAATATTTCCCTCCAGAACCACCTTTCTCCACCTCCAAAAGTTTTTCATATACTCCCACTGGCAGATGGTGCAAACACAGGCAGGTCCACAGGAATGGGAATTGTTCATCACCACTTGTGCTGGGGGTTTTGAAACTTGTCACTAAGACCAGAAATGAAAATTTCCCTATTTGGGATCATTTTCCAGCTCTTTCTCACCTGAATTAGAAGGTGACAGTAGCTTCTAGGTTAGGAAAGGAAATTCTAGGTAACTTGTATGGGCTCTGGAAGATCCAAGACAAGGGAATAGGGGCCACAGGGGTAGGAGCAGCAATGGAAAAAGGGATACAAGCAGTGCTAATCTATTTTCAGAGCTGTGTATAAAATGATGGATCTGTTCTGCTGCTTGAGAGACATAAATATCAGTTATTAAGACAATCAGGATTTCTTCTTTGCAATTACTTTTTAATAGAAACATGAATCTCAGTTAAAGCCAGATTTACGCTCACCTTTGCCTAACCCAGTGCCAGGATCTTTGATCCCAAATTATTTATGAAGTGGGGAATCTCTCCTGCATGGGGTATTTCTGCTTGAAACGGGCAATAGGTTCTTCCCAAAGGCCTTTGTACCTTTGTTGCATAAAATAATCTGCTACTGAAATGCATTTGTAGGTGCAATGTACAGTTATTACAAAAGCAGTCAGCAATAAAACTCAAAGGTTTAGGGCAGAAATTGCATAAAAACATCATTTCTAGTTTGAGCAGTGAAACTGAGACAGTGGGATCCCAACAGGAGGATTTGGGCAAACACTTGTCCAATGGGAAACACCCACTGCCACCTTTCAGAGTGAAGGGTGGTGAAAGCCCAGAGGCAGATTGCTGGGAAAAATTCCCACAACCAGGGGCTCCTGGGGAGCATCCTCACCCTGTCCATCTCGCTGCCCAGCAGCTCCAGCTTCCCCATGGATCTACATGTCAGACACCAGGACTTCTGCAGGAAGATTTAGTGTGGGGTTCCACACACCCCCCTTTTTTTTTTTTTTAATTTTTGCAGTAAATTTTTGTCCCTCCTCCCCATGCTGTCTTGAAGCATCTTGAAGCAACCACTTGGTTCTGTTCTAATTAGAAATAATCTCCCAGTTAATTCAGCCAAATTTTCTGGGGGGATGGAAAAGCCAGAGCTCACTGGAAATGGGGTTTCAGGTTGGTCCAGAGTAAGGACTTCATGAGGGAAGTGACCCCAGTCCCACCACCCTCCCCAGCCTCTTGTGCACTCAAACAGCTTCTGTTTTTAACCAAAACCCTAATTCACTCTTTTAATGAATCTTTCAGAGTGCCAAAAGACAAACTGAAGGCAAACTGAAGTTCTTAGCCAAAGGTTTAATTTGGGTAGGGAATACAGGGATAACTAACTAATGTTTCTCTCCGAATGGAGCATGTGCAGGTTTGGCTCCAGGACGCAGAAATCATTTTGCACTCTAAAAGCAGCTGCAATCTTTTGAAATTCATATTCAGAAAAGAATTCTGAATCATTTAGGTCCTTTGACATCAAGTTACAATTAATTTTTAAGTAAATTGAGTGTAGTTTTATTTAGAAGGCCAAGCTGCCTGCAGCTCCCAGCCCTGCTCAAGTGAGAGGAAAACCAACCTTCCAATGGTATCAACTGGAATTTAAAGGAACTGGGACTCTGAATGCTCAGTGTGCTCCAGAGTGCTGCTCAGGATCCATGAATCCCTTCTCTTTGAGGAGAAAAGCTGTCTGAATGTCACTCACACTGCCCTTTATTTTTATCCATTAGACAAACAAAATGAATGATCACATTTATGTGGAAAAAAAAGCAGACCCCACGGGCTATATGGCGTGAAAAGAACTCTTTCTGCCCAGCAAGATAATGCTTGAAAAGGTGAATGAAAAGATTTTAGCAAAGAGGAAAATGTCCCTGTAGGACCCTTCCTAATTCTGAGCTCTTCAGCAACGTCAGCCTCACTAATCCATACCTAGCTGTGAGTTCAAATGAAAAATTCATTAACTTTGTGTCCTTTAATTTATTAGGTGTAGCAACACTCCTCATCAGGGGAAAGGCTGAAAGGAGGGGACAATCAGGGCACTTTTATTCCCTTGGCAAACCCACGGGCTCACAAAGGGCGAGGACCCGTTTGGGAGAAATTACCCTCCCTAATTAGAAGCGCTGCCGTTGGCTCTCGACGGGGCCGAGCAAAGGGAAAATGGAAAATCTGCCATCAAAGGCCTGCAGCAGCCATGGCCACAACCACGGCAGGGCCAGGCAGTGGTGGAGGCTCCTCGGTGACCAGTTCATCTCCCGTTGGTGCATGATGAGAGAACAGGAACAGGAAAGTCTTTTTTACAGAGAATTAAAACTGAAAGGTAGATTTTCTGCATCACAACAGAGCTGGATGCTGTTTCACTGCACTCCCTGCTGATCCATCCTATCCCTGTGTTATGGAAAATTGGAGAGGCTTTTCCCAGTTAACTGCCTGAGTTGGGATGCAAGAAGTGAGAACAGGAAATATAGAGGATCCCAATATTTGAGTGATCCCATCCACAGTGGAACCTGGGATAACAATAACTCCTGCCTGATATATTTGGGTTTATTCCCAGTAACACAATACTTTTGTGTTTTTGTCCTTACATGACCCTCCCCAGTGTCCCTTCCCTCCCTCTTTGGAAAGGAATAAATAATTATCCTTATATTCTGCCAGGAAACACAGACAGTGAGTGGGGTGAGATGGACAGCAGCCAGGGCAGTGCCAGCAGCAGTGCCAGGGCCCCAGGCCCCATTAACATTAATGCTTAATTAGTTTTTACATTTTCCAAGCAAAATGTAAACATGTATCTGCACCATCCCGTGCCAGCTGTGATGGAGGGAGTGATGTTATCCAACAGCAATTTCCTCTCCTTTGAAAGGGGCATCTCCAGTAGGTAGGACCACAAAGCAGCATCTAAATCATGACACCTTGTATTGTGCCCTACAAAGGACGCAGTGGGGTCACATCATCCGTTTTGAGGTAAGACTAGCAAATATTTGGGCTGATGAGAAAGGGTAAGTTGCAGGAAAAAAAAAACAACCCAGTCCCTTTGAGGATACTGCAGCAGTCATCTATGATTTCAATTATGAAATTACAATCTGCCTTGATAACTGTATGGATATAGGCTTTAAAGCCAGGAATTATTGTTCCCCAAATTAATTGTTCTTCACAACAGCAGAAAGCTCTGAACAGCTGTAGAAAACGTTCACAATGAAATCTGAGTGTAGTGGAGGTTAATCCAGGTTGAAATTTCTTTATAGATATTAAAATGAAGTTCAGGTGAGCCAGAAGTTCATGAAATCAGCTTCTCCTGCTCACAAAGATGATAGATGCTCTGGCTGTTGGCCCTCCACCCCTCCAAAGTGATGCCCAGCTTACCCAGACATGAAACACATCCCTCTGTCACCACATGTGTCTTCCTGAGACTGCTTCCAAATATCTCCTTCCTCAAGGTCCAAGTTCTCCCACTCCAGGGATCCCACAGACAAACAGCTGGAGGAGAAAATCGCACAGCCAAGGATTTTCTGCTGCAATTACTGAAAAACAAGTCCACAAATACTGTTTGTCACTGATATTTCTAAAATGTCTACACAGAGGTGTTGGAACAGCAGCTGTTTGTGGTTCCATGGGGAATGGATATGATAGGGACAGGATACTTTATGTCCATCTCTCATGAAGGGCTATTTCCAATACTGGAAGTTAGGGCTCTGCAACATCACCTCCTCCACACCCTGAGAGTCACATTTGGTCTCCCTCCTCCTTTGGAATACTCCTGGAAAGAAGCCTTAGGGGCTACGGAATGTGAGAAGTTTCTCGGGCAGTGGAGCGGAAACGAGATGGTTTTCCTGGAGGGAGGTGAACAGGCACCCATTTCCCACTCAGTCACTCTCAGCAGCCACTTGCCATGCAGAAAATCAAATGTAAATGTTGATTTTGTGCCATAAACTGAGGCCCTCTGGAAAGGTGAAAAACCATCAAGGAGAACAACCACAATCAATGCAAAAACCAATATAATTGCAAACCAGGCATAAATGGCCATCAATGTATATCATCTCCATAAGGATAAAGGAGACATACGCAGTGTTAAGGCAATAATTTAAAGAAGGAAGACTTAAAAAAAAATGTGAAATTATCCCTGAGGCTGATGACAACTCTCCCACATTATTTCCTGAAAAGTGCACAACCTAAAACTGTAAGAACTGTTCTGGTTACCCAGCAAGAAGAAGAAGAAGAGCTCAGGTGAGCAGCACAGAGCTGGCAGGACATCACAATTTGTTTTAGGAACAGTAAACAACACAGCTTTATAATGGCTTTATTCTCTCTTACTTTGTGGCAGAGTTCAAGTTTTGGTGCTGTGACAAGGAATTCCTCGTGCCATATTGATGACCCCGTGGGCCCCAGACCAGCTCCTAATCCTTGAATCAGGGCATGGGAGAGGGTGAAGGTGCAGGACATTCCCTGCAGAGAGATCAGCATTATCAGACTCATATGCAGGTCAGTATCACAGGTCTCAGTGAAGTCCAAATCACCAGGAACTGTTATACAAATACACCATTATGATTTTTTAGGATGTACTTGCATTTTTTTTTTTTTTTTTGCAAGACTTAAATAGGAATTAAGCTCTGTGATTTCCCTCCATGCAGGGATGACTTTAGCGCAGGTGTCATCTGTCCCTGAGGCGCCAGAATGACCAGATTGATCTCAAAGTGCACACAGAAAATTACAAACCATACAAAAAAAGGATATTCAACCTGGAAGAACAAAAAAATGGGCAAATATTTCTGGTCCAAGTAGAACTCATTTTGCAGTGCCCCACAGCCCTGCAGGTGATCCGTGCATCCCCCAAAGGAGGTCTCACCTGGGGAAGTTGCAGCTGACACCCTCCATAACCTGGATGCTCCTAGTAATTCCCAGACCTTGGGAAGGAGCAGGCTGGAGTGACAGCAGAGAGGTACAACAGGAAGCCTCTCTTTGTGTGCCACACCAAGCTGGGCTGGAGCATGTGAGGGCACAAAGGCTGGAAGTTATTTATTATGAAATAAACTTTGCAAAGGCTTAGCGAGACACCTTTGATGTTTCCAGAGAGCCCATCTGAGCTCAGTTTTGGAATAAAGTAGCCAGCTCAATGATATCTTAATTTCTTGAAGACAGTTGTTCAGTCTCTTTTCTATACTGTATGTTCCACATTAAGTCATTATCTATGCTGTTCACTCCATTAATTCTGCTAGTTTTATTAGCAAAGTTCTGCTGCCTGGTCCTGTAGCAGTGACAAGCATTTCTAAAAGCTAATCTGACAGATAATGACTCCATTAAGTGTTGAATACTAATTGGTTTACATCAGGGGCCTGAAATTAATTGATGTAAATAAATTAGCACCTGAGCATGCATCACCCCAGCTTTGGATTTTCCTAAATACCAATGATTTTTAAACCTTGTATCTTCAGCAAAACGCAGCGGAATATAAACAGACAGGATGAGTAATTAAAATGTGGCAACAAAATAAGACTATCAAGATGAGCTTAACAAAGATTGTTTACCTATTGATGGAAAGGGTAGTGCCTGCCTGTATAGTCTGTTTACACTGCTCTGACTCCTAGAAAAGATACTTTTCTGACAGCTTCCCAAAGATATAATTATCATTTCTATAATAACAGTGACACTGACCCCCACACCATTACTAAGATTTAGTAAAGTTCTGTGATATGCAGGGAATGTGTCCTATTAATCACAACAAACACTTGCCCACCCCCACCCCCCCTTTAAAAGTCAAGGCTACAATTATTAAATCAAGGAATTAATAAAAGCTATTTTGTTTTAAAAGGATAAAACCTCATTATATTGGTGATTTTTCATTGGAATGACACAAATAATGACAGATTCCTAAAGCCTGGGAGAGTGAGAGGGAGCCCAGGCTCTTTGGGCACGTCAAGAGCAGTCCATAGGTTAGAAGACACCAAGAAAATGTGGATTATTTTTGTATACAAATTTACTGTGTTCACTTGCACCTTTATAAGCAAAATAAAATCTAATATAAAGCAATAAAAATCTAAAAATTCACATGCCATGGGAAAGTGGATATCATTTGGAGAGGCGAAGGAAACTCACCCCAGGACAATATGGGATCACAGAATTGTTTAGGTTGGAAAAGCCCTCTGAGGTCATCCAGTTAGATCATTAATCCAGCACTGCCAGGGCCACCACTGCCCCGTGTTCCCAAGTGCCACATCCACAGGGTTTTTGAATCCCTCCAGGGATGGGGACCCTTCCCCTGCCCTGGGCAGCTGTGCCAGGGCTGGACAGCCTTTTCCATGAAGAATATCTGGACAATATGAGAAACCTTTGGGCTTGAGCTCCATCTCCACTGGGGAGCTCACCTGAATCTCTGCAGGGCTGCTGGGAAGCTTTGGGAAAGCCACTGAGGTTGGTCAAAACACATCCATGAACTCCAGTCTGCTTCGGATCAATTTCCTAATTAATCCTATTGATTTCAGACTGGAGAGACTGACGGTTTTTACATGCACTGAAGAACCCTTTGTTTGACAGAACTATCATCACTGTGAAAACACTGAATGATTTAAAGTTATCCTGCAAAGGACAAGACCAGAATTCCTTCCCAAATACCCCACCAATCCCTGCCTTCTGGCAGTGGGGAGCCATTCCCTGTGTCCTGTCCCTCCATCCCTTGTCCAAAGTCCCTGCCCAGCTCTCCTGGAGCCCCTTTTGGCACTAGAAGGACTCTAAGGTCTAATACCAGGTATAATTCCATGAATGAACAGGGAACGATGTATAACAGTCTTGGAGGAGCCAGGATGCTCCTGCCCCCTCCTGTCCCAGGAAGGCCCTGAGCTCCCACGCTGGTGCCTAAGCCATATCCATCCCTGCCTGCTTGGAACCCTTCCCTGCAGCAGCCGGGTTTGTCATTCCTGCTGTGCTCCTTTCAGGATCTGCTTTGATCCAACGCCAAGCACAAACCGTGGCAAGCAGGCAGCCCAAGCTCTGTAAACAACAACTCGAGTGTTCCTCTGCTCTCCCCTGGCTCCTCCAGGGGCTGGGAGCACCAGGAACAGCACATCCCACCTTTCAGGGGACTTGTAGCTCCTAGGTGAGTCATTCATCACCACTCTGGCTCCGATTTCAAGTTTATCAGCTGCCTTTCAGTCCCTGAACCACCTCAGAATTCCCATGTAGACAAAACTGCCCCACACCTGGGTCCAGGTCCTGTCCTACACCACTGAACCATTTCTGGCATTTGCATCACGAGCTGGGGATTTTGGGGGGATAGCACCCCCCAGAGCAGCTGAGAGACAAGAGCCCCCTAAACATTCCTCACTTACCCCCAAAGCTGAACTGCAGGGAGCAGTGGAACAAAGTCCTCTGGAAAGCAGCTGTGATAAAACCAGTCATTTCGTGGCTCCAACACACCAGACACTCCTTCCAGAGCTATCAGCCAGCTTTAGTAATAAAGGTAAAAGACAAAAATTATTAACAGTTGGGAAGAGATACAGGAATGAACAAACCTTTTGCCACTTACAGAGTAAAATACAGCTCCAAGCGATTAAACATTTTAAAGTTTTTAAACACTGCCTTAAGCTACATAAGAAGTTGGAAGGGTTTAGTAATTCCATGTTCCCTGACACAGCCTTCCTTTGAAAGCTCTCACCCAAGAGTGTGGAAAACTGTGCAAAGCATCAGCTCTGGGGAAACTTCAGCCAACACCCATCATCATTCAGGTACTGGGCCCAAAGGAGTTAACACCACTTAAAATCCCAGGTTGGTTTGGCTTGGGAGGACCTTAAAACCCATCCAGTCCCACCCCCTGCCACGAGCAGGGTCACTCTCCCAGGGTGCTCCAAGCCCTGTCCAGCCTAGCCTTGGACACTTCCAGGGATTCAAATGGATAAAAAGCTTTTCCCCCCTGTAAAAAAACAGCAGAGCCCCTCAAACCTAAAGCAACATCCTCGAGGTGGGGATAATGTGACCCTGTGTGGGTGTGGAGAGGTTTTGGTGTGTTCCATCCTCTTCTCCATCTTCCAACCATTTTTGGAGCAGCTTCTCTTTGACCTCACCTGTGCAAGGATTTTGATTCAGCCACCACCAGAAACACTGAAAAATCATCAGGAGTTAACCAGGGAAAATTAATTACAGGAATAAAAGTTCCTTGAGTGTCCTCATCAGTATTTAAGTATAATGACTATTTATTAGTGAGGGTAATGGACAACAGAGCTGAAAGAGTGCAGGTTTCCAGTAGTCATCATGCATATGCTTAATGAGAATTCAAAAGACATAATGAATTAGGATTCCCCTGTTGGGCACTGAGTATTTCTTCATTAAATTCTAATGAACTGGGAAGAGTATCAGGTTTGCTCATGCAGTGTAATTTTCCCCCTTTTTATGGTTATGTTTACATGCATTTAGTTAATCCTCATCATCCTTATGACAAAGAAGTGCTGAAAAAACAAGTTTGTTAGGAATGGAAGGAAGAGAAATATGCAGAGACAGAAGAGTCAGCAGCACAAATTGTGTGAAATAATAGAATTTGTGCTGTACCCCACAGAACCCATAGCCCCAAACCAGACATTGCTTTTTCCTTCCTGAATTGTAGAATGAGATGAAATCTCATTTAACAATAAGATTATGGCAAGTGATAATGTGGTTTAATTGATGACCACCTTCAGGAAAAAAAGGACCTATTCCTAAAAACACACCCAGCACGTGAGAGGAGTCAATGCAGATAAATCCAAATTGCTCATTACAGAACTGAGGGCAAAAACAGCCCAGGAAAAGAAATCCATGTCAATAAATGACTACTTCAAATGTGACCATGCTGTCCCCAGAATAGTGTCCTGGACAAGAGGTGGCTGGGCTGGGCACACCTGCACCAGGCAGCCCAGAGAAACAAATCCCAGGAGTCTGAGGTGTTGTGGACTCTTCTGAAGGGCATCAAGAGGAGTTCCTCTGGTTTTGGAAACTGGTATCTCCACATCCCCAGTTCCTATACGTGAGCTCCTACAAGTAATTTCCTTTAAGTATGTGGTTGTCACAGAGCAAGAAGTGTAAAACCAATAATCTGTGCTGGCATTAAGTCAAAAATATTTTCAAAAGGGTAAGAGAGTTTGAAAGAGAGGATGAGAGCAGCTGCAGCAATCCCATGATGTCTTCATATATTCCCACAATCATGGCAAACTGGAAATCCATTTGCAAGCCACTTGTGGTCCTTATATCTCCGCTGGGGTCAGAGCCACAGCCCCACCCTATCCTGGAGCCACAGAGCAGTCCCAGCCCTGCCCCTTCTGGTGGCAGCTGCTCAGGTGACAGTGGCATCTGGTGGGGAATGAGCCAGGTCCTGGTGAGGTGGCACTGCCCCTGCAGACCCCCCGTGTCCCCTTCATCAGCGCCTCCCATGTCGAAATCCAGGGGATTAGAACTCTTCATCTCCTCCCTGCCTGGTGGCAAGACTAGCAAAGCAATTAGGCTGCTATGGCAATTTTATGGTGCTTAGAAAATTAATTAGCCAATTATTAATTAAAATTTCTCATTAATATTATTATTATTATCTTTCCTTTTAATTCCTTCTCCAGATTGTTTTTTTTTCTGTTTTGTTTCGGGTTTTTTTTCTCCTCTTCCTTTGTATTTCTTGTTTGCTTCCTGGGATGGACACGTCCCATCCCAGCTCTCCAGCCACAGGGAGGCCCTGGATGGGGAGCTTGGCTACTCAGGATGAGCCTGGAGTCAATGTCTGGAGAGTGGACACAGCCTTAGCAGGGCACATGCAGGACTTACCAGGGAAAGCCTTTGCATAAATCAGTGTTTAGTCAAAGGACAATTTCTCATTTTTTCAGAGACTTGGGGTGTCTCCTTTTCTTTAAGCAGAGGATGCAGATAAGGCCTGGCCATGTGGAATCTTCCAGAAGAGGCATTTCCTGGTGGATAATGTCATTCCGAGGCTGGAAACCACAACACTTGTTCTTTGTGGACACCAGCCAGGGATTCTTTTGTTGTTGTTGCTTTTTGTTTGCTTGTTTGTTTTTCAACTCCATGTTGGGAATAATCTCCGAGAGACAGTTTCATAAAATTTTACATTAATTTAAGACCAAAGTGTATTTTATTTGTACCCTTGCCAGGATTTTGAAGTCTCCCTCCCAGGCTCCTGTCCTCTGTTAAAGTATCTCCAGAGACTCCTTTGATGCTCCTAGCATGAGAGATCCCACCACCCCACAACGCCAGAGATTGTCGGAGTTGGAAACTTTCCCAGAACAAGTTTGTTGGTTAAAGAGCTCTATTTGTGATGAAATATGGCTCAGTCCACAGGGTCTTACCTTCAGTACTCTCACTCTGTTGTCTCAGATGACGTTAAGCAGCATCACACTTAACATGCTCCTCTCTCCTGTAGGAGACACCGAAGAACTTTATTATTGTCAATAAAATTCCTCCTGGGGCTCAGCGTGGCTTTGTGTGCTTTGTCCTCAGTTCTCCTGGAGTTTTACAGCCCATTTTAAAGGCCAGGCAGTGCCATGGACACACCCTGGGTGGCCGTGACCTGGTGAGTGCCTCTGGGGCAGCTCCTGCCCTGCCCAAGTGAGGACACGACCCGAAGGGAAGCAGCGGCACCGTGGTGGCTCTGGCAGTAACAATCCCTGGGCATGGAGTGCCAACCACAGCCTGGGCTCACCCCCAGCAGGTCAGGGAATGGATTCTGCCCTGCTCCAGTGAGATCCTGACTAGGAATCTGCTGGAGTGAGTCCAACAGAGACCATCAAGCTGCTCTGCAGCCAGGCTGGGAGAGCTGGGGGTATTCATCTGGATAAATCAAGGCTCCAGGGAGACCTCAGAGCCCCTTCCAGGGCCTAAAGGGGCTCCAGGATAGCTGGAGAGGCACTTGGGAGCAGGGATGGAGGGAGAGGACATGGGGAATGGCTTCTCACTGCCAGGGGCACGGTTAGATTAGACTGGCCACAGCAGAGCGTGGCGGGGCCAGGGCCACCCCTGGATCTGTGGATAAGCCACGAGGAGCAGAGCGGTGTGTGAGGGGCAGGGGGTGCGGGGTCCATTTTGGGGTTGTGTTGGGGGGCACAGGGCAGAGAAGGTGTTCAGGAGCAGTGCGGAGATGCAGGCTCAGTTCTGGGGTACGGGGCAGGATCAGTGTCATGGGTGCAGGATTGGTGTTTGGGTACAGAGAGGTTTTGGGGGGCACAAGCAGTCTTGGGGTACAGGGCAATTTTGGGGTGCAGGCTTGGTGCTGTGTGTGCAGGGTCGGTACCGGGCACAGACTGATGCTGTGTCCAGGGCAGTTTTGGGGTGCAGGGCACACATCGAGGCTGCGTCCAGGGCAGTTTTTGGGGTGCTGTGTCAGGTGCCGTGTCTGGAGCATCTCCCCGGCCTCGGTGGAGCAGCGCCATCTGCAGGCGCTCTCGAGCACTGCACAGCGCTCTCCGCCTGCCCTCGGCGCCGCTTTCCACGCAACAACTGCGTCCTTCTCCCCTGTGGCACGTCCTTCTCCCCTGTGCAGCATCCTTCTTCCCTGTGCCGCCCGCTTCTTTATCCTTCTTCCCTGTACCGCGTCCTTCTCCCCTGCGCTGCATCATTCTGCATCCTTATTTCCTGTGCTGCATGTCCTTCTTTCATGCGAGGAATCCTCTGGGATGTTCCCCTGGTTGGGGAAGCCTCCAGAATGCCTTTCCTGCCAGCCCTGACCACCAATAACCCAAAGACAAAGCTACTCTGGAAGCGTTTTCCCGGGATTTGAGATTCTCCCTGTCAGGACCATTGCATGGCTGAGGCTGATGAACACGAATCAGCCTCACACTGTGGCAGGGAAAAGGCATAAATTCAAACATTAAAACATTCTGCTTGGCAAAAATCAAGTAAAACCCCTGGCATCTGGGTGCTGTGATATCGTAATCCAATATTGTTGTGGGTAGCATCCTGTTAGATGTCATTCTAAGGGTGAGTTAAGGGCTGTTAAAACATTAAAGAATTCAACTTGCTGCAAGTCACCCTTCTGGCTGAACTAACTCTAAAATAGCACTCTTGCCTCAAAAATCATTTGTCTCTGCAAGCAATGACCTTTCTTTTCTATTACAATCTCTTTTAAAGTTTCTAACCCACTTTTCTGTAACACCAAAGCATCATTGTTCTTAAATAACAGCCAAAATCTGCCCAAAAGTTCCTGCCTTCACCCTTGGCTCTGGTTGGTGCCTGGCCAATTTTACCCATTGCTTGCTTCTGTCAGAACTTTTCCACTCTACCTTGCTTAATAATGAAAATTTTGGGTACAAGCTGAGCTGTGGGGGTTACAGCAGCTGTCCCTGGCCTAGTGACCACTGGCAATGTCCTGGGAACAGCTCACCCTGAAGGAATGTCCCAGCTGCCACCACCTTCCTCCTCCATGCTGCAATTCTGAATTGCACCAAAGGTAGTAATGAAATAAGCCTTCCCTCCTGCAGCAGAAAAATTAAATTTGCCATTATTATGCCTTCACACAAATCCTCGTATAAGCGTGGGTTCCACTTGCACTGCAAAGTGCCTGTATTTCATATTGCACTGGTTAATACCAATGTCTTTGGAGGTCATCAGACTCAACAGTTACAAAAATTAATCTGAGAATTTATAACAGTTAAATACAGCTAAATAATTAATGATGAGGAAATTGAACTTCCCGTTGAGATTGGATTAGGAACCAATGTGGGACACCACTGCTGTAGAGCATCTTTCCCTGGGGAACCTCCCAGCAAAAATCAGCTCCTTTATTGCTTTCCATATCACTAATAAAATATGAAAGGAGAGAATACAATAATATTTTCATATCATATTAATGACCTTCAGAATGCAATCTGACTTGCAGCTCTGGCAGAGCAATTTGCTAACATAATATAAAACTGTTAATATGATATGAAGGTCACTGAGATGGTACAAAAATTAGTGTAATGACAGCAACTAACCTGGGCCCTTCAGCAGCAGGAATAATTAACTTCCAGCTTCATTTCTGCAACCTGTACCTCAAATGGCAGGGGCTGCTGGATCCCAGGCTGCTTCTTCACAGGTTTTGAGTTCATTCTTCTCCTTCTGCAGGGCTGGAAAAATACTTTTAAGAGGCCCTGCCATGTTGACCAAGTGCCTTGAGCTCCTTGGAGGGACATCACTGCAGCCATGTAAAGCAGATTTCTAAGGGAGGTGGAAATCTCTCAAAGACCAGGTGAGAAAAGCTCAGATTCCAGGAGGTTTATGAGAAGCAAAGGAACAATAATATTTTTAATGGAACTGAGCATTTAAAAATGAAATTATTTAAAAATCATATTATTTTGCTCCTGACTAAAGCTGATATGTTTACTTTTGGTAGTTTAAACATGAGAATGTCCAATACAAAAGTACTACACAACTCTAAAATCACAGATTTTAAAATTATTTTAAAGAAAGCCCTATTCTGAAGCAGGAAAACTTTGCTTTTCACCATTCAATGTTCCTGAAGCACTACAGAGCATGAAGGACAGGGAGCATGTTAAAGTCATTCTTTAAGGGTCCTCTAAAGAACTAGGTTTAGATAGAAGGGAGACTGAACTCTGCTCTTGATCCAGGATAATCTTTTAGGCCTCTTATTCCAAGACTGTCCATATGACCTCACCTTAAAAGCCACCAGTGCAGGAGCAAAAACTCCAGATTTCTCTCTGAAACGTCCCACTGATTCCCAAAATGTTCTCTCATGGGAAACCAGAATGGGGAAAAAAGAATATAAAAATTACATGAGGGTTCTGCTGTGTTAGATTCCTCTTCCAGACCCTCCAAAACTTTTCTCCTTCCTGGAGCTCCCCTAAATTTCAGCATATACAATATCCTACAACAAGGTACTTATAGTTTAACAACTTGGTCCATGAAAAGCCATGTTGTTTTATTAAGTTTGGATACTCTGGATTCATTTGATGCCACTATGAAGGACCTTCTCAAAAAATTTTGGGAAAACAAAAATAAAGTTATTCTTTCATCAATGAGAAATTTTTCTACTTACACCATCATGATCATAACAAAGTGGTGATGAAAAAGTCCCTATGAAATCCACTCTGAACAGCAAGAGTGGGTCAGACCATGCCTTTGTTTCCATAAAGACAGCTTTTCTACAGGGCTTCAATATCCTGAATAACAAATACAGCAAGGAAAAGAGTGTGGGAAGCCACTCTCCAGCTGCACAGTAAGCAAGAGAGGAATCTCCTCCTGGAGGTCCTTTTACTGCCTGAGCCAAAATCCCTTTATATGTATTGTAGACAGGGATTGATTGGTATTTAATTAACCTCCACTTTATGCCATAGTCAATCTTTAATTAAATGCATCCTTAAGCATAGAATTTAGAGCATCACCAGAATGAGTTTAAGTGCAGGATTTTATGTTTTTCCTCATAAACAAGAGACAAGGAAAGAAGGAAACTGCTGCTTGGAAGAAGGAGCGTCCTCAGCCAAACACAAAACTTTGCAGGAGCCATTCCCCCAGAAGGAGACATCCCAATTTCCCACTGGGTGAGGATTTATGGAGGGGGAAACCAAAGCAGGAGCAAGGCTTGGAAGCTCAGCTCCCCTGAGTCCTTTGGAACCGCAATTCTTTGTGCAGCCTTTTAAAAATAAACTCCAGGAAAGAAATAAGTGGGGGAAAAAAACCCCAAAGGTATTACAGACAATTTTCTAATGTAAACAGCATTGATTAATTTTAACATCTTAAGCAGGTAAATATTGTTTGAATAAGACTCAGCAGTGAAAAGAGCATCATTAATTTATAGTTTGCAACAAAAGCCTGTGTCTGCTTTCTCTGCAAAATTCTGAGACTTCTTACACAAAAATGCTAAACACAATTAGGCTTAGAATCAACTTCTTTTCCATTGCCTTGTAACACTCATCCTACTCTGACTGGCCTGAGTGGAACCCCCACTCTGGTCACACCACAGCCTGATTTCAAACAAATGGTGACAGCTCAGATTTTTCCTCCAAATTTTGCATTACACAGAGGTCAAGAACCACCATGTTGGTTTTGAGTCATTATTATCCAATTTATTAATATCAAAGTGATGATTTAGGCAGAATTCACACTATGGACCACTCACATGAGTAAAAGATGTTCTTGCCAAACCAGGCAATTTCAAACCAGGCATAACCATTTCCAAAGAGAAAAAAAATCCCTTTATCCCCCACAGGAAAGAACCTCCTCTACAGGGCAGTGTATGCCCTCCATTTTCATACAGATTTTCTTAAAGAATAAATTTCTCAGGCTTCTCATGGGCAACTGTTCAGGGTTTTCCCTGGATGCAGCCTTGCATGGAAATCCAGTGAGGCCCAGAGCCCTGCTGAGTTTCTCTGACAGCAGTGGGATTCAGCACGGTGACAACGAGCCCAAGCTATGCTCCTCTTCTTCAGTCCCACCAATAAACAGCAAATGAATGGGCACAAACGTAAAGACTGGCATCAAACTACCTGTTTTCTCACCCCCACCAGTAAACAGCAAATTAATGTGCACAAACATAAAGACTGGCATTAAATTATCTGTTTTCTCACCTTGTTCCTTATTTGTATTCCTGTGATATGGAAAATGAACTTTGCAGGTTAATCCTGTCATTTTAACACCATTGGGAAGCGTTGGAAGGGACCTAAAACATCATCAAGTTCCAACTCCCTGCTGTGGGCAGGGTCACCACAGTGTGTGGGTTTGAGATGCTGTCCTGCTTTGGAAAAAAATTTTAAAAACCAAAACAAAACTTTTTTGGTGTTGTTGTTGACAAGCCAGGAATTACTGAGTATTGCAAGTGACAAGCAGGAATTTAGTTTACTGGAAACACAAACTCCACACAATGTCAGTACACAGTTCAGTCTAGGGCACACCATTTATTTTTATATGCATCAAGAACAGGGAAGGTAGGGGAGTGAAGCAGAAAAGGATAACTCCCAGCTCAAGGAGGGAGGATTTGGCTTTGATCAGTGTGGGATCACAACAATCAGAAGTAAACTAAGATATACTTAGGTTTGCATTAACCCCAGAGCTTCATCACACCCAGAGCAAGTAATGGTACAGATCAACCCAGATTTTATCTCCGTTAGTGCAGAAGTGGCCGTGTGTTTTGGTTGATTTGGGACCTGGGGGCATTTCTCTCTGCACACAAGGATTGCTCCCCAGAGGAGAGGCCCTCACGCCAAATTCTCATATGGAGGATTTGTCATCCTGTCTTTCTCCCAGAATTAAAAGCGTATTTGTTTTGCTTCCAGAAAACCAATTACACATAAAGCTCACCTCGCCTGAATTAAAAATAAGAAAATTGAATGTTTTCCTTGTAATATCCCAAAAGCTCAGCCATCCCAGCTGACTTCCATATTTTATTTGAAAGGAAAAAGGAACCCATGTGTCCTGGCAGATCTGTGGTAAAATTGTACCTCATTGTGGCTCCAGATTGAGTGATTTTTCCAAGGAAAAGATCTCAAGTGCAACCATTTCTTTTCAAAGCTGACAAACTTTTCTATGGCTCCAGACTCACAGTGATGGAAGGTCACGGGCTCCCTCCAGTCCCTTTGGGTCCCTTTTCCATAGACGAAAGGTCTCACTGAGCAACTCCACTTGGAGACAATGATCCATGAAGAGACTCATGGCTTTCCAAGAAAATAAAGTCTGTCGAAACCATTTAAGCAGGATAACGCCTTCTTCCTTCAAGGAAAAAAGTGTCTTTCACTGCCTGTCTTATCTTTGTTATGAAAAAAACCCGCCTTTCATTCAACTTGCAGCACAATGATCTCGTCCTACCAGTGCTAGACATTCCCTCTGCCCGAGCCCATGTCTCCTAGCATTGGGTCTTTAGCATGAATAATTGCTCTGCACAGGCTGGCAGTGGGCAGGGAGCAGGTTTTCCTGACATCCCTACCACAGGCAGACTTCCTTCATCCCGCTGGCTTCATTCCCTCTGCCGGGCTGGCTGGGAAGGTGCAGAAGAAGAGAACGGAGATTGATGTGGTGCCACATGATCCTAAAACAAGCACTTCTGCCAGCATTCCTCATTGATCCACAGTGAAGAGACTCCAGAATTCCCTCTGCTACCCAAAATCTGGGTACAGTCCTGCCCTTCCAACCTGTGGCTGCTTCAATACCTGGCAAAAACTGAGTGCACCTGGATCATCCTCGGCTGTCACCCTCTCTGGAGCTGTATCCAGCTCCTCCTCCACTCTAAAATGAACACCTGGATTTAGCTTCTTGTCCCTCCTCCAAGATAGCCAGAAAGAGAAGCCATTTTTGGCAGAGCTAATTAAAGGGGGGGATGAAAACACTGGTTAAAGGCAATAAAAAATAAAACCTCTCTTAGGTCAGCTGTGAATTGCTTACACAGTTCCTGACATCCCTACAAAACAACCCAGATGGAAATGTGAACCCATCTAAAGGATAAGGAATTGTACTAACAAAGAGTGAGCAGGATCCTTGATATTCTGACATTTGAAATATTCAAAGTGAAGAGAATTTCTCTATGGAAGTGTCAGCCTTAGTTCATCCAGAAACTTGGCACTTGCCAGAGCAAACACAACTCAACCTCACCTTTAGGATCAGTCACCCCCTGGCCTTAGAGTGCATCATATGCAAGTCCCACACCATCCAGGCACTAAAAAACAGAGCTTTTTACCAATAAACCAGCAACCAGTGTCATCTCAACCCCCTTCAGCCTGGATTTGCTGCCAAACAAAAACCTTCTGCCTGTCTAAAACAGACATCCTAGATGAGCACCTGCCTCTGCTCCCTTCTCCATTTTTGTTATATTCAGTAATTTGCTTTGTTTTCCTGATATTTAGGATTAAGTTATTACACTTCCAGCTATTTCCCCATAGACATTTTCTTAAATGGCTTGCGTTGCAATAGTAATAATCCTTTGGATGGTCCAGCTGATAGTTTACCTATTTCTTTTCACTGGGGTAGGGCTGTAAATTGGATCTCTCTTCTCCAAAGTTTTTTTGGAGGAATGGTTTCATTAATAAGAAAAGAAACAGAAAAGGCTCCAAAGAAAAATAATTTCAAAGTAAAGAGAACTTAGGAAATTTCAAAGCCCAGAGAAAAAAAATTAGGACTTTATCAGTTTTCAATAAATCCTAGCTTGAAAAATAAGGGAGAAATACAGGGTAAAGAAACTTGCCAAAAATGCAAAAATTTCACAGGTAGAGATTTTCTAGTGTTTCTTTCCTGATGATGCTTTTTAGAATAACTTTATCCTATAGCCTTTAGGAATTTTTTTTGTTGTTGTTGTTCTTTTGTTTAAATCTCCCTTTCTAGTCTCCTCCAACTACTGAATTCCATCTGGCCTTTTATCTCTGCATCCCAAGTAATGTTTCTCTCCCTGTGGTCTCCCACCTTTGTCAAGGAGCAGGGACATGCAGGTCACATCTCACCTTGTTGGCTCTCTGAGGTTTTGTGTCTTCTGCAGAGGAGGAACAGGAGCTGTGAGCTCTGCTCAGAGGTTACTCTGTGTTGAAGAGATGCTGGGACTCTCATGCATTCGTGCACTCCCAAAAAAAAGGAAATTTGGAAGGAATTTCTTTTTTGTTGATCCCATTCTCACTGCTGAGCAGGAGTTTCCTACAACAGGAGCTGCTGGGAAACACTTTTGCTGAACAGTTTCCAAAGTGTCACTGGCAGCAAATCATCCTCTTCTTAGTCCTGGATAATTTGTAAGGATGATTGGAGGCTTGTGCTGGGGCATAAATCATTGGCAGCACACAACTGATTCATGGAGAATTTCATAGAGTTCACTCTCAACTCCAAACAATTACCACTGGGTTGATTTCAGAAAATGTCTCTTCACTTGGGATGAAAGCATCTAAATCAAGCTAAGTTTCAAGCCACAAGAAATTAATGGCAGGTATTGCCATCCCACTGTGCAGGGAGCTGTGCACGTAAATCCCACCTTGTGGAATTTTATGCATCACCCAGATTCAAAATTTGTATTAAAAGCTCACCTAAAGCAAGAAAACCACATTCTCACAATTTCATTTTCACTTAAAGAAACCCCATATATTAAAATAATCAGAAAGTCATGGGCTTATAAAAACATGTACCTTTGACATTGTATTATCCCAGGAAAAGCTTGGATATATCAATTTTTAACAGCGTAAAGTACTGCTCATCCAGGGAGTTGGGGTTCAGAGCAATGTGTCTTCAGAACATGTTTTTGTCACCATCTTGTCTAAAGAATGCAAAAAATGGATTAGAGACTCCTGGAAGGATTGGAAACTCATGGAAGAACATATGGCCAGAGCAAAAGGAAAACTTTTCATGATTTAGTGTATTATTCCAGACTTCAATTGATCCACTTTGTATTTTCTTCCTCATTCTTTTCCAACAATTTAGGGCACTTCTTTTTAATTAAATACAAAGGCCTTAGCACATTTCAGAAAATTAATCACTTTTGGCATTGATTAGCTATTCATTTCTGTTTAAAACATGTTTTAGAATTCATTAAAGCACCTCAAAAATTAAATTCTTAGCAGCCGTAGGCCCAAATTATATTTAAGTAAGAAAATCAAGCACAGTAATAAATAGTGAAGAAATCTGAAATATTAATTTGGCCTGTAGCATTTCAAATGTTTATTTGCAATAATTAATTTGAAATCAAGTTTACATTGCCTTTGCCAGGAGTTTGCTGGGAACTTTGAGTTACGTTACTAATTTCCACAAATCTGCCCTTATTCCCTCCCTGACAAGCACTGCCAGCTCATTTAAATTAATTCTTTCAGCTATTTTGGAGTTTGATCATTTTCCATGGGGCACAGGGAATGAGCAAGCCCACTCTTCCTGGGCTGGTGCAGGGGGAATTAGCAGCTGCAGCTGTTAATTAACTTGAGGTTCATTTTCTGCTCCCCCCTCTGCAGCAGGAGTCTGAGCAGCTATAAGAAATCTCTTCTTTTGGGTTGGAAGGGACCTTTAAAAACCATTAAGTGCAACCCCCATGCCACGAGTAGAAACACCTTCAGCTTGATCATAGTGTGATTTTCTAACCTGGCAAGGAAAGATCTTAACTAATTTTTATTCCTAAACTGTTGTCTTGCTATTAGAATTTAATGAGTTTTTCTATTATATAGTTTACTCCAGATGCTGAGCCCTGGAGTATTAGAGCATTTTAAATCGCTATAAATTTTCTATTGAAAACAGTAAACATGCACAAAGTTCTGTTTACAAGCATACAGGTATTTAAATCACCTTTCCTATGGTTTAATAGCTTAAAAAAATTACTAAAAACATACACCTGGTCTCTTCTTGGATCCAAAATATTTCCATTTACCTCAAAATCTGCATTTTGAAAGTTTTGTTTTAGATCAGAAACTTCCAGATTTGCCTTGTGCTGCTGTTTCCGAATCAGAAGTTTTTGTGCTTGGCTGCACCAAATTCCAGTTACTCAGGAAGAGCAGAGAAAGAGCTGCATCCAAGCACTGCCCAGACTTTTCCATGTGTATCCATGTGCTGCCCTGGCCCTGCCACACTTTTCCCTCCTGGATGGAACAACTCCCCCGGGAATGCTCCCAGCCCAAACCCTCCCAGAGCTTCAGGAGAGTTTGGACAAAGGCTCCCGGGCACAGGGTGGGATTGTTTGGGTCTGTGCAGGGATAGGAGTTGAACTCAGAGATCCACATGGATCTCTTCTTGTTCAGGATAATCTATTATTTAATTATTCCAGCTCCTCCTCCTTTCCCAGGATTGGGAAATCCTTGCCAAGGTGTGACCTCTGGGTTAAGTGAGATGCTCCAAGGCTGGTCCTGCTGGGTGCTGCTTTTCTGCCTCTCAGCCAAGAGTAGCAAGATTTGCTTTCTGGAGCAGTAAACATGAAGCTGTTCTATGAAATTCTTCAGGATAGGGACATGAAGGGATCACATAATCACATACCACAGGCAGGAAAACAAGAGACCTGGGAGAACTAGACTTTCTCAAGAAGGAGAGATAAATAAAATAACAAAACACAAACCAATTCCAATAGCCCAACTGAATTGCAATTCCCGGCCGTGCCATCCTTCAGCCGCGCTGACCTCTGGAGGGCTCCAGACAGGATCAGTCCCGGCGGGAAGGCTCAGGAGCGGCTTGCGGGGCGCTGCCTCCATCTCCTGGGTGCTGCGGGGAGCGCAGCGGCTGCGCCGGGCAACCGCGGCTCGCCGGGACCTGCCCCGACCGGGCACGGCAAACACCGGGAGTGCTGGCACGGGACCTGCACATTCCACAGGACAGCGAACACCGGGACCAGCACAGCAGCGCCGCCACGCCGAGTGGATTTGCGGTCACCGTGACCCCGTAACCACCCGGTACCCGTTCCCCCAGAGAAGAGCAGTGAAGAATTGCATTCCCCTTTCCCCGCGCTGTTCCTCATCCCTGCTTCTCGCTGCTTTCTCACCCATGGAGTGACTGAATTCAGCAACAAACGAGCAGACAATGACAAAATACCTGTTCCTATGCCTTGCAACGAGATCAACTTTCAGTTTAGTTGCCAAGACCTCCAAACAAGGCTTTCAGCACAGCCGGGTGCCAGACTGGGGTAAGAGGGCCTGGATGATCAGCACTCCACAACTGCAGTTACCATTGAAAAAGATTTGTGATTCCATAAAATGAGAAGGGACTTTAAAGCCGATTTCTTTCCACTCCCTGCTATGGGCAGGCACACTTCCCCTATCCCACATTGCTCTCAGCCCTGTCCAACATGGCCTTGGACACTACCAGGGATGGGACAGGCACAAGCCCATCACAATTAAACTGTGATTCCCCCATAAAAGCCTTAAGAAGCAATAAACTAAACCCCCTTAAATGAAGATATCTCTCTCCCTCTGTAATTCCAGCCATCCCTGCAGAGACCAGAACACAAATCTGGATGCTGAAGGCCACAAGAGCCGAAAATGCATCTGTTCAGGAATAAAGGAATTAGCACAATCAGCCAGCATTTGTTTAAACACAGCTTGGTACAGGAATGCTCTGGGGTAGAACCCTGTGCATGCCAAAATCAAAGAGCAGGCCCTAAACCAGCTCTGGAGAGTTAAAGGTTTGCTCCAAGACTGGAAATGCAAATGACCCCAAGGGGAGGGAGCTGTGAGGGTGTCCCTGCGCAAAAATGTGCCTCAAGGGACTGCAGAACTGACCTCATCTCTGCCAAAAGCTTCCTGAGTCTTTCAAGAGACCCACAAGAAGCCCTAGCCTCTGAAAGAAGTTTCCCAGAGGTTCTGGAGGGAAATTGTTAAACAGAAGTTAAAATGCAGCATTTTGGCAAAACTGCTGGCAGACACCCGCTCCCTCTTCCTGCTACTGCTGAGGCAAGCAGAGTTGGGAACATCTTTACCTTAAAACATTTTGCACGCCATAAAAATACAAAAGAGACACAGGAAGGAGCCTCCTACATAAAGCTTCAGAGCTGAATAGTGGATAAAACAGCTCCTGAGAACCAAAATTTGCAGCAAAACAAAGAGCAGGATGCAATTAAGGCACATTCTGGAGCCTTTTTTAACACTTGGCTCATCCCTGTCCTTGGTTTCTCCAAATATTTAGTTTGGTTGACTTTTAATCCATGTCTTGTCCCCTCCCACCCAGCAACACCTTCACCAAGCCTCCAGATCTCAGTACCCGAGACTCAGGGCTTTAAAAATTATTTTAATGTTTTTTGTCCAATTTGATTTGTTTTTCCTGCCTACCTTGAATGAAATCAAATTGTCACAATCTGGGAAACTTGCCTCCTCCGTGGCTCCAGTCCCTCCCTTCTTCAGCCACCAGTGCTGGTAAAAGCAGTGTCTTGTGTGAGCAAACAGCACCAGGGAGATGGACTTGAGGCAAAGGTGGGAAAACTTTCCTGTGCATTCAAAAAAATCAAGTATTTATAAACCACTGTGAATACCAACAGCACCAGCAGTTATCAAATATCTCAGGAAGATTTTAAACCCAGTTTTTAATGTCATTCCTGCCACTTGTAAAGCAAATGTCTACTTTCAAATGATCAGATCTTTGAAGGAAAATAATTTCTTCTTAATATATGGAGTCAAACTTAATAGGTATTTAATAAACACAGAGGTAGATGATCCCACCCTGAGGTAACACATCAATCCTACCACTGAATGTCTGTTTCGCTGTAACTGTGGCATGAAACAATTGACTAAACATAGCTCTTGATATATGTGAAATTTTTGGCACGGTTTATGAAATAATTCGTATACATTTAATTCAGGAATGTTTGCTCATTGTTTTTTATATCCATTTGAAAAACAGAAGCAAGTGAACTTTCAAAGCAGAAGTGATGGATTTCTGTCAATTACCAAACGTTCTGAATTTGCAACCCTTTTATTCTAGTATCCAAGGCACTGCCAGCTAATTAAAACTCTACCTCTATGATTATTCGGGGAGTTTGACAATAATAAATACAATTTTAAGGTTGTCTTTGGTGTTGTAACTGAAGGCAGCAGTGCCAAGAGAAACACCACTGCACTGCCAGATCCAGCCTTGCAATAAGAGAACGTAGTACAATGCAAACTTTAATGTCAATATATACAGAGCTTTAAAGAAAACATTTCTTTTAAAATTAAATGAAATAAATACAGTATGATACAAAATCCACAATATGCTTAAGAGAAAGAAATGACAGTTACAATATCTGATAACGGGGACCTTGTGTAGAGTTTCATCTTTGAAGTACCTCAGAGAGCATGGAATTCATTGCACACTGTTCTCAGTTAATGCCCTTTATGGAGATTTAGCCACATGTCAGGAGAGTTTCAGCTCTAACCAGAGCATCAGTGCAAGATGCCAAAGTGCTTGGGACATTATGACAATGAAATTAATTCATGAATTAACAAACATTGCTCAAAAGCCTACTGTAAAACAGCCAAACCTGAACACTTGGTCCTACAAAGCAAATCCACCCCCAGCACCCTCAGTTCTTGTGTGAAAAACCCCACAAGAGGATTCAAGGTTATTCTAACTCACTATTGGTAATAAGCTACTGCCCAAAAATTAATAATTAAGAGACATAATCAATTAAGTACCCTTTAAAGCTTTATGAGAAAGTTTGCTTTCATTACACATCAAAAATTTCAGGAAAACCAGTTGCTGATGATTTTGTGGGGGACTTTCTAATTATGCAAACTATTACAATGCTCAATCAGCTTCAGCCATACATTAAGGGCAGGGGTTCTCAAATTTGTATCCATTCTTCTGTTCCCAAAGAACAGTGGAATTTGGAGGAGCAAACAGTTTAATAATAACTGAGCAGGGACAGAGATGTTGATGCAGAAGGCTGGTGTGATACAAATGAAATGCAGGGGTGTCAGCAATAGCTGTCAGTGCACACCTAGAAGAGCTTCGGAACAAAGTTAAGGAGAATTTTATGTTTCTAACCCTACACAGCTCCTATAGGATTACATAAAGACTATTATGACCACAGCTTCAGAAGCTTTCTGGAAACTTTGAGAAAGAAAAACCTACTCTTCCCTCCCCTCCCACAAATATTTGCAAACTTTTAGTTCTGGATAGGACTGAAAAGATTAAGTGTACAAAAATATATAAACCCCTGTGTCTGCATTGATGTTTTAGCCTAATTTCACCGACACAAACCAGGAGAGTTATTATAACCTAGTGTAATTAATTTCACACAGCCCTATAGACCAGTCTCTAAGTACATTGCAAGGAAATCCTGAAGTTTGCTAGAGGTTTATTTTAACTACTGGGCAGCTGAAGATCGGCTTTGGAAAAGGTATTAAAACATGGAAGACAGAATTCAAGCTCAGCATGACTGACTTGGGTGAGGTTTTGGATGCCTACTCCGGCTGCAGGAATATTCAAACAACAGAGGCCTGAAATGCACAGCAGGATCAGTGCCCTGCACTCCCTGGCGTGGGCAAGGGGAATTCACTGACTGAGCACAATGGGAAAAAGAAGAAAACCACACAAGCCAGGGATCGATGGCTTGACTGGACTTAACCAGGAAAGCTCTCAGGAAGGGCGCTGTGACCCCATCGTGAGCTCACCACGGTGCCACTGCAGTTTCTGGATATGGAACAGGAATACAACAGAGTTCCTCATTTTATATCCAAAGAACAAGTGAAGGTACAAATTAAGATATCCTGGTGTGAAAGAACAGCAAAAGATGTCTTGGGCCCACTCCAGCTCCAGTGGGAACCTGCTTTTTGTGTGCACCACAGGTGGAACTTACTGATAATGATCACCACCAAACACCAGAGCAGGAGCTTTTTTGGCAGGAAGCCACAACCAAAATATTCCATCATAAAGACTTAGTTCTGTGGAAATTCCTTTAGTCTGAATGCGTACTTCTGTGTAATTATGTGCCTTTGTGAAAATTTGGCTTTTTTTCCTAACTCAGTAAGGCAGTAAGAACATCACCAGTGTGTAGATTTGAACTGTGCCCAGATGATATGAAATAATTTCCACCAACCTTTCACTGAAGCCAGAGCACTCTCCCATTTCCCACCTGCTCTTCCATCTCAAACCTTTAACTGACAGCTCATGAGCAGATCATGCTACTTTCAGATATCAAAACCTAAGTTGGGAAAGAAAGGCATGAGAAACAGGCAAGGAATTCCCAAAGGAGCCTCACAAAGATGATCATTAAATACAGTAAAAGTAAACTGCAAACTCTTTCATGTTCCTGCATATACCAAATACTACAAGACTGATATGCTGAAATAGTCAGAGCAAGGGAACTTCCCCCCCAAAACAAGAATTATAATTGGCATACCAGGGTACACTGGCCTGTCAGATATAAAACATCCATATGTTTTCCCCACAATAAGACAACTTTGTCATGTTGCAGTCACTGAAATGTTGCTTTTACCCCTGGAGTACCACTTGCACTACAGGTCAGCAGTGATATAACACAGCAATAACTTTACAGGAGATGTTTTATATACTCTGCAATTAATCAGATCATCGACCTTGTTTGTGTTCTTTTCCTCTCACCATCTTTGTGCTGCACATCAAGAACAACTTGAGTCCCATCAGCTGCTTCCAACTGCTCTTGTGCAAAATGCTTTTAAGGTGCTTACACTGTGGTGCTTCTAAGCAAGCAAAAATAAAGTATCAACAGAAACAGTTAAATGACTCATGTGTAAAGCCACTAAAGACCAGCTGCTGCCTTACAGGAAAGCTGAAGACAATTCAAGTTTGACATTTTCCATGTATTCCAGGCCTTGCATTACCCTCTTATGCCCAACACAACTTTTACGACATTTCAACTGACATTACACCTAGACCTGGGCTCAGAAGGTTTAATTTTCATTACTTTTGCCTTTTTTTTTTTTTTTTGAGTGAATTCAAATTCTTCTGGCAGTCATCTTTTAATCTACATAAAAATGACCCTGACAGAGTGTAGACAAGAGGTTTCCAGGCATTCTGGCAGGAAAAGGATGATAAAGCAGCTGCACAAGGGGCAGATTTTGTACTAAACAAGGAGCTTTTCCAGGAAGCAGTTGTGTTCTCCGATAAGCTTTCAAGCATTTCCAACAGGCACCTTGAAACTAGGCACAAATGGCCCCTAAAGCTTCCAACATCTATCAAACACTCAAGAAATTCCATCTGGGGGATATTCTGGGTGATACAAAGAGCACACCTATGTTTGCTACATCATTAAGTCTCAAATCTACATATATTCATACCTAACTATTTGGCCAGATAATGTCCATCTTCCCCCACCAAAACAGAAGAAAGCAGCTTATCAAAAAGTACTTCCAACATCACCAAGTCCTTCACAGGTATATGCAAAAACCAGCCAACACCTCTTGTGAGATCTGAGTTATCACCACCACTGCTGGTGCTTGGGCCAGAATTCTCCTGGAAGTTTTTTTTTTTTTTTTGCTGTCTCAAATGAGTCTGAACTGTATTTGAGTTTTGGTCACTTCACAGTCTAATGTCACTAATATATTTAATATTTAAAATCATCCTGCTATGTCACTACAATTGCTCAGTGTCTACAACTTTTGAAAATCTTCTAAGTATATCTCTGAATGAACTACCAGCAGCTAGCATTGGTTTTGAGTCAGGAAACTCCAAGGTAACTCTGGCCCTGAAATTAATTTCCTCTTCACCAGAGCATTTAGGAACAGCTCAAGTCCTTCCTAACACCAGACAGAGAGGGCGAATGAGTGCTGGCCACAGGACGCTGAAAGGAATTTGTCCCTAACTGTGAAGTTTCTTGGTCAGAATTCCCTTATCTGGGCACACAGCAAGGCTTATTTATTTTCCCAAGCTACTCCTACAGTTAGGCAAAGAGAATTTTGCTTCTCTGTTCTGTAATATTTGTGCATGCGGCAAAAGAGTCAGAGAGAAGCAACCTTCTATTAAAAGCAAAATCAAATAAATAAAAAATAAACTCCAAGTGCCAAGTTGGTTATAATAAAGTGTCAGTTTGTCTCACACACCAAACAAACCTAATACTGGCTGTATTTAGAGGAGACAGCTGAGGAAAATAACACAGTAGTTGTACTAATGGATGGGAAATATAAATAACAAAGGATTGAGCTGCATGATGTTGTTTTGAAGTGGTACCCATGTTTTTGAGAGCCTGAATTTTAACAGTTTATGCATTTTTGACTTTCTCCAGCTCAGTGTAGGACAATTTGCAGTAACAACCACAAATGTTCATTTTCCTGTTAAGAGGCCACAACCATTTCTTTTGGGTCATAAGAGATCAAATTGAAGTGCAAGATATTGTAAATCCCTTTGGTTTGTATTTCCACAGAAACTCCTCAGTTACTGGCACCATGCAAACACAGACTTACCAAATCAACATTGATGAATTAACTCTGGCACATCACATTGCTCAATTCTGCGTCTAAGTCATGGACAAGGGAAAGGAACCGAGTTGAATCAATGAAGTGCCCAATTACAAAATGAAGAATTTGCCCTTCACAGCAGGGTCTAAAGGTGTGAAGCAAGAAAACTCACACTGACACTTTATGTACAACTTGGGTCATTGGCAACGGTCCCCTAAACCTTTTTTTTTTAATTGAACTCAGCAAAACTATACAGAAGGTGAAAGAATATTTCCAACAGATCTCAAAGGACAGTGTAGAGAAATTCATTGTGGTGTACCTGATGTTTAAATTAACTTAACAGATACGGCCTGTAAAACAAACACAGTATGAACCTGTGGATTTTTTTTTCTTTTTAAAAAAAGGACTTTTACAGAATTCAAGTAGTGTAGCAGGAAACCATAGATGCCTTTTGATCACAGGTCAGGCAAAATAGAGCCACTTGCTGGGTTTCCCCCTTGCTTGTGTCTGCTCAGGTGTCCCAGTGGATCTATAAGTCTGTGGATGTGAGCTTCTTCATGCTCCGTCGCTGAGCTAAACTGGAGGCTGCCACAGGCTCCAGCACTGGCTGAAATGTCTTGTGATTCAGAGCAGAATATGTAGCAGCCATGGCTCCCTAGGGAAAAAGGAAATACGTGACAATAATTCATGTATGTAGAAGTTTTAATCAGAACATAAAGCAAGTAAACATTAAATAATCAACTAACTCCATTAAAACCAAACAAGACTTATGCCAGATCATGTGACTTCTCTGAAGTTTGTTAGGGAAAAACTCATCTGTTGTTGAATCTCTTCAATGTCTAAGCAGGGTGTCTGATAGTTCTTTTTCTTTCTTTTGTATCCCTTAGACGTAGGAGTGACCTGTTAATGTAGGTCAGAATATCTTTCAAGACAGATTAGCACCAATTTCTCAAAAACAGCCAGGTATTTCAGTATACTACTCAGGTCCTGACTTAAGAGACAACTCAAGAACTACCTTACAAAAAACACATACAAAAAATCTCTTCCTCTACACAGAGGTTAAAAACAATTATTTAATAATTTAATTTGCAGAGGGACTTTACACAGAGGTATATAGTGCCAGGACAAATGCAATGGCTTCCCACTGCCAGAGTGCAGGATTAGGTGGGATACTGGAAAGGAACTCCTCCCTGTGAGGTGGGGAGGCTCTTGCACAGGGTGCCCAGAGAAGCTGTGGCTGCCCCTGGATCCCTGGCAATGTCCAAGTCCAGGTTGGCCCTTGGGGCTTGGAGCAGTCTGGGACAGTGAAGGCTGTCCCTGCCCATGGCAGGCGTTGGATGGCCCAGCTTTAAGGTCCCTCCCAACCTAAATCAATCCACCATTCCACGGATTTGTCTCACTATGTAACTCGAATGTGTTGGTACTATGGAAAAAAATAGAAAAAATGAGATTTCTGACTGTAGCTCTAAACCAACTGAACCACAGCCCCCAGCTGAAGCAGCAGCCTAGGTGGGTTTACCTTTACTAGATGTGGGGCATCTTGTCTGTTGAGCTGATAATGAGGCAGCTGGTCCCTACAGGCAATCCAGGAATGCTTCAGCACCTGCTCGGCCGTGTACCGCTGGTGGGGATCCACGTGCAGCATGTGTGACAACAAGTCCTGCAGAGAAGGGGAACACAAAGATTGCTTAGTCCAAATCATCTTACGCAGCCTTTAAAGCAGCAGGGATAGCAGCAATGAGAGAAGCACCCGATGTGGAGGGATTAACACAATGCCAACACACAGAGATCAGCAGACAAACGGGATCATTCTGTGCCCTGACACTGCAGAAGGCTGAGAACAATGTGTGGTACTATTGGAGCAGTTCAACAGAGCCAGCCTTGATTGCAAAGCAACTCACTGTTGTGCCTTTCATGTTTATTATGAATGTAATCTTTAAAAGACTAGAAATCCTATTATAATGTAGCAGGCAGATTTTATGGAGGAAAGCTCTTATTTGCAAATCTCTCTCCTTGTTCATTCTGCACTTTGGGCTCTGCTGACTCCTTACTACAACTAAATTCAGAGACAGTGAGACACCAGCAAGGAATTTTTCCTTCAAGAAGCCAGATAAAGCATAAAGCCAACAGCAACGGACATTTGTTTTTGCCTGCTAAAAGCATTAGCAATAAACTACTGATTAATTACAACACTGGTCCAAAGGAGAGGTGGGTGGGAAGGCCACAGAACAGAGATGGCAATAGTTTGAAATAAAACCAAAATATGAGCAAGCTGACAGAATGTTCCCTTTGTTTTAGGTACAAAATGTGAAGCATTCCTAAATACACACAGAAGTGAATTTCTCATGCTAAGACAGCAGCAGCCAACAAGCATTCTGAATCATTCCTACTGAAATGAACAAATAGTGCAGTTCCAAAGGATTGGGAAAAAATATTTAAACATTAATATCTAGTATTAATACTGATCTTTTTAAAAGGTAACACTGGTGATAAAGATAACCACAGAATGGGTCAACATCATCCCAGGGAATCCATACTGATTACAGATGGAGTCTTTAATTAAATGTTGGAGCAGATATCCTTCCCTGTAATTCCATCTGTAGATAATAATAACAAACTACACTTATTTTGGAGCAGTCTAGCTGATAAAGCTCAGTAGACTTCATTGTAATTCTACAAAAATATAAAACCAAAACGCATTTACACCTTTGCTGCATCTGAAACAGTGTCCCAGTTGCCTCCACTTAGAGAGAATTTTCCACTGCCTATCCGTACTAGGATCTCCTCGGGAGTATCATTGGGACCATTGGCAAATGGAGTATAGCTGGTGAAAGAAAAAAAACAACAAAAACACCCTGTTAGATAAAAACTACAAGAAATTGGTAAAATCTTGTGGATCAGAGTCAAAGATATTCCAATGCCAACAGAAACACATCACAAAATGTATACACATACTATTAAATATTAATATTTCTAATAATAAATGAGAAGTACAGATTTCTCAGGAGAGTAATTTCCAATAGACAGGATTTAGGTAAGATGAAAAACCTGCTCGTTTTCTGTTAGAGCAGTATTCAGCAAACATCTCTTATTTGGCCACTAGATGCTTCCTAAAGCTTCATTAGGTTTGCATGTTTAAGAAACTCCAGAGATCACAACCCAGAGTGTTCTACACAGGAATGCAGCAGGGGCAGGAGACACAAGGTGAGTAAAGGGGGTGGGGTGGGAGGACAAGAGGTTGGAGGGTAAACAGAATCGCACCATGTATTTTTACGGACTCAATTTCCTCCTGAAAACTGGAGGAAGTCTTTGGCACCCCCAAGTGCTGCACTATGGGAAGAGAAACCTTGATCCTACCTGTGAGATAAAAGTGGTTTATTTAGTGTTGACTCAGAGCTGCCTGTCCTGTCTGAGTGTCTGTGTCATTCCATGAGACCATGCCTCACCATTTCTATGGAAGCAAGGATGCAGGCAAGATTCTGGGATTTTAGGTAAACAAAACAGCTCAGAAATATTCTCACCCTGCCAACATTGTGTAAAGGAGAACTCCCAAGCTCCATATGTCACAAGCAGCATCATACCCCTGTCTCATGAGAACCTATGAAACAAAGAGTGTTAAAGACTTGCCATATATTAAAAAAAAACCACCCCAAAACAACACCACAGCATAAGAATGGGTAAAATCATCCATGGATCATGTCAGAGATTTGATTACTGATTTTCCAATATACAGGCTGCAGTAAATACCAACAATATTTCTTGTTCCCAGGTCATCTCTTAAGACTTTCAACAGACTCACATCTTACTTTTGAGGGTGGATTCTGCCGTTTGTAAAGCAGGTTTATAATAAACATGCCCCAGTGTTTAAAAAGCATGTGTGATAATATTTAAAGAAAAGTAGCAGAACTGTTGAAGTTTTTTTCCAAGCATTGCTGAAATGTTTAAGCATTTCATGCACCAAAAACAGCATAAAGAAAACACAGAACAGCTTGAAATACCTCTGGTGCCACAAAGTTTGCTGTGTAGCAGGGAGTTAGAAGTAGTCCATTTTCTCCTCGAAGTTGTTTTGCAAATCCAAAATCGCAAATCCTGATGGAATCAGCATTGTTTGAATCATCAGTGTATAAAATATTACTGGGTTTAAGGTCTCGGTGCACCACCTTTAAGCAAAGGCATTAGAAAAGCCATCATTTAGGAGAAGCGGGTACATTTGTTCGTAATTTACAATTTATGAAAGCTATTCCCTAGATTAAGATCTTTATAAGAATTTTAAAAAACTATGTAATTTTCACGTACCCAAAAATTCTAGTTCAAGTAATGTAATAAAAACCTCCTGGTTTATAATGCAACTGGAAACAGCAACACCATTTGGCATCACCATTTGGCAAGAAGAACAGGACAAAAATCCGCCATTTCATAAAGTGTAGAGTTCAAAGGCTTTGCCAGGATAACAGGATATGTTGTTTGCGTTAGTCACCATTGTGATAAAATACAAAACCTTGTAGCATGAGAACAAGCCAAGCAAAGCACACAGGGCAAGGGAGTGGTAATTTCAGAGCCGTGGCAGGGGTGTAGGGTGGGAGAGCTCACTCACCCCCTGGCAGTGCAGATAGTCCACGGTCTTGGCGATGGTGAAGAGCACAGCGCTGGCCTCCCGCTCCGAGAAGAATTTCTGCCTCAGGATGCGGTCCAGCAGCTCCCCGCCCTTCATCAGCTCTGTGACCAGGTAGATGAATCTGCCATCATCATACACCTGGGGAGAGGTTGAACAGTGCACTCACACAGAATACACTCCGAGCTAATAAAAGGCAACATCTGTAGTTATACATCCCCAGAAATCCCCTCCTCCCACAGGAGCGGGCAGCACAAACAGCAGGGACTGCCAAAGCAGGGAGAGCAAGGCAGCTCATGTGTTATCCTGGGAGTTCATGATTCAGCTGTTAATTCATCACTCTCATTTCAAGTAGTTAATTCATCACTCTGAGTTACATTTTTCAGCTTAAGCTCTGTTGGAAGAGGAGAGTAGCCCTACAACTCCCTACTGCTCTTCCCTTCCAGGGTCATTCTGGCATAGACAGGACAGCATGCAGGCCACTGTTTCTTTTCTGTTATTTCTTTTTTGGTTACCAACACGTTGGCTGCTCCTTTGAAACAGGAAGAAATACAGCATTTCTAACTTTTACATCATTTCTCACTTCAGGCTGCTTAAACAGCCTTTAGAAAAAATTAGTATCAAGACAACATTGTATTTTGAAACACTCCCTCTTACTACTACATACTGCTCTCCCAGTAGATTTTTCTGTGTAAAAGAAACTTAATGAATCCCAATAAACTGCTGACATTTGCATTTATTTTTCAGCACTGTCTAGTAAGAAGCAGCAGAAAAGGAGGTACATACATCCTTTAAAGTAATAATATTTGGATGTTGCCCGTAACGCATGAGAATCTCGATTTCTTCTGAGGGATCCCTTTTGCTTTTATCAATTATCTGCAAAATAAAACAGGAAAAACAACATGAATAAACAAAGCCTATTAAATAAAAGCATTTTTTGTATTTATGTCCTCATTTAAACAGCAGAATAAAAATTCTAGAGCTTTTTATGTCTTACTAATCATGAGTAATTAATCTTCCAACTTCTAATCCCATTTATACACTTCTTGCTCTATCCTTGTTCAAATTCTATCATTAATTCACTGCAGCCCAGTTCCACCCTTGTGAATCCTGTTTTATGTCCGGTGTTCCCATCATTGTACAGAGCTTTCAACTTGCAAGATTGTAACTTATAAACATAGTCACAATAACTGGAAAATTCACAATTACAAGTTTTCAAATCTACTAGCTAATATTTTCAGAATGTCAGAGTGGAATTTATGCCAATACCTTCACAGCAAACTCCATGTTTGTAGCTATGTGGATACATCTCTTGCAAACAGAGTAGGAGCCCACACCAATATCTTCCTTCAGTTCATAGACATCAGTGAACTGTGCACTGTTTCCATGAAGCTGCTTTAAAAAAAAACACAGGGAAATGGTTATCTAAAGCAACAAGATTCTCCTTGCCATTACACAGGTACCAACAGCAGAAGTTTCTCCTACTTGGTCATGATTTTTCTTTGAAATTCTGCCTCCAGAGGCAGTAACTCACGTTTTAAAATCAAAAATATGGAAGTATTTACCAAGACACATTTTATAACAGTCTCCTCAACAAAGCAAATGTAAATACTGAATACTGGCAAGTCTTTGACATGTCAAAGAAATTCCCCAAAGGCAAAGCATTACCTGGACTATGGGCAGGATATTGGTGAGGGGAGAAATTTTATGGTCTTCTACAGTAGTAGTTGCAACAAAACTAAATCCCTTGAAGAGCTGGTGGGCGTTGGCACTGGGTGGGACCCCGGGAGAATCTGGGGACACACAAATACACCAGATTAGCATGGCTACATCCCAGCAAGGCCATTTCATAACATTCAGGAGAGGTATGTTAGAAAAACCATCTTGAGGAGAGGGAATCAAACAAGAGGAACACTAATGTTAAATAGAACTTCTAGCTTGTTGTCTGTGCTCTCTTATTTCAGTAATAGACACAACAAGTATTCCAGGGCTTAGACAAAAACTCTAGAGCACAGAGGGAATTTATGTGTGAACACATGTTTTAAGGAAGAAGCTTACTGAAACAAAACTACTTATGGAAAAGAAATAAAGATCATTGTCTTGTGCTCAACAGCTTTGTAACACAGAACAGCAACACCAGATCTTCTGGTTCGGTGATGAACAAGCTGCTGGCAAGGCACAAGTGAGGCAACACAAAAATATCCAATTAGTAAATTTTCACTGAAGAAAATATCCCTGAATTATTAGAATTAAGTTTTCCTCAGGTTATATTCTGTGCACCTCTGAATTCACTGTCTGAAATCTCACAGTGAGCACAGCTCAGTAATTTTGTGCAGCCTATTAAGAGCACAGCTCTCCAAAGAAATATGGGAAGAGGGTTTAGAAGCTGGATGCAGCAGCTGGACTGACAAAAGAAAACATGAAGTTAAACTTGAAGCAAACCAAGCAATAATAATAAAAGTTAATGCTTCTTAAAGGAAGGCATTCTCAATGAAGTACTGAACCTAAAAAGAATCACTGCTACAATCAAATTGAGTTTACTTCCCCTCAAACACTGCATGCTTGGCTTTAATCATAACTAGAAACATAGTCAAGCTTTTAATATTCCATTTATTCTTTTCTTCCTGAGTCAAAGATTAGCAAAATACTCAAAGAACAGAAACCTGCTGAGGGGAACATCCTCCTTTAAAGCACTGGAACCCTGGTGCACCCTTTCAACTTCGTCCCTGGCTTTTCTGCTTGTTGTTTTAGCATTAATTTGATGCTCCTGTCCCACAAACCTCACCCATTTACAACCATGCACAGTTACCTTTTGGTGTTTTTGCTGTGAATTCTGGATCAAAACAGAAAGTATCTTCTGGCTTTCCAGAGGCAGGTTTGAATGGAGGCTGAATTTCTCTTCTAAACAGTTTCTGAAAGAGAAGAACGAAGATTTAAGAGTCAATGAAGCTTCCATGGGCACTGTTATTTTGCAAGAATAAAGGGTAAATGACAAAGACCTCAACCAGTGTCAGGCACATCCCTCTTGGCAAGGAAGTGCCCATTTCCAAAGCTCTATTCCAGGTTCTTCCTAATCCATCAAACTAAACCAGGGGAAGATCTCAAATCTGCATTTACAACTAAGGAACAGAAAAATTCACGTCAAAAGATGTTGATTCCCCATGCAAAATTCAGGAAGTTCTAAGAGCATTTCCTTGCCATTTCGCTCCTCCTTTCAGACCTATTTTGTGGAGGGTTTTTTTCAGTTTAACCTTCCTGCACAAAAGCATAGTGTATTTCAGTCAAAAACAACCCACAAAACAAGTGACCCCAAAGAAAGGGGACCTAAATTCATCCCAAAGAAAAAAAGAGGTAAAACACAGAAGTGTCATCAACACCACCAGAGTGGAATAAACACAAATTATTGTCACAAAATTAAAAAAAAAAAAAAAAAAANGGGGTGAGAAGCGCTGAACTTTCAAACTTCCCTGCTCGTGTTTATTTCAACATTAGTGAGCCAAACAAGACAACAACTTCTGAAGTACATTCACATGAAGGAGTGGAGTTTTGCTATTACTAAAGATTTGTTGCTGAACAGACTCCAAGGTAGCTGTTGCATGAATACAGCTAGAAAAACACTATTCAGAAATAAATACAGGAGGATAAATAGATGGATAATGATAAGGGGCTTTGAAGAAATAGGTGAGCACTGCACTGCCCTGGGTGGCTGCAGTTCTGTCAGCACAGACACATCTTGTTTATTCCATCAACCACTGTAGCAATGCAGTAAAGTGGGAATTTATTTCACACACAACATCTTGGCTTTGAGAACATTTCTGGCAAACACAGCTCAGAGGATAAGCAAGCCACAGAGCAGAATCAAAGTGCTCATGAGGAATTGAAGCCTGAAGTTGTGATCTTGTAGACTTTGGATCATCTTGGAGCACTTCAGTTAATTCCTGACCTGTGACTGAGATGAGAGTGATGCAGAGGGAAGTCCAGGACAGTTACAGCCACAAGGACCCATTGTGCCCTGTAAGGAGCACTAGACAGACACTTCCTGAAGGATTCCTGGGAACACCAGCAGCCTCTCCCACCTACAATGCTCTAATGGATCATTTAAACTCAAGAATGCTGCAACTCTTAATTATTTAAAAAGTAAATGCACAATTTATAATTCATACTCCTTATCTGCAGTAAATACTGCAGCTCCAGATGCCAAGGAATTACAGGAGAAGCCAGGATGTGCCACTCAGCAGTAATGCAGCGTTTGCTGTGCCCTATTCAAATATAAATACTTTTACAAATGCTACAACACAGAAAAATTAACAACAGCTTTATCGTTCAGATCCTTTTGTACTCACATTCCAGTCAACAGTAGAAAAAAAAGGATGTCTCTTGATTTCTTCAACTCCATCTGAACCAGCTCCTGAACAAAAGAAACATTGTATTCAACACACTTGTGGGTAAAGTCTGTGAAGACTTCACTAAAAATTAGTTCATTTCTAAAAAGTTTGCACAGGCATGGTTATTTGAGGTAACTGTGAATACAGAAATATTCCAAGGATGTGAAATACCCAGGGAGGCAAAGAGAGCACAAGAAGCCACATTTTGACCATTCCTTGGCCAAACCCAATGTTAGTGATCACTCAGAGCTTGAGAGTCTCTAGCAACTACTTTCTTTTAACAAAAAGTAAGGCTGAGTTCATTATTTAAGATCCAAATAAATGAACCAACCTAATCTATTTGATGGGTTCCTTTTGAACAACATCCTCAGGAGACTTTGTGCTTCAGGGCTGAGGAACTGAGGCATTCCCAGCTTTGCTCTAAAAGAAAACAAAAAACAAGTCAGAGGAAGAAACTTATCTTTGTAAAAACTGTCTACATAGATTTCATTAAAGACTTTGATTTGATACAAGGCTATTCCAAAGCCTTGTAGAGTGCACACATTTAACTCACCAACTTTTTCAGTTTCCTATTATAGGAGTGGTTTAAAATATAACCCAACAAAGAATAAACACACCAGACCAAAACCACCAAACCCCATGCCCCCAAAGCAAGGTTTATGTTGAAACAGAGTAAAATAATTATCTCAGGAATATGTAAGTATTTTCAAAGATATCTTCATGTCACCAGGAAGTTTTCACCAAAATAACCACCAGTAACTCAGAAGAAACTCATCAAATCCCCAATTACCCGCCCTTGACGAGATTGCTACTATTCCTCCAGGGCTCATTGAGCCATCATATAGAAGATCACTGACTTTACCATTTTTTTAATTTACTGGAAACTAATGCTAAGGCAGGAAATTCTTGTGCAGAACTGCAGTATCACTGGGAGCTGCAAGGGAGGCAGCTCATGGTCTAATCCATCCTTTCATAGAAGCACCACCACAAACTCACTCAGGGCAAGCTCCATGTGCCTTGTGCTGGGAAGAACAGTTTCTCCCTCCCCGCCTTCCCCACCACCCCTGAAAGGGCCCAAGGCTCTGCCTGTGCCAGGAGGAAACTGTTAGATGAGCACAGACAGACAAGAATATATTTGCCCAACAGCTCCACTCACTGAATACCAGCTCACCCAGTTTGTCCAGTCCAACAGCTTCTGGTGTAACTGGGGTAATTAAGGATGAGAATTAGAGCACATAAGGGCTCTCCACACATCTGTACACAAAGCAACACCTAATCACCTGCTGCTTACAAAACAAGGTGTGCTGTAACAGTAGCAAGGGAGTGTGACAACAACAGTAGTGTAAATCAAGCTGCTCTCAGTCACTGTGCTGTTCTTATCTTTATTACATGCCTACAATCAAAGTACAGATTCATCCCTGAGATTTTAATTGCTGGGGATACTTAATGGTACTTCACAGTCTGGGATCTAAAGCTTATCAAGGGGTTTTGCTTTTTTGCTCCTGTTGCAGCTCAGTGCTCTTGGAATCATAAAATGGTTTGGGCGGGAAGGGATCTTAAGGCTCATCTTGTTCCACCCCCTGCCATAGGGACACCTTCCAAAAGACCAGGCTGCACAAGGAGTTACCACAAGCTGTTAAAACACGTTTAAAATGGCATTTTCAGACTTTTGTAAAAGGAAGGAGATATACTTACTTCAGTATCATATTCATAGTCTCATTTCGATCTTTACCTTGAAATGGCAGGGTACCAGTAAGCATTTCAAACTGAAAAGAACAAATGTTAATCTAAATCAACACTTCTTCCCCCAGTTGCTGAAACAAAGTGTTAACACTGCACTCTTTTCCTGCCTCTACATTGCACTGGTTGAACTTTGAAAAGATTATGAAAGTGTTCCCAAATCTAAAATTCTGCTCTCACTTGCAGTTTACATGATGATAACAGTGGCAACTGTGTAGCATGATGATAATGGAAGAATATTATACATCAGGAAGCTACTTGAAAGTAATAAAATCTCCTCCACAACCAGGTTTTAGATGTTGACATATTCCAAAAACTGCAAGAATGGTAAATTCTAGACTAGTAGTTTACTTTTCAAGTCCACCTGCATGTCAGGCTGATGTTCTAACACAACCCAGCAAGTGCAGAAGTGGCAGCAGTTACTGACTTATCTCACTATTCCACTTCAGCACTCCTCCCACAGGCTCACTCTCACAGAAACACCATTAATATTCCTTCCAACCAAGTTATCTTCAAGTCTGTTTTTAAATTTAACTATCAAGTAACATGCAAAATAAATATACAAAGTGAAGTCTCACACTGACTACAACTGGTTTTAACTACTAATGGACAACACAGGATTTTTTAGGTGTCTGATAAACATTCCTTATAGGAGAAAAGTCAATTTTATTCCAGCCAGTAGAAATTCAGTCATTGCATTGTCCCCCTTATCCAAGCATCTCTAATCAAACTCGACAAGCATTTGTGTGAGCTTAGCAAGGGAAGCAAGAGGCAAATACAGTACCATGAGGACCCCAAAGGACCACCAGTCAGCACTCTGGTTGTGCCCTCGCCTGTTTACCACTTCAGGAGCCATGTACTCTACAGTACCACAGAAAGAATAGGCCTTCTTCTCCTGGTCTACTGATTCCTTGCTGAGTCCAAAGTCTACAACAACAGCATCACAAGAACACAGCCAGTAAAGAATTTCAGGGGAAAACAAATCAGTCAATATATGGTAATTCAAAACACAAGCGTTGAGAGGTTCTGGCTGGTTATTGTCAGAAATATGATTAGTACAGCTCTCCATGAAACAAGAGACTACAGGTATCTGGAGATAGCACATTTTGTTTACTACACACCTCCAAAACCATTCTAAAAGTCATTAAATTCATGATTAGCCCTCAAAATTATCGCCGAAATAACTCAACATTTGAAATCCTACACATTTAGAGCTCTAAGATACTCAGAAGTTCTCATTTTCTCTGTTTACTGCCTGTTTTATTCACACAAAAAATTGGCTGGAAGTAAAAATCAATTTCAAAGAGAATGCACGGTCTGGTCTTACTGAATGATGAATAAAAAAACTCACACTAAAATTACTGTTGTTACATAAGGCAACATGGTTCTGTAACCTGCCTTAACTTCAGTATGCAGCAGCCCTGCATTACCAGAGTATTTCATTCTCAGAACATTTTTTCCCTGTTTTGTATACAGTGAATACAAAAGTCCTTGACACTGGCTCAGCTTCAAACACCCTTTTTTTCCACAGAGGAAAGTGATTGCTAATCAATGATCCCATCCATTATTTCCACTTTCAGAAGGAAGTGACAAATTTAGGATTGAACTGTATTTAAATATAGTAGAATTTTAAAGAGGTATGCATTTTATAAATCTGATTTCCATCACCATTATTCTATCAAGTCTTTGAGTCTTTAAAAAACTTCATTTTCTCTTGGAATCTAACAGCAATATCTTAGATTAAAATATATGGTGCAATCTCTAGTACAAAATCATCACCTTGAATGCAACTAAAAGCTTTTAGAAATTTACAGTAATTTGTTGCTCAAATAGTCAGTCTTTTTTATACATAATTTTCTAGAATATATGTATTTGGATTATTCTTCACAGAACTATTTTCTGCAATGTTATATGCATTTAAAATTGATAATAAAGAAACTCAAAAACACTTATTTACAAAGGGCTGTATTAATGAGTGGTGCCTACCTGTTAACTTGATATGTCCTGCTTCATCAAGCAAAATGCTGAAAATTAAAATTCACATTCACCAAAACACATAAAGAGTGATGTTTACATAAATATTTAAAATATAAGATAAAAACTATGATATCCAATTCTGTTATTATTTTAACAAGCAAATATCATTTGACTTAAACCACAGATATGTGTTTTATATTTTGTATTTTTTTAAGAAGTCTTAATAGAAATAGTTTTAATTTTTTTACAGTGAAAAAGGCAAAGCAACAAGCAAAATACACATAATAGTGGTAAAATACATTTTACTTTACTTTTCTGGCTTCAGGTCCCTGTACACAATTCCCAAGCTGTGAAGGTGATCCAAAGCAAGGGCCAGTTCTGCGAGGTAGAATTTCACATCTTCCTCTGTAAACATAACCTAATAAGAACTGTATAGATTTACCTTCTGATCTTCAGTTTTTAAAACTGCAATCTAAAAAAAATATAGTCCCGTCTCCCTAAATTTCAAACTTAGTTTTAAAAGTCCCTTGTGAACTCATAATTCAGGAGTTCAGCCAAGAAAAAATATTTACTAGTATCTGTTAATTATAAAGCACACAAACAACTATCTGCAATACTTAAACAAAACCATCAGCAGAGCATTAATTTAATTAATTAATTTTAGGTAATAAATTAATTGTTATATTTGGCGTAATTGACACCCAGCACTCCTCCCACCACAATCTCAGACAGTTTTGCACTGCATCACGGAATTTAATATATGACTGCTGTATTGGGTGAGTGTGAATTCAAAGAGCAAGATTTAGAAAAAAAAGCAAAAATCATTTAGGAAAAAAGCATGCAGAATAAAACACTGATGGCAGTAACAATGACAGCTTGGGAGTTGAAGAACCTACTTTGTTATTAGGAAAAAAAAATTAAAGAAGCCTGGTGAGACACTGAAATATTGATGTTACTTCTAGTGCAGAGATGCATTTCTGTCCTGAACACTCCACAGGTTGCTTCTAATTTAATATATAAAAACTTTGCCTGCTTTAGCTCTTGTCACGTTCTACAAATTACTGGAGAAACCTGAAATTTTAAATGGTTGGACTGAATTTGGGCTTCAAGAGAACTATTCCCTCATTTGCTGGATCCAGCAGGAATGGGGAGTGCAGCTACTCTGCAAAGCTGGAATGGAAGCACCTGGGCCCCCTGATTCAGTGGCACTGCTCTGAATTGCTCAGATGTGACCTGTTCTCCAGGCACAGAATATTCCCCGATTTCCATAATGACAGGTGCTGACTTCAGGTGAACAATGAAGCTGTTACACTTCACACAGTGTCACCTTCACACCTTTAAAGAGCAGTGTTCATGCTGGTTTTCACATCTTTCAAAAGAGCAAAGGGAAACCTTGGATTTCATTAACTCCTTGGATTTCATTACTCCTTGGAGCAGCCAAAATGCAAATCTCAGAATATAGTGATAAACGCTAATCTACCATCCTCCCCATAATGACATCTAAAGCTGTTCTCTGGGTCAAGCTAAACATGATGCAAGTCAGCTTCATTAAATATTACCAATAAAAACTTCACTGCACACTCATCTTACTGCCACAGCTGAAACTCCCATACCCACATTAGAATTTAAAGACCAACAAAAGTCTTTTAATAACTTCATACTAAACCAAATTAATTTAAAACAATGCTTGTGTGCAAAGTATGGAATGCCACAGGGGACTTATTCTCATGTGCATTGTCCGTAAGCTGTGCATTACCAACGACTTTTGAAGCTACATCACATTCCCACCAGAAAATAAAAAACTGACTTTTTTTTTCTATCTATGTACATAAAAGCCTTAAGTATAAAAGGTAACTGAAGTGTTCCAAAACACAGGTGAAGTTTTAGCAGCAAACACCAAGCAAGAGTTCTTATGGATAGCTTTGCATGCCTTATTTAAGGATGTTCCATAGGGGATAATTCCAGCTGGGTTAGTGCAAGAGAACAGCTCTTCCTGCTATTCCAGAATTCTCTCTGGAATTAGACATTCTATATCAAAGCAGAGCCTGACCTCTTTCCTACCTCCTGCTCCAATAACCTGGGACAGGTCAGTCATTTGAAGTTTTTTACAGCCATTTTAGCTTCCAGAATCAATAATTTTGAGCTCAACTATTAGACATAATCACTGTGTTGCCAAGCTCAGCTTTTAACAAAATTGCCTTTAAATTCTTTCTCTTTTGCCTGCTCCTAAAGTAAAAACCTTTATTTTTATGAGAAGTATAAGGAGAAAAAACTCTCTCCTGGCCTTACATACTAGGAATAAACAACCTCCTCCATGCCATGAAAAAAATCAGGTAACACAGTTTTCTCATTTAAGAAAGTAGCTTTTCCTGTGCTTTGGCAATATAAATGGATTTACAGTGGTAAAAACTCTGAAAACCTCTCTTGCTGTGAAGCTGTTGAGAAACTGCCATTAAAAATTTAGACCTTTATAAAAGGTTTGCCAAAAGAAAAACAAGTCCTCTAAATGCGTTCATAACACTTAAGGTAGCATGAAATAAATATTTGATGGCAAATGTTTTAAAAAAAATAACAACAACCTATAACTGCATCCCATTCCCTCCTCTGGAGCTCTCCCTCCAGGAAATAAAAATAGAAATGAAAAATTCAAGGTCTAGTTTTGTGCCAGGTGTGGACGGAGGGGAGTGGGCTCTAAAGTACTCTGTGTTCCGACTTTGTGGGACTCAGGATGAGCATTTGGACTGCAGCATGAGGCAATTTTCAGTGCAGCAGAAAGCTTTCAGGGCCGCAGGATTCCAGGAGCACCTAAGCTGACTAAGAGCATGAGAACTACACATCCCCTTTCTTCAGTGCTAAATATTCATTTACTTCAGTTGTGTTTCCAAGCAACAAAACATTTTTAGACAAAAGAACTGTACTTTGCAGATGCCAAATTAAAACTTGGGCTACTCATCAATACACACTCAGGTTTCTTAAGGATAGAACAGAATCTAGAATATGTAAGGAAAGCCCAGGAGTTATTAAAAACTTCACTATGACAAGAAATATGGGGGGAAAACAGGTTTAGAAGCCAATTCTATACCAGCAAAACCCAATCCCTGTCTAAGAGTGAGTGGAGATAAAATTTTAGGTACTTACCTCTTTGGATAATCGTGTGAATACATCTCCTCCCCTGAGAAAATCCAATATTAAATAGAGCTTCCCTTCAGTCTGAAAGGCTTTAAAAAATTTAAAAAGTAAATAAAAATCAATAGTTGTATGACAAAGGTATAAAACAGATCTGAATGCTTTTACAACTAGATTTCAGTCACAGGCAATACTTTTGTTGTGGAACTGAAACAATTCAGTAGCAGACAAGGTAATTTACTGAATGATTCCTCGCTTCTTCACAGAAGAAAATCTTATTCATGGGAGATGATTAAAATAATGTTCTTTTATTTCCCCCTTGTCAAACAGGGAAACAGCAAGGATGTCAATTAGTTTGTTTGGTTTAAATCAAAGACAAGTACAAAATCTCTACAGAGCTTGAATGTAAAGATTTGGAAAGTTCTTACAAGAGGGCTCCTAAAACCTAAAACTTTAATACAGATATGTATTTACATGCCTTTTTTTCCCCCGAGTTTCTAGAACCTAATGAGGACCTTCCAAAAGTGAGACAGAACAAGAGGGGCTGTGCCTTTAAGCAAGGAAAGAAAGTGTAGGCAAAGAAAAGGAATCTGTACCAACCATAGTGCAGTTTGACGATGAACGGATGATTTACTTCTACCAAGATGTCTCGCTCCATTTTGGTCCGGACTCTGTCCCGAACTGAGGGGAGACAGGAAGAAACAACAACAGGGTGAAACAAACGCTTCTGCTACAACACAAACTCAGCAGAAAGGCATTGCTGGCTAAAGGAATCTCTTCCCTCATCACCTTATTTGTTTTTAATGTTCAAGTCTCCCACAAAATTCCCCCTTTCAGACAATGAAACTCTGGTTTGCTTCTTGCCTGCCCTAACTTTCCTCTTTGCTTCACTGTATTTCCAGCAAATCCTCATTTTTTGTGATAATCCATATTGCTTTTAAGAAAAAAGCTCCCATCTATGTTCCCAATTTCAACTTTTGAATTAACTCTGTCATGCCTATAAAATATCTTTAAGATTACTTTTTCCCCTTTAACAGTAACAGTCCTATTTACACACAGTGGACTTGCACCCATTCAAGTGTCTCCTGAAAGCCAAAACACTGAATTAAATTGTTCTGGCCCCTAGAACAAGGGAATGACTTAATTTTAACCACAGCAGAGTTCTGACTTAACAAAAGACAAAAGGAAAATTGTTTATGAAATTAACCTGTTTTCATACAATGAAAAGTCTAAAAAGAATTAAATAATCCATAAGAGCATTTCTGACCACATAATTAAAGCTACCTGGCCAGATTTAAAAAAACTCTTAAATATGAATTTACAAGTTACTCTACAAAAAAAACTCCTGTCAGAGAAGAGCTACGAACTCACTGACAAATATTTAAGATTAAAAAAAAAAAGCTTTTCATACAGGTGCATTAAACTCCATGGTCCAAAGTTTCAGCTGAAAGACAAACCTACCTTTTAAAGAAGCTTTTTTCAACACTTTCATTGCATAAAGCTGCCCAGCATCAGGCCCAATTATCTTCCTCACGAGGAAGACCTGACAATATAAAGCCCATTTTTAAATCACTGCAAGCTTAGTAATCAAATCCAAACTCCCACAAAGCCCTTGCAAACCTCCCATTAATGTCAGGCAACTTCCAGTGCTCTGTACCAAGCACGCACCTTTAGAAGAAGAGCAAAACTACATTCCTTGATCAGATCAGACCTACACAGCACCAAGCTCGATACTGGCCCTAAACTTCGGATTCTTTCCTGATTTATCAAAGAAGTTCTTACAGAAAGATGCTTCTTTCTACCATTTTCTTTGAGAATGACAATTCTGCCTGGTCTGTCACCTCCCAAGAGGTTTTTGAGGTTTAAGACCCAAGCCTCAAATACGAAACATTCATTTTTATTAATGCCTTCTGTGCAAGTAGTGAGATGAAAGCAAGGAAACCTCACCATTTAAGATCAAAGCACCCCTTCCCTCTGGAATAGCAACTCCAACAGGTTTTTCTACTTTTTTCTCTCCAGAAGAGTTTTAAACATAGATGGGATATAACTTGACATTCAGAAAAGCATATTAGATAAAATATTGCAGTACAAAGACATGGAGCTACACTAATTTTTAAGCACCAAATCTTCCAATTTACAAAATGGTTTGATACATGCTCCTACTTTTCAACTGCTGTTCTTGTAAGAACAATTATTAGTTATGAATTATTAGGTTTGGCTGTAACAAAACAACATACAAATCACAAGAGAAAGCCAAGAACTTCTGAAAATTACCTCTCTGATCTCACCTTATCCAGATTTTAACTTACAATTAATTTATTTACATCTAGAAGTTATATATATTTTTCAATGATCTTGTCAAATTTTCCATTCTAGAATCAGAAATTCAAGCAATGCTGTGACTAAGTTGTGCAAAGTTGGGAGAGGGGTTGTTTTTATTTGAAGGTCTGGTTAGAAGAAAAACGTCATCATGTTTCAAGGTTGTCTGGCTTTTTGTTTTAATAAGTTTTGCCCAATAACTGACCTACAACAATGCCTTCCTATAGGCCAAGGAGACAGAAAATAGTAAAGTCAGTAATTTGAACACCAGCAACTAAGAAAACAGCTGTACATGAATACAATCAAAACTATAAAATATTAATAATAAGCACATAGGAATATTTCAGTATTAAAAACCAGTAACTTGTGAGAACATAAGGAATTCATGTACAAGTTACAAATTTTAGCTAATAAGACCCAAAATAGCTGAAAGCTACTGAAGCAACACCAATTTATTTAATTTACAGACAAATCCTCCATAACTCCACATCTGCTTTAGAAGGCACATCATTCCTCAAAGAGTGAAGAGAGAAATCCTGTAATTCAGGACGCTTAACCCTTTATTTCTATGGAGGTGTTATATTCTGCACTGATGTCCAAACCAGGCTCCAGGAAACCAGCCCTGTGTTTGCCAAGCCCAAAGTAAGGACTCTGGGAGTAGAAAATGGGAAAACACCACGAAGGCAACAGCCACTGATCCTCCTGGTTTGTTTTCTCATCTCAGTGGAAAGAACAGAGAACACTGAGCTCAGGTGTGCAACAGGCACTGTGCAGCTCCTGAAGCTGCTTCCCAAACAGGCACTGCCAGGATTCCAAAGCTCTGGAGCATGTCTGGCCAAGCTGCTGGGATTCCAAGCAGGAGCACTCCTCAGGCTGGCAGAAGCTCGAGCTCTGGGAAGCCAAATCTGAGTCAGGGCTGGCTGTGCCAGCTGTGCTGAACCCTGAGAGAGCTTCAGACATCTCAAGTCAGGAGTAATAAATATATGGAGCCTTTCAGGCTCCTACAGTGAGAACTGTGTGAGGGAACTGGCAACCAGCATTACCAGGTAAAGGAATATCTCTGAAACCTCAAAATATTAAGAAATATTTAAAGTCTGTTCTCTACACAATCACCGATGCACAGAATGCCTTCCTAATGTCAATTTCTTCCTCTCTTGTTGCACTCTATGCAGAGGTTTCTTCCTGCTTAGAGACACACAGAAGAACAGGAAAACAGGAACAATGTAAAGCTGACTACTTTAGATGTTGCAAATGATGTAGGTTGAGTTGGGTTTTAAAAAATAAATTACCTTCCTGTACACTAGGATTAATATTTCAACTACTGTGTTTCAACACAGGGACTGAAGAGATCAGATTTTTAATGTCATTTCTGCAAAGTGACACCCAGTGGCACATTACAAAGGGAAAATATTGTAACAAAAACCCTGCCATGTGTCTTCTCTGTGCCATTTAAATAGTGTCTTTTAGCTGTAGATCACTTGATAAATACAGCAAACTAGAAAACCTGAAATCCATTTCCCAGGTTATTTACTTTAAGTTCTGAACTGCCACAATCAACTCTTCTGTACCTATGTAAATACAGATTTTGTGTCTTGAAAAAAGCCAAACATTCCCAGTGTGTCAAGTGCCACCACTAAAAGACAAACCACCATTTCCTTCAGATGGTTCTGTCCATGGCCCTGGAGCAAGCCTGGGGAAGGATTCAATTACTCAATACATTTTCAAACATTCCCAGCAACTCTGCTGGCCACTTTTTCCCTGGAATGTATGGACAGGTATATGGAACAAATCTATCATCTTACCTTTCCAAATGATCCCTGTCCAAGGACCTTAAGTAGTTCAAACTGAGCTGGATCTGCTTTCTCACATCCTTCTTTCACATGGTGTGTAATAGGAATTTCTTTCACACTTCCTTCGTCCTGTGATTTCAAAGCAAACAAAATACAAAAGTGAACTGGCCTGCAATAACTAAGTCTTGCTAGAAGTGCATGTAAATACTTGGATTTTTCTTCGTTGAGTTTTATTTTAGTAAAATATTTGAAATTCTAATAAGGCTTCAAGGAAAACTGTTCAAATGAAGCATTTTCCCATCCATCTTTTCTTAAATCGATGCATCTAAAATTTCTAAACTGAAGGAAAATTCTCAAAGAACGCTCTTTCCTTTTGCCATAAATATTTCAACTACAGAAAAGCTGGATTATTTTACATGAAAGGAATAAATGCACAGATTTTTAAAGCAAGACTTCTGTGCTTCACCTCTGCTTAGCAGCTTTAGTCTTCCCAGTGATTACTCTTCTCATCTTTCCCTCTTTCTGAAATAAGTCTTAATGAAAGCCAAATTGAATTTCATCATTTGGGGTAATTATTGCTTTTCACAGCAGCAAATAATAACTCTGGTCATCCATTAGTAGCTGGAGAAACAGGCAGCATTTGAAGACCATAAATAAGAGATGAGTCATCTTAAGGACTCTGAGAATTCTGGCATACAAGAGAAGAAATAGCTCTGGGGTAGAGCTCCTGTGAAGATTATCCTGTGTGGGGACCTCATTCAGACAGCTGAGGGTAATTCTGAGCTAGGTGAGTGATTTAATGTCCTCTTGACTTGCTCATGTCCCTCTCATCTTTAAAAAAAGCGGGGCATAGCAATCCCAGTTGTGAAAAGACAAACGTTCCTGATGACAACAAATCCCATGACGGATTGCAGCTTTTATGGTGTAAGAGAAGTTTCTGAGAGCCAAAACAAGCAAGGTGTCAAAATACTCACCCTTGAAATTAAAAGCTGAGGCCCACAACAACAACCTCAGCTTGCAGGTGGAAAAGGAGCAGCACCCTCAGCCCTATCACTAATATCAATAAAGTTCTTGTACACAACAAAATCACAAGTGAAAAACCCATCTGATTTGCAGTACTTCACTTTTGGGGCATCAAATGATTATCAGCTGTCTCCTTATCCTCGTCTAAAGGCCTTCATTGTGAAAGTTTCTTTTAGCAGAGACCAGAAAAACACCCCACCATCCCGTGAGTTATGGACCCTCGATGAGAAGTGCAAGCAGCACCAGGAAAGGACCTGAGCACTGGATGAAAACAGCTGAGCTTCATAAATAACACCATTCTATACTCAGGTGGACTTACTCCCCCAGATTGTCAATTAAAACTTCTAATCATCTTTATCACAGTTCATACAGAAGTACCTGGATGAAATTCTTGGTTTTACACAGAAATTCAGAGTAGAAATCTGCTCATCTGAATTTGCAAATACTGCAGTAAGAAAAAAAAAAAAGAAGCAATCATCACATTGCATTAATTGCTTCTGCCTTAATTGCTTTGTTTGTCCATAGGGGGAACGAAAGAGTTCAAACAAACATCTTGGTATACTCCCAAACTGTAGCCAAGCTGTTACTGCATACAAGTCCTTTCCCCTCCCCTCTCTTATTTCATCCTCCTTCTGGGAAAGGCCTGTTTGTTCTGCCTGCTTCCCACACAAAGGTGGGTATTAACACCAGACACTGCTGGAAAACAAATTCTGTAATTCACAACCAAGCTACTTTATTTCCCTCTTTGGTCACAAACCCCCATCACACACTGATGACACAATATAAACATCCCAATTTCCCCTCATCCACCCCCTTTGGTGAGTGTGCATTTATATACACAGAGGAAAGATACATCTATCTTTTCATTTTCCTTGACTTTTTAAACACATGCCTAATTTAAGGCAGGTAAGAAGAGCAGCATTTCGAAGTCATCTGATGACAGATGAAAGCAGCAAGTTGTCTAATTACACATCAAGTTGTACAACAGACTTAATGGCTGCTTCTTCCTATGAAACATGTAAATACTCTGTTTAGAAGTCTTTTTTCTTCACCATCCTACTTTGTATTCCTTAACACCGTGAAACTTTGCATGAGAAAAGCTCTTTAAGAGTTCAGCCTCTCCTGTGTTTATCACCCACCTCGAGCCATTAGCCTGTGACATTACACGTGGTTGCTGAGGAGACTGAGAGGATTTCTAAATGTGAACTCAGGAGAGAAATGTTTTCCATGCAAATAAAGACTAACTTGAGATGGATGAAATTAGGGATTTTTTATATAAAGTGTTTTATCTTCAAAAGAGATGTCTACATGATTTCACTTACTTAACTATCATTAAGGTACTAAAAATTAGCATGACTGAGGTATAGAGACCTCTTCATCACTGCCAAGGCATGAGCACACACAGCTGAGAAGCTCCAAGCCACTTTCATTTTCAGTTCTATTTTGGCCTCTACGAACTGCAAATTTGGTTATCTCATTTTGTGTTCTGCTGCTTGACCAGCAGATTTCTTTCCAAGCTGAGGCACCAACTCTTACCCAGTGGCCCTGCAGAAAAGGGAACTCTTCCCTGCTCCCAGCAAGTTCACCAGGAGCCAAAGAGCTGAAGGAAATTCTGGGATCAGTCATGATTTGCCACAGCTCCCTGGAATGTGGCTCCAAACACCCAAGAGCTCAGCAACTTCCTCCTATTCCTCTTTCAAGAGTAGTAGAAAACTCAGACAATCCACTGTTCCCTTCTTTGCCACATGTGAGACCACTCTGACACTTTATTTACACACTCCATACCAGGAAATGTCCGGGCACCACTAGGGTCTATGCCCAAGACTGCATTCTCCAAATCCCTTCCTTATACATACTGTTATTATAATACAAAGAAGGGGTTACAGCTGGTGACAAGATCTACTTGTCCCAGAATCCCAAAATGATTTGGGTTGGAGAAACTGGAAGCTCATCCAATGCCACCCCCTTGCCATGGGCAGGGGCGATATCTTCCACTACAACCCAGGGTGCTCCAAACCCCCTCCAACCTGGCCTTGGACACTTCCAGGGACTCTCTGGGCAACAGATACCTTTGTGACCCTGCTCAAAAATACAAGGATGCGTGTGTGGAGAAATGCTGGACAGAATTTCCACGGGAAGTCAGGCATTTCACCATACACAGGATGAGCCTGAAGTTTAGTCCAAGGTTTAAGCAGCACACCAAACACTCATCATACTTCAGCATCTCCTAAAGTAGCGCTGGAAAAAACCCATGCTCAAGAGGGGCTTACCTGTAATATTTCTACACAAAAGCAAGATTAACACACTGGTGTACATAATAATTCTGTTCTAAAAAGCAGAATTAAGTACCTTTGAGCTGAAGGTACACTGTAGCAGCTACACTGAAAACTACAAAGGCAGAAGAAATGATTGTAACAAGAGCAGCATTCAGCACCTTGTATGAAAGGTTCCAGGTTGCCTGAGCATTTCTGAGGTTGAGGGATCAAATGCTCCCTCCAGCACAAGGAATCTTTCCATAAAGCTCTGTCTCATGCAGCAGATTTTCACAAACAAGGCATTTACAGTCCCTACCCAGATACTAATTTCCAAAGCCATCTTTGAGGATTAGAGTCTCCTCAGATATTGTTCAAATAAAATGATGGGTTCAGAAGTTATTAAAGAGCAGGGAATGCATAAATTTTGCTTCAGCTGGAGGTCATGTTAGTGAGTGGCTGAAGTAAACAGGAATCAAACACTTACGTGGTAGGAATATGGTTCACCTTCTTCCATAGGCTCATCTGCCATTTTAAGGCCATTTAGCTGGAGAGAGAAATGCAAGGGGAAGAAAAGAAAAAAAGAAAAAGCAAAAACATCATTAAGATCCAGCAATTTCAAATAAACAAGAGTTCAAAATTTGACCAATTTACATTTCAGAGCACACAAGTGAAAACCAGTGATGGGGTTGCTCTAATTTAAAGCTGTAGTTTCAAACAAACACTACTACTCAGTAGTTATATTTAGCATCTCCCGTATGTATCATTTAGCATCTCCCTTTGTAAATGCCATCCTTATTATTATTATGCCAGTGTTATTTAATTTGGATTAATTTAAAACTCCTTTAAAAGCTACAGATACCACCCCTACAGGATGACACTAATGCAAAATTCCTCAGTTACGCACGAAACTTACACTGCAGATTCTTTTCAGAAGCCTAGAGTCTTCTAATGAAAATTAATTTGCAGTTTAAAGAGAAAAGATGCAAAAGTAATTCCAAATGTTTTTGAAAATACCAAGGGGTTTTTTGCAGTAAAAAAAAAAATCAAAACTTAGTTTAAGAACTAAGACACAAATAATTCAGTGTTGAAATTAAAAAAAAAAAAAACCAAACCTCAGAAATACGAAGGACATGCTCTATTCAGACATGCAAAGTATTCATTAAAATCTGGAAATACCTGACAAAAATAGGTAAATGCCATTATGGATTTTGCTAGTAGTAATTGCTGGTTTATTTATATATTAATTGCTCAGCATCTCTACCTTTATGTGGCACATGTCTCACACTAAAATACTAAGTAGAAACGACATATGAAAACCTAAACTTTTTTTTGCTGAAAACAGAAGTTGAACCAATCGAATTCTTAGGCTGGATAACAACATTTTGTCTTGTACATCTGAATTTTTCTAAAATCCCTGCCAAAGATACTGGAATATGGTATTACTGTCAGCATGGGAGTTGGTAAATCACAGGACTACCAACAGATTCCTCTGTTCAGAACCAAACCCAGAATCTGGAGGAACAGGTGGGGCTGCAGGGACAGGTGTGTACCATGACTGTGACACCCAGGTCACAATCTCAACAACTTCCACTGCTGCTACAGACTCCTGGTTTTGAGAACTTTTAAGAGCTAATTCATAAATTAATGTTATTGATAAAATTAAATCTCCAATTTTTGCAGCAAGATACTGGCACTTATTTTTGGACTATATCTTCACCGGAAAAAAAACAAAACAAAACAAAACAACAGAAAAACAGATCAAGGAAATAAAGGAAACAGAAAATAAGCTTCATTTATTTTCACTCTACAAGTTTCTATTTATTACAATTCAATTTAACCAAAGGTACCTCCAAATCCATGCCCATCACTGGTCTCTCATGTGTTGCCACCCCAAATCTAATGGCCACAAATCACTCATGCATTACCCTGGATTCATTTGCTACATAATTTATTCCTTTCTTTGCATAAATATTTTTTTTCAAATTAGACAATGGGAGGGACAAGATACTCACTATGGTTGTTGCTGTATGGATTAACTGAATAAATCCAGAAGTAACACTGAAGTTCAGCCCAGCTCTGTCCTCCAACCTCATTTCTATGCAATTTCTTTTCCCAACACCGTAAGATGACATTCAAGTGTGAACCAATGTGAAGCCCACCAAAACTGTTCAAAAAGCTTATTTAGAATTAGAAATAAACTGGGTTTCTACTCCAGGTGCTCAGAAATGTAATAATATTGCTCCCTCATGGACTTAATTTGAAGTGATCTTATTGTGCACTTCACCTTTTCTTTCTACAAATATGGGCAACATTTCCCCAGTTTTGTGACTTAAATTTAAGCTCTGGAACCAATGCCACCAGCCAAAACAACTGTAGATACACTGAAAACAATACAGAGACAAAAAAGTGGTGCTGGAATGGGGTTTTGAACTCAAAATCAGTGTGTTAGTTCATCCAGGCTGTTCCTGAGAACACCATTTAATGTACTTTCAACTTGCCGGCAAATCAAGTACAATAAACTATCAGATTTTTATGGCAGGTAATCATCTTAATTAACAATTTCCTATCACGTACTCTTCCCCTTCACTGTTGCTCCTTGGTTTGAGTTTGTTTTTTCCTGTCCAGTCCCTCTGTACTGATACAGATTGGGACACCTGCCAATTTGTACTCCAAAGAAATTGATGTTCAAGGGCTTTTATGAATATGCTTTTATTGCTTGATACACACAACTACATTTATGCCATATTTATTTGTGAAGCCTGGTACTGTCCATAAAAAAAAAAAAACAAACAAAAACAAACAAACAAAAAAACCCACTGTAAACTTGTTGAACTTGTTGGCATATAATCCAAAGTCTGGTAGCTTGCAAAGTAATTCAGCTAAAAAAAGTCAATGACAAAAATCAAATTATTACTGTCTTGTACAGTCACTTAATTGGCCAAGTTTCAATAACTAGAAGCTGGTAAAAAAAATGAAGTGACAGTTAATACTTATTTCCCACCTCTGTGGAAACCAGATACAAAATGCAGCTTCCATAGCCAAGTGAGGCTCCTTTTAGTGATTTAATAATGAATATTTATGCATAAACATATACAGAACAGAATGATTTTAACCTCTAAGTCACTACTTACTAAATATCTATGAATAAACAAATTTAATTTGTTATTAAGAATTAAAAAACATAGTTCTCTCTAAAAAGAACAGGTGAAAGAAGCCGGTATGAATGTGAAGGAGATTTCTTTATCTTCCAATCATTTTGCTGTTCAGTGCTGCTCGAGTCCTACAACTGAACACTTTAAACATTAACTCCCATGAAAACACAAACTGAACCCAGACATTTAGGCAAACACTGACAGTACTTTCCAAACACACATTCTGGAAATGACACCAAGTACCCAGTGTTGTTTAGTATAGAATAACAAAAGAAACTATGTAAATAGTTGAGCTCAGAGTTTAGGTGAGAGCACCTGGCAGGTCAGACACTCGCTTTTGCAGAGATGCAGGCTGAGGGTCCCAACTTCCTCTCAAGGAGCAATGTGCCTCTACATTTAAATAGTGCCATGGATCCCATGGCTGGGACCATCCCTGTTACCTTGGCAGACTATCCAAAAGGCTTCTGTGGGCTGGGAAAAGGTTTAATGACTATTGCACATGTTTTTCCTCTGATTACTACAGCAGAACAGAGGATTCCCAGTTTACCAAAGATTTGAACAATCTACCCTCCCCCTCTCCCCCATATTATGGATGTATTCACTGTTTACATGGTAAATGCCTTAGGACCTGGTGGGTCTACAAGTTTTGGTTGAAAGAAGCCAGGCAAAGGTCAGCAAAAATGCCCAGTCTCGGGAAAAGCAGTGGGAGAGGTAAAGCAGGTTCACCCTACCCTGGTTTTACATGTCTTCACTGAGGCATTCAAACAGAATTTTAAAAAATCTAGAAAAAGCAGAATTGGGAATTTTATTATCATACTACAGTAAAGCAGTATTCAGCACCACTCACCTAAAATCTTGTCTGGTTTCTAACAGGTAAAATTCTATCCAAGGATCACCAAGACTTCCTGTATTCTCCACAGCTCCTCCTCCTTCCCTGGGCTCCATTTGGGAAGTCACTAAGGTATTCCCAGAGCTTTACCTCAGTTCTCCCACATGAACACAGGAATAAGAATTTTCCTTCCCCACACACAGAAAGAACACTTCAAATACTTATTTCAAAGTATTTGAGTGGAAGCTTACATCGGAAATTCCAATTATGTCAAAAAGACTTTGAAAAAAATCCTCTGACAGGATGACCACATTTGTTCCTCATTTATTCTTAATTACATCTATAGAGAGTTTGCATCATTAATTTAATTAGCAACACACTGGCCTACTGAGGATTTCCTGAGATAGGTCTGAGGAATTTGAGGGTTCTGGGCAGATCGACTCCCCCACCTGCACAAACTCCGGGCCAGCCGCACTCCCTCAATTCCCCCCACAACGGGAAGAGGCCTCTAAACTCCCTCATACACTTTAACACACCAAGTAAGAGAGGGAGACAAAGCAATCCAAAAAACCTGAAACCAATAATCAGTTACTGGGGAGAGCTACAAAGTTCTTTTCCTGTGGCAGATAAATCATACCTTCACACAGGACACCAAACCTTCAGCAACATATAATTAGTGATTTTAAAAGAACATTTTGATCCTTCCCATTATCAGATCAAGGGAGGATGATGAGTGCCTCCAACAAGTTATAGCTCCGACAAGACACAAAGCTGACCCCAAGTACAGGGATCACTGAATTAGCAAAGCCCTTGAGATCTTTTCATTCCTGCCTGTGTACATGATCTTAACTCCAAAATCAAAGAGCATAAAGCAAGCCAGTCTCCAAATCATGTTTAATGGCAGGTAATTTTGGAAAAGGGCAAGATTTAAATTCGAGGAAAGCAACTATTCCATTTTTTTCCTTAATATAGTAAAGTACTACATAAACAGCAGAATTTTACCTATGATGAGTAAACAAATCATACAATTTTTTGGATTCAGGGTTATTGTGAAGTGTCTCCAAAGGTATCCTACAGCAAGCAAGGTGAGCTACCAGCCACAGGCTCCTGGCAAAGACTTAGAGTACTATAGCAGATTTCCAAAATTAATGTCAGAAGTGGTAAACAAACCCACTATCACTATTACTGTATTGCAGCACTTTTCGATGCATAAAGACACACATTGTTTCCCTTTAAGAGCATTAATGTGAATACTTTTTTTTAAAAGGCAACTTGCTCTTCAAGATCTTTATAAAATCTGTACATTGTTGCAATGGCTGAGGGCACTCAAATTAGGGGCAATGTTTTACCTTCTCAAAAGAACATCAGGAAATTGTGGGGATTCTGAGAGACGCACAAAACTAGGTAGAGCTGAGTCATCCACGTCACTGCCAGTAATTACTCACAAAGAAGTTATGCAACTCCTAACACTGACAAAATTCAGTGGCCTTTGACAGACCAGGCTCGGAACGTGCTCCAGAAGATGGACTGAAAACACTGGCCAAAATCAAAGATGTACTTATTTCAACTGGCAAAGGCAGCAGCTTATGCACAACAGCAGAGCTCAGCTCATGAAAATGACTTTTGGAGGGCAGCAACTTTTAATGTAGATGCATTTTCCATCAGAATACCTAGTTTTCAGTCACTTTTTTGTTTCAGCCTTGTCTTGCTTGTCACAATCAGGCAATTAAGCAACTGGTTCCTGAAGTATTTATTGCAAAAATAAGTACTTGATAAGGAGGTTGCATTTATGCAATTCACAATATTCATTACTTGCTTACAGCAATTACACAGCTCATTGTAAATGCAATCCTCCCAGTTCAAAGTGCAGAAAGTCCCCAAATTCCTGTATTCTGCCCAATTCCAACTATTTCTGCATTTCATTCAGCTTGGTCAGTAAAATGTTCATGTTTACTTTCCTGTTTCTTTGTAGGCTGCAATTACATTTTAATAATCTACAACAATTGAATATGATCAACATCCTCATACCTATTTTTATTTCCATGGAAATACTTATTAATCCAATATCCAGGCAAAAAGAAGTTCACTGAGTATTTGAAGCTGTAACAGCACAACACTGATCCTTCCTGCCCAGGCTTAAGGAACTCCCAGAGTCACAAAACAGCTTCACAAGTGACACTGTCCCACGAATATAAACACAGGAACAGACAGCACAGTGCACAGCCCCAAATCCTAAGCACTTCAAAGACCCCCCCCAAAAAGGACTAAATAATTCAATCCTGACCTTCAATAATTTCTTCCAAAAGTTCTTGCTGTTCTTGTGACTTGAAGCATAAAAATTTGTTTCCTACTTTCAGGATCACCTCCTTTCTTTGCCAGCTGTTTTTACTCCAAGTCAACACAAGTGCTACTGGAAATGCACTTACTGCAAATAACATAATCCTAAATTTAGTCAACAAGCAAAGTCCTCAGAGAAAACCATTCCTCCGATTTTTCCTCCAGTGCCACAACTGATGGACAAGAGCACCAGAAGGCACAAGTTAATCCTCAAAATAAAAACCTATTTCACAGCTCTGTTGACTGTAGTTCCACCAAGGCCAAGGTGAGAGATCTCTCCGACTGTCACTACAAGGCTTTAATGAGTATTGTAAGCTATACTTAATTCTGTAAAATTTAAGTCAAAGTCCAAAGTAAAATTCATTTTGACATAAAATACACCTTTGTTCAATTTTCAAGCCACGTGGATGTGGAAATCCAACAAGTAAAAAATCTCAGCACACCCCTGAGATCCCTTACAGAAAGGGTTATGACAATACATTTGTTCCTGTAATTTGGGAACGTCACACTCAACTTGAAGAAACTGATTTGGTACAAACCGACTTTAAGTGCTGCTGGCCAAACCTAACACGGACACAACAACCACCAGGTCTGCTTTTAATCAGAGCACAGCTGGAGGAGCTTTACACAGACCTTGTGAAGTAGCTCAGGTACAGGCCTGAGGAAAACACAATTTGAAGAGTGCTGCAAACAGCTGCCCTCATGCCGAGGCTGTTTTACGGGTTTTAGGTCTTAAAGGTCTTAGAACATTTTAAGGTCTAAACAGAGTTGTTTATTATATGAAAGCATATATCTGAAGGTGCGAGAGTCCTAAAGAGAGGTCTTACAATGTCACAATAAGCACAAAGTCTTAGCAAGCAAATTCTAAGTAAAACACTAACTAAAGCATAGAAGTCTTAACAGAGTGCTAATGAAACAATAAGCAAAGCATAGAATTCCTAACAAACAAAATTCTAGTAAAACTATAAGCAAAGCATGAAATTTGGCGTCACAGCCTCTAAGTAAATCAACCTCCGATCTCCTGACCCCAAACGTTTCCAGCCGTAGGGTCACAACAACAGAGAGGAATCAATCACAGAATCACAAATCCCAGACAGGGGTCTCGGCCGCGGGCATCACAGTAACAGAGAAGGGCCCCGAGATTCAGAACCCACACAGAATCCCCCAGCCACAGGGTCGTGATAGCAACGGGGGATCCCGAGCCGCACAGAGTTCCCGTCCGCGGGGTCGTGATGGCAATGGGGGATCCCGGACCCGGCAGAATTCCCGACCACAGGGACGCGATGGCAATGGGGGGCCCGGGACCCGGCAGAATTCCCGGCTGCGGGGATTGCAGGGACAGGAAGGGGTCCCGGGGTCCCAAACCCTCGCAGTGCCCCCGGCAGCCCCGAACAGAGTTCCGGGGCAAACGCCGCAAGGGGGAAAGGGAAGGGACAGGACCCCAGGGCCCTGATCCAAGCGACAAAGACTGCAATAGATGGTACCTTTAGAATCCCATTCGGCTCCCTGAGAGGGCTCCTTCCTCAGGCTGCAGAAGGTGGAGGTTGGATCGATAGATCGGGTTGATCAATCGATCCCCTCACTTCCAACCCAGAGGCTATTTATCCATAAATTAAAAATGCATATTCAAATTTTTATCTACACACTAGCCAATCCAGGTACAATTCTCTAAGTTCGTAAAACTACAAAAAACTACGAAAAGCAGCATCAAAACCTACGCATATAGCATATCTATCAGTACAAAAACTATCTTACTAGTGTAAAAGTTCTATCTCATTGTGCATAAAATTCATACCAAAAATTATAAACAGTACTCTACTCTATTTTTGTTGTGTCTAAACTCTATCACTAGGCCTGAAGCTCTGTCCTTCTACACTAACAACTAGGACTTAGGGCATGTGAAGCTTAAAACTAAGGGTTAGATTTCTACTTTATACATATATGGTTTTATATATTCTAATTTTTCTAAAGGTTTTAATTCAGTCTCTGCACTTCTCATTCTCTGTGGAGGATCCATGGAAACATGGACACCAACACCCTCAGACATTACACACACAGAGCCCCTTCAGCTGGCATACCCTGAAACTGTGCTCTGCTGGCTCCCCTTGCTGGGGGGGCTTGTCCAGCCATAAAAAACCCAGGGATGCACATCCCAGTTCAGCTGCAACACTCTACACTCGCCTGTTATAGCACTGATACAACATGATTTCCTAAAGAACTGATCCACAGGACCAAGAAAGTTCTCAGACCTTTGCTAAGTTTCATACCTCAAACAACAAACTGTTTCTAAATGAATATGAACAAATAAGCCTTAATACTTCTGCTGACTTTCTGATCCTGTACCTTCACTAACATAACTAGGAGTTCTCTAATATTAAGGTAGAGGGAATGCAGCAAGTATTATTAATCATTAGAGCATTTTAAAGTATTAAGAGTATAGCAGCCATGGTATAAGAATTCGTATCCAGTAATTACGGTACTTGGCAATGGTACTAAAATCCTCAAATATTAAAGACCGAAGAAATTTGGGGTTTTTTTCCTTTTCAATTTTTATCAGGGAAAAAAATTCCACAAGAGCATTTAAGGGACATCCTTTCACTCTTGCATACTTTGTACTTGGAGATGATTTTGCTACAGACCCTCTTCACTTAAGAAGAGTCTGGTGCACTACAGAAAGCAAGTCTGACCAGTTTTAAGCAGTTTTATTCAGATAACATCTTTTGTGTGTCTAACAGACCTAGGTGTAATCTTTTATTTGTCATAGCTGACGATACCTGATATGCAGCTCTTCACTTCTGATTTGAAAGTGCAAGAGTTTTAATACTCAAGCACCACATTCTGCTGAGACACAGGAATCATTGCAACAAAACCAGTTTTGCCTTTTATTTTCTTTTAAATTGCATTTGCTCCTTGCTGATAAAGCACCTCGAGCGCTAAGCAATACCTCGAAGTCGTTCCTCGTTCTTTAGGACGTTTCAGCATCCAAACCTCAGCCACGCACTCCTGGTTTTCTCAGGTCGTGTATGATAAATAATACATAATTATTCAGGAGAAGGCAAAGGGACATCCGTAGCGACAACCTACCTGGACGCGCAGCCACATTAGCGTGAGAAAATTTCCAGCAGAACTTAAAGTAACTTTTCACAGAGCTACGGCCATAAAAGTGAGTTTACAACCCCTTGGACGCTACGTGGGGAGGGACACCTGTGACACCAAGCAGCCGGGAGGCGACACAAAGCACCGGCCTCCCGCGGGCGCCGGTCCCGCTACCTCCACACGTGTCACGGCCCGCACCCGGGGGGCATGGCCGGGCCCGGGGCGGCCGCGGGGCTGCGCGGCGTTGGCGGCCAGGCC
>VXBR01005503.1:73403-129487 GCA_013400215.1 Cisticola juncidis
GATGAGGGAATTGGAGGTGAGGACATGAGACTGCGGGGACAGGTCTGAGGGGGCTGAAGGCTGATCAAGGCGTTGGGCAGGAGGGACAGGAATGAGGGGACAGGGATGGTTGGGAGACAGGCTTGGGGGAGCGGACTGTCAGTGGCCGGCGCTGAGGGGCACCGCCTGCGGGACCGGCACGGGGAGGCTCTTCTTCCCGCGGAACTGACAGAGGGGAAGGAGCAAAAGAAAAAAAAAAACCGAAAGTTTCGTATGGTTTTGGTTTTTTCCGAATCTGCGAGGTGTGGAGACAGGAAGCGCGGGCGGCGGGGAGCACAGCCCGGTCCCCGCGGGGCCCGCGGCGGTGGGAAGCGAGAAGGAGCCGGGGCGGCAGCGGAGCCGCCTCGCCGCAGTTACCACAAACCGGCCCCGGCGCCTTTGTTCGCAGGCTGTGTCCGGGGAGAAACGCAGCAGCGCTGCCGAACGGGGGCAGGATAAAGAGAGGGCGTGAAAAAATTATATTCCCCCTTCACTGTTCGATTTTAGGAGCTGGAAGACACGAGATGATTGTTGTCGTCTGATTAGGGATGGCGGCAGACGACTACACAAAACTATGAGCTTCTTCGGAGGGCATGTAGCGAAGCTTTATTAGAAACACTCTTTTTATACAGCACTTAGGTACGACGAATATGATTGGTCATTTAGAGGCTACACCTTTTGGTAAACATCTTTGCCAGTAAACAAGTTAAACAAAAAACCAAACCAAACCAAACCAAACCAAAAAAAAAAAAAAAAAACCAAACAAAAAAACCCCACCAAAAACAAACAAACAAACAAACAAACAAAACTAAACAAACAAACAAACAAAACCCCAAAAAAACCCACCACCATCTGCTAACGTTTTTTCTCCTTCCAAAGATTGTTTGGAGTCCTCCTTATGATTTCCTAGACCAAAGTGAGAAAACTGTGTACTTGACTTTCCCACAGGTTCAAGCTAGTGCCTGAAGCTTGAAAATCTCTTATTTGACTACTATGAGATCCCATAGATGATACTGTCAAAAGTATGTTTTTAAAAGATAGAAAACTGCCTCAATGACAGTTTGTATTTGAACATGCTGTATGTCTTCTCAATAAGCCCTGCCCTTTAGATAAAGCAAAGGAAGACTCAAACCGTTAACTGCCAAACAATTTGGGTGAAACAAGAACAAAGGAACAAGCTGGTGCACCCCGTAGCTGAAACACTTTCCAATGCTGATCTTTTTGGCTCAGAAGACAACCACTGCACAGACAAGTGTGGGATGTTATGCTGCTGCAGTCCTTGATTAAAGCTGATTCCCAGTCCCCCAAAGCTGCCCATTTCCCAGTTCCCTGTGGCTGAAGAGTTGCCTATTGTGAATGTGTCACTGCAGCAGCCGCCAGCTGGCACGTCAGCATTTCCATTGCAAGCCTATTTTTGAAGGTCTGGAACGCAACCATGGAAGACAAATGCTTTGGAATGTGTACCAGGAAAGTTTGTCCTTCAGAAAAGAAAAATCAGGTGAGAAAATGGAGGAGGGAAGTCACGGGTAGTTCATGGCAACAGAGAATTTATGCTTTAAATAAAGAATTGTTCAGGCTGGGTCACTTTATTTTTGTTGTGGTAGGAGTGTGTGAACACAGGGATTATAGCAATTAAGTGACAGGAGATGAAGGGACAATTTTGCAGGCTGTTGGTGCACACAGCCATATCCCAGTGCCTCTACTGGTGACATTGGCATGGCCAAATCTTCTGTGAGATTAAATCTGTACATACTTCATCAATGCCATCAGGCATTTAATTTAAATATGAAGGAAATCAAGTGAGAGGTGATTTTTGAAAGTTCTTGGAGTGCTCAACAAGAACTTGTGTCTAAAACTCCTGTGGCAGATGCTGTTTTCCTGCATCTGACTTCTCCCATTGCTCCAAATAATAACAGGTTGCAAACAAGTGTTCTGCATCCCCAGGGATTTGAGAAGTTCAGAGGAAAGCAATAATTAAAGGAGTTAGGATTGTTATTTGTGTCAAAGGCTAGAAAAGGGAAATTATTATGTACGTAGCTATAAGAAAAAGGAAATTCAGAATTTCTATTACTCTAGTTCTCACAACCAAACAAGCAAAAGATATTCAATAAAAAGGCAACAATATGTCACTGAAATGTAAAAATTAACAATATCTCCCTCAAATGCTCTTTTACAGAGAAATAAACCATAAAAATACATTAGCAAATCACTGATTTAGGATGACAAGGGCCTCATGTCTTTGGTTTCAAATGAATATTTAGATATTATATACCTGGATATTATGTGCCTGAATTTCTAGAGCATCTAATCTGCCTGTAGAGGTATCAGATCTCATTTGGTGCCCAGGTTTCAGCTGTGGGTATCACATCCCTGCTGTGCAATTTGCAGATGAATATTTCTGACATTTCAGCACCTTCATCTGTTCAGCAGGTTCTGCCCATTCCCCCCCCTCAGCAGGTCCTTGTAGGAGCAGCAGGAGAACTTCTGAGGGTCTTTGACTAGATGAAGGGTTCAAAATAATTACTTTCTTAATACAGATTCACTCAAAAATTAATTCTAAAGCATGGTAAAGCTGCTGAGAGTAGTATTTTACTGAGCCTAATGGGAAAGGAATAAAAATAATAAAAATATTAGCACTAATAATATAGTAATAAATGGGATCTGCAGCCAAAATTCAGCTTGTTCAGTATCAGTAACATGAAATCCAAGCACTCAGTTGTCCCTTTTATGCACCTGCAGCCACCTGAGAGCATCCATACTTACCTTTGTTAAAAATTACCCAGGAACACCCCAGCACTGGACATTGTCCTTTTTTATTCCCTTATTAAACCTTTGAAAATATTCTAAGAGTAAACTTCCATTTTTAACAATTTACTTATTCAATTTCCCTGAAAATCACCAATCACACGCTTGAACATAGGAACAACAGCTGATCTATGAGTTTAAAAGATCCCTGCACATTTCCAGCAGGACGTTTCTCAGAAAGGCCGATTACAGACTAATGTTCCCTCTCCAGTTTTCTGGTAATCTGTAGCTACTCTGAACAAGATTGTTTCTGAAGACTCCTGTAAACTTTGTGTTCATTCACCCAGCAAGTTTTCCAGGAAAGGAAAAATAAGAATATTATCATCAGGCCAGTGTATTTTGTTTCCCTCCTTCCCCAGCTTAGTGACACGGCAAGGACAGCAGAGCTTTCCCCTGGAAAGCCAAGCAGTGGGAATAGAAGGGTATGTGGATAGTGCCTCTTTTAGCAAGAGCTCAGGAAGGAAACTGCAAAAAATAAAGTTTGAGGAAGCTGCCCTTGCTTGTTTCATTCAGCTTTTACGACTCTGGTAACATCCTTAGAAGGAACACAGGTACAAATTTGGCTTTGAGGATTCAGTTTAAGGCAAGCTGAACTCTAGGACTTATTGTGAAGTTGGATACAGTTAATTCCTCAGGGCAAGTTTAATTAAGTTCATCATCATTTCACCGTTGATCTGTCCTGCAGATTTCAGAACATTTTCAGAGTCAGAGCAGCACAACCCTTTTCCTGTTGTGGGATGAATGCTGGTGGGTACAAAGCACATCCTGTTTAGTGCCACTCACTCTCCTAGGAGGAGGAGAAACTGTCCTGACGCAACAAAAATGTGTCCTTGTGTCCTTGAGTCCCTGCCAGAACTGCTCCAGAGCCTGGGGAGCTTCCATGTGGGCTCAGTGGGACAGCTGTGGCTATTAAAATGGTGAAATCCTCTACACACAGAGGAAGTTGCCCAGGTCCTAAGGAGGAAAATACAGCAAAATTTTCACAGTTTTAGACACTGGTATCCCAATACGAAACATCTGTATACAGATTAAGTTATGGAACAGCATCATGGCAAAATCTTTGGTCAGTGCTACGTTAGTGTGAATATGAAACAGGAATGTGAGAGCTCAGATACCACCCTGGATATTCTGATATTTAAAATGTGCACCTCAGCCAAGCTCATTTGTGTGTATTCACAGAGATGTGGTATCACATACAAACAGAGTGAACTTGTTAATCAGTTTATTGTGTGCCTTGCCCCACACTGTGAAGGCGAGAGGAGCCACTCACACGAGGGAACAGCTAGAACCACTCTTCCACTCTGTTGTGGTTATACCAGAGTACAAAGTGCGAGGGAACAGGCCTGTGGTGAACCCCTGCCTCAGAATCATTCTATTTCCCCATCTCATCTTTGTGCTTCTGTAGCAAGGTTTTAAAAGCTCACTTAAGGATAAAAAAAGGAAGCCAACTGGGAGATCAACACCTTAAGAAAGATCTACTATTTGATTCTCACCGTCAAAGCAAACATATTTTGGGGGATATTTTGGAACCACAGGACAGACTTAGCAGCAAATTTTGCCACATTTGTCCAAAATGAGCTCAAGAAATATCTCAGCCATATGGAAAATACAATGAATTTATCTCTGCTGATCACAGTGCTTTGACAGTAGGGGATAAAAACTGCAGATAGGTATAGTGAATGAAAATCCTACTAGACTTTTTTTTTGCATGTTTTCACTTAAAACCTTTTCATTTTCCTTCATTTTGAAATGCATTTTGAAATCAAATGTCCTATAGTTTTTATTTTTTCACCCAAACTGAGTGAATGCTACAAACCAGCCAACTGACACATCTCAGTTCTTCTCTATCGTCAAAGGAAAAAAATTTAAAGGTGCTGTATGTTGTCCCCACACTGGCCAAGAAAGCAGATGCCAGATAGAACCTACAAAAAGGGTAAGCAATAGCTAAAAATACAGCTCCAGATTTGTGCTCAGGCTCAAGAAATACTGGTTTCATAAACCAAGGGTGAGATCCTGCACAGAACAGTCTTGTGGGATATTTCTTCCATCAGTTTGCCCAAGTTTTCTGGAATATCCACATTTACAGTTACCATAACACCTCGCTAATTCCACACCTATCACCAAAGGCTCACTCTGAGCCTGCTGGTTGGCTGGATGTAGTGTTCACTGGATTTGTATTGCAAGGGAGAGGGAATAATCCCCCTCTGCACATCTGGAATTTCACACACGTGTATATTCCACATCCATGATCCCACTGGGCACTGCTCCCTTCCCCAAGCTGGGGATTCCTGGGCTGGTCACTCACTCAGAGCTGAAGAGTGGGGAGTTCCTGTTTCTCTGCACACATTTTCACTGCTGATTTGGAATAAACATAAAGCAGATGTCAATAATGTGCACAAATTACAAAGAGAAGGAAAGCAAAGAGCAGTCATCAGCTCCCCGAGTCCTGTGGGGAATGTCAAGGGACTCAGAGCACATCAGGGGCACCACGAGGGATGGAGTAAGATGGGGGCTGGTTTTACACCCATGAGTGACACTGCAGGGATGGACACTCAGGCTTTGTGTGCACTTTTGGAGAGTGAGCTTAGGAAAGCCCAGCAGAGACCACAGGAATCCTGCAGCCTCCACGTAATGACTCAGTGAAAACACCAAGGCCTAGCTTTGTCCAAGCTCCTCCTCAAGACTCATCAACAAGAATTCCTTTGGCAATTCATCTCTTTCCAAAAGCTACTGACGAAAACATGATCAACTGTATTTCTGATAGAAACTCCCAAGGTTAGCTGAGCCAAATGCAGTCAGAAAACATAATTAAATACTGAAATAAGTCACTGCAGCAGTGTGCACACACCAACAGATGGCAAATCCACCACTAGCAAATGATCCTTTTTTTAAAGAAACCAAATCTCACATACTTTTGTCTTTTTCCAGATCTTGTTTCGTTACGGTTCTTCAGACCTGATTTATCCTTGAAGCTGAAATCAAGCCTGAAAAATCCAACTGGAATTCAGAGCAAATTTTGCCTCAGAGAGCAGAATAAACCACCATGATGTTCCAATATGCAAATATATCAACAATGATGACTACTTAAGGGATTGATTGCATCCAAAATCATCGTGATCTCCATCTTCGGGGTAGTTCTTGTGACAGCAGAAGGTGTTACTTCTGCAGTGAGAGAGAGCCAAAGATGTTGCCAGTTCCTAACTTTAGCTAGAAGCCCACATACCATGCCTCAAACCAGTATCCTAATCATCCCAGGTGAAAATTCTTCCCATTTTGGAAGATTATAATTAACTTCCTACTGAGCCATGCTTAGAAAAATGCTTCAACCTGAAAGATTAAATAGGAACTTAGTATCTGTCAGAAATAATTCAGCAGTAGCTGTTTGTGTCTTGCAGTATAAAGATACTGATTTAAGATTACATATTTAGAAGTTGTTTTCTCCTTATTGTGTAACAAAAGGACTTGGCCAGATGAGTAATAGCTGCATTACTGGAGCAGAGAGGAGGTCGTGAATGCCACTTCAGGGGTATAAATGTGGCTCTTATAACTGCTGCAGCAGCAGTGAAGGATAGAAAGGGTCCCCACTGCTGGAGGGGAGAGATCCACACCCTTCCCGTCCCCTGCTGCGCTGGGGCTCCTGGGGGTCACCACAATTCCACTGCTGTTTCTCCTCCACCCCAATCAAGGTTATTTTCCAGACATCTTGACTTTGCTCCTGTTCCAATTGGGGCACAACTTGACTCATCAGTTCTTTATTTGGAACACACATCACATTTCTGCACTTCATCAGTTCTTCTCCCAGTGAGGTCACTGGTTTGTGGCCATTCAATACTTCCTGCAAGTGCCCAGCTCTCAGTTTCACCTTTTCCCACTGCCCTGAGTCTGGAGCCACTCTTCAGCCAAGGATGCTCTTTGTAGCCCTGTGACTTTGGGTTCAGGAGGACACAAGCTGAGCACATTCTGGAATATGTTTCAGAATAGGTCTCTTAAGCCCAGCTTCTTTTCCCATTAGCTCTGGTGACAACATTCATAATAATTTCAATGGGAGCATGATAATTCTGTAAGTAATTGCTATCAGGAATTTAATTTAAACCTCATTTGACTGACATTTCTTGTTTGCAAGATACCTATTTTAGGAACAATGTCTTGCTAGTATATCTCTCTTCATCTTAGTCATGACTGATAACAGAATAATCGTCTCAACCACTTTCCTTTTCTTTTCCTGCATAATGGCTTCGCTGCATTTTTACATAGCAAACATACAAGAATAGAAACAATTAGACAAATAACAGTATTATGTGGAGATGAGCAGGTAAGTGACTAGAACTAACCTGAAACTCTTTACTAGGCTGAGGAGCCTCTCGAGCCACAACGGGGCTGTTGGAAAGACCAACAATGCAAGTTATCTCTAATTCCTGTTTCCTCAGCTGGGCTTACACAGGTGTACTAAATACAGAATGTCGATGTGCCAGAACTCCAACCTGCTCCTGATTTCACTGCCAGAAAGATATTGAGGGGCTGGAATGAGTCCAGAAAAGGGAACAGCGCTGGGAAGGGGCTGAAGAGGCTGAGGGAGCTGGGGAAGGAGCTCAGCCTGGAGAAAAAAAGGCTCAAGGGGACCTTCTGGCTCTGCACAACTCCGTGACAGGAGGGGACAGCCTGGGAGGGCTCGAGCTCTGCTCCCAGGGAACAGGGACAGGAGGAAAGGGAATGACCTCAAGCTGCACTAGGATGGGCTCAGGTTGGACATCAGCAGGAATTTCTCCATGGAAAGGAGAAATTCAGACCTTGTCAGGGGCTGCCCAGGGAGGCGGTGGAGTCCCCATCCCTGGGAGTGTCCAAGGAATGCTTGGATGTGTCACTCAGTGCTCCGAGCTGGGTGACAAAGTGGGGATTGTTCCGAGGTTAGACTCGATGATCCCAGATGTCTTTTCCAGCCTCAGGGGTTCTGGGATCCTGTGTTGCTCTGCAGGAGTCCACTGCCCATACTCCAGCACTATCCAATAGCACAGCACTGCCAGCAAAGTCATCCAGTCACATCATGCTTTTCCAGAACAAATCTGAAGCAGCAATTGCCAGGCAATGGATCTTAAATCAGTGTCTTTCCTACAGGGAAAGGCCACAAAATACTTTGCAGGTCATTACCTTGTTCTTAAAAACCAACAGCAGCCATGGGGCAGCTGAGTGCTGAGTAAGGAAGGGCAGGGCTCACTACCACTCCCAGTTCTTTGTCATATTTCCTCCTCTGCTGCAAATCTGCAGGGACAAGCAATTACGAAGAGTCTTCAACAAGTTGACTTTGACATTGAAAGAGCTGCTTCTCCTGTCACTGAGGAGCTGTCACAGGCATCGGTGGAGCTGTGGCAGAACAGTTGAAAGTGCTAAAAAATTGACAGATGAGCAGACTTCCTGGAAAAAAGGAAAAAAATCCGGTCCACGCCATGAGAGATAGATTCTCACCTCCCTTAATGGGAGGGTTTTTCAGTAGATGTTGTGAATTGCCTTCAGTGAGAAACAGGAGCGCTCAGTGGAGGAAACATCTCACAGGATGAGGTCAGACTTGCAAAGAATGGCTCTTACCCACAGCTCAGCCCAGCAGCAGAGCCGCAGCATGAACAATAAATCACCTGTAAACAGCAGGAATAATTCTGGTGGGGTACCTCAACCTCCCTAACGAAGGTACAAAACCTCAGCTCCAGCCTAGTTTCAGTTTACATTTCACCAGTTTGTGGCATTTTGAAGCAAGTTTAAAGAATGTGATTCTGAGCATCAATACTTATCTTGCTAAAGGAGGAGGAACAACCTTTGATTTTATTTCCTGCAACAAACCTCTGGAAGGTCAGCAAAAAGCACCAGGGCAGGACACTTCAAAAGAGGAGGATCTGCTTTTTGTAATACAAAAAATTAATAAGCCTCACTTTTTAAATCTGCTAACAGTAATCTCGAGGAAAAAAGAAATAATGCTGGGTTTGTGTGGGAAGGAAGCAGATTTAAATCTCAGATGAATGACGTATCTTGTAATTACAGGGACCATTGAAAGAGATAGTCAGAATTAAAATACTTCCAATATTCACAGTGAAATACTAATTTGAAAAATTTCAAGGATGGATAACTGCACATAAACAGAGGCAGATGATCAAGGGCTGGAGTTCAAATTAACTCAAAGAAAGAAGTCAGCCTTGTTAAATGATACCTAAAATTGTCCCTGAGCTCAGCAGCGAGGGCTTGAGGCAATGTGTGGAGGGGAGAGCAGCAACTTGGATTTACTGTGAACTTGTGCCTTTGTGAGTGCCCTAACTGCCTTCCAACAGTGCCTTTCAGAAGCACATGAACTCTGAGAACACTTCAAAATTTAAATTAAAACACCTCTCCAAATTTTCAATCACCAAACAATGGGTGATTAATCACAATCATTAAACTTGCAGCAACAGAAGTAATGTATTTCTTCCGTTATGACAAAGTCCTCATTGCTTAATGCATTTTAATAGGACAGTGATAAAGTATTTTATGTTGCACCTAGCTATTGATATTGGTTATTTAGCACTCTACGTGGAAGATGTTTTCACTCAGAGATGATTCCATCTGTATTAACGCTACAAATAAAACTGTGAACCCATCTTATATCAATTAACGGCATTTTTTTAACACAGTGGACCCAATGGATTCAATTAATGGGATTTTTTGAATGCGGGGGATGATTACCTGAACAGAGAACCAGCAGGAGACCCCCAGACCCCTCAGATAAGATTTTAATGGGATAAACACATGGAATCAGTTCTCTGTATAGAATGTTTTGCCATAAATATTTTCTCCACAAAGGATTTTTCCTTCATAAAATGCCACGCTGATTGCTCAGTATTTCCCTCTGACTCCCTTCATGTCATTCTGATGGATTTGCTGAACCCACCAAGAGCAGCAGAAAGCTCAGGGGAGCCCGAAATTGTCATTCCCTGTTTGTCTGCTTGTTTGTTAAAGTCTAACCCCGTGGATCTGGCTCCCTCCAAATTCATTTGGAGACTCTGGGAGTGCTTTTTCAGAGCTGCTGGCTTGTCACAATGACACCTCTGTTTCATTCTGCTCCCAACAGCTGGAAAACAGGGACAGGTCCCCTGCAGACACCTTGGCTGCTGTTCCCATTCCTGGCATGGCCACACAGCAGGTGAGGAATTCGCACAGGCTGGGAGCTCATTGGGAAAAGCACCTGCCAGAACAACTGGGATGGCATTGCAGCTCAACAGAACTGAAATATTCCAGAGGAGGCACCAGGATGATCAGAGGCATGGAGCAGCTTTGCTGCAAGGAAAGGTTGGGAGAGTTGGAATTTTTCAGCCTGGAGAAGAGACCTCATAGTGGCCTTCCTGTGCCTGAAGGGAGCCCACAGGGAAGGTGGAGAGAGACTATCCAAGGGCCTAGTGTGCCAGGACAGGGCAGAATGGCTTCAAGCTGCCAGAAAGTAGGGTTAGATCGAATATTAGGAAAAAATGCTTCATTCTGAGGGTGGCAAGGCCCTGGCACAGGGTGCCCAGAGAATCTGTGGCTGACCCTGGATCCCTGGAAGTATCCAAGGCCAGGTCAGACACCTGGGATAACCTGGGATAAGGCGTGTCCTTGCAGGGGGTGAAATGGGATGGGCTTTAAGGTCTCTCCCACCCCAACCCATTCTGTGTCCTATTGATACCTCCCAAGGATTTTGTTCTCTCCTCCCTCAGGATGTTTTTGAGCTGGAAATAATGGCCTGAACTTTTACAGGTGTCCTTAACCCCTCAGTGACCAGCAGGCTGATCAGCCCTAAACACATTTATAAGCCTCAGTGGTTATATTGTAAATGATGAAGCAGTTCAAGGAGTCACCCAAAAAGCATAAATTAAAGTTAGCAAAGGTCAGATCGTGGCATGAGAAAGCTGAAATGATTCAGTTTATTCAGAGCATGAGTGGGATCTGTTCAAGTGCTCATACATTGAACTAAGAAATGCTTCCAGCAAAAATACCCGTCACTGTAAAACCTTTAGGATATGAAAAAGAATAAATAACTCAACTTTATTACTACATAAGGGTAAAACCAGCTTTTAAAACCTCTTAAGCAGGGGATTTTCTAATGGATTGTATTTTAATATTTGCTTATTACTACACTGCTTTTAATACAAACCATTCTTTTGTGCACAGATTTTCCTTTCCTCGCATGTCTTCCAGCCCTAAAACATCCCAGTGAAAAGTCCACAATATGAAGCTCATAGTGAGGCTTGAAGCAAACAAAAAAGAAGGTTAGGCTTTTATTTTTTTCCTTACTGAGCCAAAAACCACCCGTCATCCCATCCCACAGCTACTCCTACAGGCAGCGCCGTCAGCGCTCTCACATCCCGCCCCAGCTTCCCGGGAGCAGTTCCTGCTGATCTCGGGCCAAGCCCCACTGGAGCAGCTCTGGGTGACACCAGGTGACACTGTCCTCTTCAGGTGACACCATCCTCTTCAGGTGACTGCTCTGAGCCTTCTGAAGGGTCAGCCAAGGCCAGCCCCTCACATCCCACTTCTCTGTTGTGTTCTGCTCCCATTCCCAGATGCTTTTCCTCTCTCTCCCAGGACCTAGATGTCCATGGCTGGCACTCTGAGCATTCCTAACTCTTCTCCTTGTTTTACCAGTTTCCCTTTCTCAGTGGTGCACGGACACTTTGTGTCTCAGTTTAATCTTTGTTACCTGCAGTTCTAAGCTGGATTGATCCTGTTCCCTTCCTGCTGCAGCCTCCTGAGGCTACAGCCCAAGGGGTGGATGAAAGGAAGATTTCACAGAACCCTTTTATGCTAGAAAAGAGCTCTGAGGTCATTGTGTCCAGTCTTTGGCTGATGTGCGATCCTGGATCTTGGATCCCTCCTTTAAGTCCAAATCATGGTGGTGGCAAAGGTGGGAGGCCACAAATCTAAGCCCTTGTTTTATTTCCATTCTTGGTGTATTTCACAGCTCGTTTGGGCTAAAACAAGGAAAACTTTGCATTGCCCAAGCTGCATACATGGGTTTTCTTTCCTTGCAGTGAAACCCTGAGCTCTCAAGATGTGTGTGCAGATCCAGGTCTCATAATACTCAACCTATTTTGCCAATATTTCCATTTCTTTTTTTGTTTTTTTTTTGCTGGACCTCCAGAGTGATATCACAGCAGCTTCCTCTCCCTTCTTTGGAAATTTCCTTTATCCAGGAAGCCAACATTCACTGCTGGGAGGGGGTGATCCCTGTGTGAGCCATGGAAGTGGTGTGGAGGTGGGAAGGTGATGATGAGAAATGACAGGAACAGGAAACAAAATGTCCCTCACCTGGCTGGACCAGTCACAGCCCCTGGGTGGGAAATCTGGAATCACTGTCTCTAATTACTACTCATGGCCTGGCTGTTAATTGGAGCTGCACTGAATCCCAGCGTGGTGGAGCCAACAGAACCTCTGGTGCAGTGATCCATAGTAAGATATTGATTTGGGGGTGACTCAGAGGGGACCTCAGGCCCCTCAGAATTCCAGCCACACACACTTCCCTGCCTAGCCATCCATGGCCCATTCCCAGAGCCCATCTGAGCGTGGCTATAAATACACACCCGGATCATCCATCGACATTTAAATATAATACACTGCCAGAGAGAGGGGTTTTAAATATCTGAAGGATGTGGTATCTTGGAAACCGATTGCCTCGAGTTGCCCAAATCAATTACAGAGTGAATCAACACATGGCTCTGGCGTGGGAGCAGTGAGCAGCTGGTGCTGCCACCCGTCCCTTTCCCCATCCCTGTCCCCATCCTTGTCCCCGGGCTGGGAGCACAGCAGGGAATGGCTCCGGGAGCCCCAGCTGCTCCTGCTGCCCCAGGACAGGGCACATTAGGGCACGGAGCAGGCAGGGCACTGAATGGTTTTGTATCTTATCTCAGCTTCTCCAGCTGAATTAAAGAGGAGAAAACCAATTGAAAATAGTCCACAAAGGTGATAGGAGTCTTTCTTTGGGAGTGTTTGTGCAAATTAAGGGGGTTTTACTGCTAATTGCTGACATTATCGGCAGCACTTACTCTGAAAATTGTAACTCCTGTTTCTTGCTGAGGACACAGATCATAGCAGCTCATAGCCCCCCATGGCAGCAAGAAATGGCAGTTTCAGCCCCACGCTCTTGGGTTTTGTACAAAAAAAAAAAAAAATTTAAAGAATGGAAACAGAAAATCATATATTTCTTAAGTGTGATTGTAGAACATGCAAAAAAGTGTCTATCCTGTTCCAATGGGCCAGATTAGGCAAAAGACACATTCCAGTGGGATTTTTCCCAAAAAAGGGGCTAAACCAGGGTGCCTGTACCAGCACTGCTAGGCTGGGCTCAAACCCTGCTGTTTGGTGTGCAGGTGTCTCATGAGGAGCCGACCTAATCCCCACACTGGAGATGAACACCTTCAGCTGTTTCATTCCTCCCTGACCAGTTTTGATTCCTTGGCCAGGCTCTGTAAAAAGCCTGAGATTTTAAATAATGGTCCAAAAATGGGATGATGTAGCCGGGAGAGTGTGGGTTGCTGAGAGAAGAGAAGGCTGAGCTAAATATTTGGCAGAATTAAGCAAACCAGGAAAGACATGTGGGCATAAAGAAATAATTCAATATTCAATTTCTGGCAGAATTCATGAAATCTATTTATAGTTTGGATCACAATGAGCCATTTATTACTATTATAGGAATGAAGGCCTGAGGGGGTTTGGTTGCAATGGGTTTTCAACTGTTAAATGATTAATAAAACATTAAATTCAGATTAATTAACCCACAGTCTTTGACCTGATGGGGTGTCTCTTCCCAGGTGCCAATTCCAAGGATTTGGGCTTCCCAAAATGGGCTCTCCTGGTGTGACTGCTGCTCTCCTGCTCTGTCCATCCTTGTGGGGGTGGGACCTGCTGGACCACTCCTTCAAATCCACTTCAAATTCCTCTGAATTCTGACCAAACCCAAAACCATCAGAAGAAAAAGGGTTGAGGGCTTTTAATTGAAAATTTCAGTTTTAACAGAAAAGAGGAGACTACCAGGGAAGATTGGATGCTGGGGAGAATTTTTCCTTCAAAAAAGTCAAATGAGTGTTTTCTAGTGAAAAAAAATTCCACACAGTCCAAGATTATTCCAGATTTCCAGCAAGAAATAATGAAAAAAGTAAGATCAAATAGTCGGTAAAATCTGAAAATTTTCACATTTCTTGTCCTTTCCTCTCCCTTCCTTCCCCACTAAAATAACAACTGCAAGTAAATAACCAGAAAACACCTGTTTGCCGTTTCTTTCTCCTCTCATGGCCCTTTCTCTTACTACTTGCAGCAGGAACACAGAGCTGGAGAGGCCACCCCAGCTGTCCCTGCTGGTCAGACATCTCCTCATCCCATGGAGCAGCTTTGGTGTCCCCAAACCTAAATCCACGTGGGGAAATTAAACTGGAATATGCTTCCGGCTTATGGCTCTTTCAGCCTGATCTCAGTCTCCTCTTTACTAAATGCCACTTATTTTAAAATTTGATTTTTCATTGAGACAAAAATACTTGTTCATTCTGACTATGAAGTATGAGGACAGTTCAAGGCGAGTTTCTCCAGTTTTGGGGGGTTTTGCCACCAGGTGGCAATGGAGCTGCAGCACCACCCGGCTCGGGTGGACTTTTCCCAAAACACCCAAATTCAGAGTCCCAGGAATATTTGTTAATAAATCTTTCGGGTCAGACAGATTTAAGTCCTCTCCATCCATGTTCCCTCTGGTTTTGCCCTCCTTCTCTGCAGCCGTAACTTCAAAGCTGGCCGGGGGGTGAGCTCGGGTGACTTTGGAGCGTGGAGAGTTTAATTCACCAGGATAATGCAAACCTGCAGTGCGGGAGGGGAGCCAGGTGAGCGTGTGCCCGCGGCACCGGCAGGACGCGGCCACGCCGCCCCTGCCAGCCTCTGCCACCAAAGGCAGCCGGGAGTTGCGGGACCGGGAATTTCAGGATGCGGGAATTGCGGGATCCGGTTGCATCTCGCTCCCGTTTCCCTGCCTGACACCAGCCCGGGATGCACCCCATACCCTTTTCTGTGTGGTCCCTCCTGGCTCTCTTTCACCACCCCTGGGTTTGAATTAAATTGAAACCCTGTCCCTCGGCCGTGGGATCGCACTGGGAGCTCCCGGCACACCCGGGCTGCTCCCTTCAGCACCAGAACTGCGCCTAAAGCCAATAAGCACATCAGCTCTAGCACCTTTCCCCCTGTTTGCATCCAGGTGGATTGGGGCAGAGGCCAGAGGCCACGGGATTTAGCTCTGGAGATTTTTAACTTAGGAAATGCCAAGGGATGAGATGAAAAGAGCACAAGGAGCTCAGATTTAACTTAAAAATAGCTTTTAAAAAAGCCCCACAGCTCAATCCCTCTCACGTGAACTGAGCTGTGTCAGTGCTGGGTATACACTGTCTCCACTGGACATAAATCCAGTTTTGGGAAGGGACATTTCACTCTTCCTGGGACAGAGGGCTTCAAATTCTGTATAAAACTCCAATTCTGAAAAGCCACTCCATGAATAATAAACTAATTTATATGGTGGGAACTGAAGAATCAGGTCTGAGCCTGACATGGATTTAATTCTTGTTGCTCTGAACAGGACTGAACATTTACAAGCAGTAATAAAAACAGAAACAGAAAAGTTCATATAGGAAAAGGAGTTAGTTCACCTTTATTTCATTTCTCCATAGTCCCAAACTTGACAGACGTAGAAAAATATCCTTGAGTCAGTAGACAAATTTACCAATGCTAAATAGCCCTTTTCTCTGACCATCTGGGGCACCCTAAATACATTTGTACAAGCATTACTTCAGGGGGTTTCAATAAAAGGTTCTTCTAAACTATAAACAATAAACTACAGTGGAAAAACTCGAACTACCAAAGCATGCAGATGAAGGGATCTTCCAAAATGGAAAAAAAAAAGAAAAATTAAGAAAGTAAACTAACCTTGAGATGCCTTCGGAGGAGAAAACAAACTAGGACAATTTGAGGAAAAAATAATTAATTAAGAGAAGTCAAAGCAAACTCTGTAAAGGATCTGTGGATAAGTTAAAATATCTATGGCACAAGTTTTCACAAAAAAAAATTAAGGCGAAGACCAACGTTTTATATAAAAATAGCTGAGCAAGCTTCTAGAGCAGGAAATCAACATTTCCAAAGATGACTCTGTTAATAACAAGATTATAAATACCCTTTATATACACAGAAAACCAACTCAGTACAAACGTCTGGACTGTTTCTCCAGGCATCTGGCACTCAAAATGCCCAGATCAGGTGTCCTGGACTATAGTGGAGGTACTTCAGTTGAAGATTTGTAGTAGTTTCTTTGCTACACATACTGATACAAATCATAAAAATGCAATATAAATAGTGATTTTCACACAGAAACTCAGGAATATGCTCAGGTTACGAAGCTTAAGGAATTGGACCAGAAGGAAACGATAAATTATTTTAAATAATCAATTATCCTGTTTTGTAGGTGAAGGAAAACATCCTAGTTATATAATAATACTTAAATTTTCAGAGTATTTTTTAAAAATGAAACCGATTCCTATAGTGAAAATAAAGCAGGAATTATGGCAGAAGATTCATTATCTCTTCAGAAATACAGCAGTTTGTTTATTTGCTAAGATCACTTAGAAATATTATTATTATGGGCATTTTCATAAATTTCCAAACCTAGAAGTTACCAGTAGCAAGGACATAAACAATAAATCATATTTGTATGGACTTATGTGACTAATTTTAAGACCTATGCAATTGATATGCAGCAAGACACAAAAATAAGAGCAAATCAAATACATTTGAGAAGAATTCCATTAACAATTCAAGTTAAAATGCCTTTGTAGAGCTACTGTGATCAAGTTCAGTGTATCTGTGCACATTGTAAATCTGCATCTGTGTGTTCACACACACTCAGTAATTCCAGAAATAACCCCAGAAATTATAGAATTCCTACTGGAGAAAACAATTTTCCTCCAGTACAACTCAGTGGATTTGCCAATGACTTTTTGAAGTGTATTTCACATAATCTGCAGATAAAGCAGAAGCTCTTGTTTTCCACAGCACAGAAACCTTTTAGTTTATTGAAATTTCCTTGACTAAAAAACAGAATCTTCATTTCTGCCTCCTTGTGCTCCATTCCCTCCATCCCCCTCCTGCACCCTGCCACCCTTTCCCTGTACTCCAGGGAGAGAAATTTGACAGGGGAAGTTCAAGGAACTCTTTTCAGATGAAACTTGAATACAAACAAGGTCTAAATCTACATTTGGCCTCGGTTTGTTACTCATCCATTTTCATTTAAGACTTCAAAACTCTTTCTACTAGGTCTCTATATAAAGTCATGCCAAAAAAAGGAAACAACTGAAACAAAAATCCCCAGAGGTATTTATGAATTGTGATGTCTCAGAAAGTGTAAAATCCTTTTCCTTACAGTGCTGACATCACTGACTGCTCTCTCAGATTAAGTCATCTGATGCATTGAGCAATGTTCCAACAATCATTAATACCAGAATTAAGGATAACACTCATTTTTCATAGTAACTGCACCAAAACCAGCACAGCCAACCCACCATCCTTCAGCTTTAACAGAAATATTTTCTTCCATTAACATATGCTAAGCTTTTCTTCCTAATATCCCATTATTTTCTTATCCATGGATTGTGATGAACACAAATACAGAAAAAGAGCACTAAAATAAAAACAAAGTGATGGCTCTCACTCAGCAAAAACCAAGCACAAGCTGAAGGACGCATGTTGGGAATAATTTATTGCCTATAAAAGGTTAAAAAATTTCTTAAGTTCACATTTTCTGTGTGGGTTTAAGGGGTGTCACGTTTCAGAGGTAGCATTGTGTAAAATGTAAAACAGAGCTGGAAGAGTTATTGACTTAGTTCAGTAATGTGGGAAGCTGTTCCAGAGCCAAAGCACTGATCTGAACTGTTTTCCTTCCAAGAACTTCCTTGAACACCTCCTTCAGCCAAGAGGATTTGATCCTTTGTGGGAAAAGAACCTCCACAAGCCCAAGGCTCTGCCTTATTTCTGTTTCCTTCTGACCAAAGCAGCTGCTGTTTTCAGAGCAATAAATACTCAGACTAAACTCCTGTTCTTCCACGTAAAACACCCATTCTGTACACCAAAGTGCTGCTTTGACTATCTTTTCCCCCCAAACATTTTAGATTTCACATTTGGAAAATGTGGTAAAATTTCTTGATCAAAGAAATCAACCACCCCAATCCAGCCTGTGTTCTTCAGCAGCCAGGTGGAATTTCCTCAGTGACCACCCCTAACTGCTCAGGCACCTGGGGCAGAAAAGGCAGAGTCTGGCCAGGTTCCAGCCGGGGCTGGAGGTTGGATAATCAAGCTTTGGGCTGGAACAAGTTATGAACTGTTCCTGTACCAGGAATTCTGTGCTATTCCCTTGGGGCACATCCCCATCCCTCCGCACACCAGCAGCACCCAGAGGAGAGGCCAGCAGTGGCTCTGTCTGGAATGAGGAGGGGAAAGTCAGTCTGTGCAGGAGTTTGTGTTCAGTGTCAGGGACACAGCAGTGCGAGAGACCCCAAAGGGAAGGGCAGACCCATTTAAAGCAGGGATTCCCATTCCCAAGCCAGGATGTCCATGACACTGCTGGTTTGTTCCATCACTTCACCTGTCTAAGTCCAGCAGCAGACACAGATTCTCCCCTTGCAGAACAGACTCTCTAAAGCTCCTGCCCAGTTCAAAGTGAGGACAGAACCAGCATATTCCTTTCCTCACTCATAGGGCTGCAAAGCCCCAAACTCCTCATTTCACACTTTTTATTGCCTTAGTGAAAAGAAATACTTAGAGAGATTAAAGTGCAGAGCTGCCTCCAGGGCCAGGCACTCCAGAAATCTCATAAGGTTCATCTGCTCCGGTAGCTTTAAACCTGCACCAAATTCACCTCCTGGAGTATTTATTGTTTTATTGGAGTATTTCCTGTTACTGCTACTCTTGTCAAACCTATGGATGTGACTGAAGCATCACCTTCAAGGAGAGGAAAGGAGGCAGAGCTCCAGGAAATAGGGTTTTAACCATGAGCAAACATTCCAGCATCAAAAACCACTCCCCAGGGAGAGCCTGTCCTGCCTCTGGGTAAAGTATCTGCTCTGGGCTCTTTTACCACCTGGGTTTCTTTAGAAAGACATCACTGATGTTCCCATGGATACTTTAGGAATGAACAATGCCAGGGAAGTTGTTGTTCATGGACTAAGTAAATGAGAGGCTGCAGGATAGTCAAATATTGATACATGGCTACAGGAAGGTGATAAACCCATCAACACGTGGCCCTCGTGCTGCAGTGATAATTTACTTTAGAGTCATCCACTGGAATAGAAAGGGGGCTGATTTCTGTCACCCTGAAAGGCACTGGATAAGCTTTATCTCCCATGGAAGGTTATGAAATGATGAGCTGTAATGCAGATGTTTGTTACCATCCTACAGATGGGAAACATCCTGAACCCAAACCCACCCCAGAGCCACTCCCACTGCTCTCCACCAACGTTTAACTACCACTAGTGGTAACAGTTATTAGATTTTTCTTGGAAATACACGCTGAAATACATACTGAAAAAACCCAGCCAAGGAGCTGTGGAGCATCTTCCTCCCCAGATTTTGTTATTCAGGGATAGAATTTATACTCTTTTTTCCTGACTCTCCTATCATGTTCCCAAGAGACTCAGGCTGTGTTTCGTCTCCCCACAGGAGAAAGGACCACAGAACATCCCCCAGGGATGGGGTGGGCCTTGACTGCAGCTCATCTCAGCTGCATATCCAAGAGGATTCCAGCTTCCTGGAGAACAGGGACTGACATAATTCCTTATATCTAGCAAACAGTTCATTGAAAATTCACTCCTTCGATTTGTGTGGATATGAAATAGCAGCAAGACAGCAAAATAGGAATCATCAATGGAAGTTTTTCTTGCAAAAAAGCAGATGATTTAATTGACCATGAAATTGAGAACTCCTGTTAAGAGTATCCTGCCCTCTGTCATGAGAATTCAAGTGGAAGAAGCAGGAAAACAGGGTCCCAATAGTGGCAAATCCCAGCACTATTTTTTTAATTTTGCAGAAAACAAGAGGTTTCATTGTCAGTGGCACAAATTTCCTTTCTAAAGGGAACAGCAATAGAAACCATTGTTGGCCTGGTATAGAAAACCCTTCATAAATGGTTTTTCAGAGCTAACAGAATTCCAGCTCAGCTCTATCTTCACTGTGAAGGACAGCACTGTGAGCTCTGCTCACAAACCTTCATTTCCACTCTGAGTTTTAATGCCTCAACTCACACATAGGCCCAGCATCTTGAAACTCTGGGCTTTGCCTGTGGAAGGGTAGCTCTGCTGCGAACTTACAGAAATGTACAGGGGGAAAACTGTGAGGCTTTTGGTTTTTCAGAACACCTTTTAAAACCATTCCTGCCCTTTCTGCAACTGGTATTTAAATTAACAGTATTGCTAAAAGTTCCTCGTGTCCAAGGAGAGGAGAGAATAAAAACCTGAAGGAACAGAGGTCACTACTGATGCTAAACAAAAAGAGCTGTACAAGTGATTAGGAAGGGACTGATCAGACTGAGAAAACCCTAAAACACAAGTTTAATCCCAGTATTAAAGAAAAAAGAGGTGTTACTTCCCCAACACTTTGGATTTTCTGTGCTACACCTTGGACCTCCCACTGAAATTAAGGGGATTACTCACTGCATGAACCAGGATTCTCCAGAGTCAATTATTATTTGGCATAAAACGGAAAGATTAGGTTTTTAACTAGATTGAAGTATCTGTGTGAAAAATGCTTGCTAAGGGATATCCAGGTTGGAATTGGAGCATCACTGCCATGGGCAGGTACCTGCAGCCTCCCTCAGAACCATCCTGGAGGAAAAGAGCTCCAGGACTGAGACCTGCCTTGGACTGCTCACCATCCTGTCAACTCAAACACAGTACCACTGCCAAGGCCAGGCATTCACAAACATACCCTACTGAATCCATCTGAACATCTCTGCATATCCATTCCACCACAGAAGTGGAGGGATTCAGTGCCAGCAGCTCTGGGAAAGAAGAAAGTCAGTTCTGCCCCTGTCTGCAATCGAGATCACAGTTTAGAAATGGCACTTGCCAAAAACATGCACCAGGCAGTGCTTCAAACCAGATCTGCAGAAGTCACTTCCCAACACTGGAAAACCTTTCAGGATGCAATGACCGCTGTGGAATTCTGACTGGCTTGGAAAACTGCCGCAAGGTTTGTGGAAAAATATATAACCAAGACTTAAAATAATAAGCAGAACTTCAGCATTCAGGCTTTGACAAATAAAAACTATGACTACAATCATTAAACTCTAAAGAGCGTAAACATCCAATCCCATTGCTACTATATTAGGAAGTTGTGTCCTGCAGCTATCAGGGTTCCCATTTCCACCTCATTTCTTCCAACACTTATCACTGCTTCCTTGCATTAATAATTTATTGAAGATAATTCAATTTTTTCAGTTAGCCTTTCAAGATTTTTTCAGCTATTTTGGTCAGAAAATGGAAGATTTAACAATGTCAAGTCAGAAAATGAAAAACACTTCACTTTAATTTCAGGTTTTCAAGCACAACTCAGAGAAAGCCTGTTATTCTATTTGGAGCCCCAATTTTTAGTCCACCTACCTGAGTAAAAATGGGGAAAAATATAATAAACAGGCCTGGGGAGCACGTGGAGCTGGAGAATTTGTTGTGTGTCACACAACATTTGTTTCCCACTCTTGCATCCCTGCTCAGAAAGACTTTGCTACAGAGCCAGAGTTGTTCTGGAGAGCTAAAGTTAATCCTATCCAAGGCCAAGCTGCTGCCATTGAACCCTTCCCTCACCCAGTTCTTTGATTTTCCAAACTCAGCATTCCCAGTTCCTGGACTCCTCCTCCTCGGGCTGGCTCCCTTGGGCTGAGAACACTGCAGAGCAAAAGCCTCTCTCTTTCCTGAACCCTGGACCTCCTGTGGGGTTTCTGTTCTGTCTTTTCCAAAAAAAAAAGAAATCACAAACTGTCTGAGGCATTTTTCTCCGACAGGGACGAGAGGCTGAATGAGGTATCGTCGGGTTCTGGGGATGTGTGGTTGAAATCCATTTCTTCAAGTTCAGGAGGTAAGTCTGAAAGCAGAGCCTACAGGGGAAAAACATATCTAATATATAGTACATACACTATTATGTGTGTTTTTTATGTCAGCAGTGCTTTAAACAAGGAGTGAGAAAATTATTTAGGTTTTTCAATCATAAGTTGAGCCTCTGGAATAAGCCCACAGGAAAGACACAACACAAAAGGACAAACATCTTCTAATATTAAACACAGATATTAAACCTGCTTCAGGATTTACCTGCTGCTGTTCCTTATCATCTGATTTAATTGCAAGTATCAAACTCCGGGTAAACGTCTGCAGTTCAAAATATTTCTGTTTGTGGCTCTCCAGCTGACTCTCAATGAACCTGACTTCTTCATTCTGTGAGGAAACCAGAGAGTTCTGGGAATAATCTCAGAACTGTGGGATCCTTTATGTTGGAAAAGCCCTCTAAGATTGAGCCCAACCATTCCCCAGCACTACTAAGCCCACCACTGACCATGTTCCCAAGTGCCACATCCACGTATCTGTTAAATCCCTACAGGGATGGGGACGGGACAAAGCATTGGAATAACCACCCTGAATACCCCTGGGTTAAAACTAAATTGTCACTAAAAACTATTCTTAATGATAATGATAACCAAAGCCTAGCTCTCTTCCTGGAAGTGATCAAGGGGCTGAGAAGAGACAGCAAATAAATTCCATTATTGCAGCAGAGGGCTAGACACAAAAAAACAGGGAAAACAACTTGAAAATTCCTCAAAGCCACCGTGACTTAAAAGGCAACATCATCCAAGTGCAGCTGGGTTTGATGTGGATAAAGTGTCAGCTCACCAAACTCCTCAGGATCCCTCGGGTTACAGAATAAATAGGAATATCACAGAGTGACAGAACAGTTTGGAAGGAATCTTAAATGTCTTATTTAGCTCCAACGACAGACTTGTTTATGGAGCTGGAACTGGATGTAAATATATTACAAAATGAGGAAATATCAATTATTTGTGTGCATTGGCTAAAACGGCATTTTACTAATCTATACTTGCAAATCTCTGAATTAAAAATTCAGATTTGATAAGTACTTCTGTTTATTCCAAGTATCTCTTCTCTTTCAAACTTATTTGATCAAAATGCTAAACCTGTTGATCACTGCAGAGCTAAAATTCATTCTCTCTGGTTATTCACCTTTGCAAAGATCACAAAAATCAAAATGTTTATTTAGGTTACAAGATTAAAGGCACTGCTCATCTTTGCAGAAGGGCTCTGCTTAATAGCACCAACTCATTAGAGAATAATGAAAAAATATGATATTCATGCTCACACTGGCTGGAATTCAGCTTTAGTTGAAATGAAAAGCTGTGACTACATGATACTCTACAGGTTTGAAACAAACCTTTAAAAATATAGTTATGGTTTTTAAAAATATGGTTATAGTTTTGTTGTTTTTTCCCAGAAAATTCACTGTTTTTCAATGAAAGCACTGCTCACCACACTGTTCCAGGTGATAACAGCTCTGGGAATGAGAGGGGAATATTTGCGCTGCAATGAGGCTTTCATAAAAAATCAGCTGAGTTCTTTGTGATGGACACTTAGCAGTTGCCTGTTTAGCTCTGGATTTTGCCCAGCTCAGGAAGAATTCAGATTTAGGCAGAAAACTCAGGGAGTAATCAGTGCTGTCAAACAGCAACCCTCGCTCTGCAGGGCACTGTCACAACAAGCCTCTCACTGTGCTGACAGGTGACATTAAGAGAAGGTCATTCCCTCTCCTGGCTCATTCTCCACTGCCCCTCCCAGGACAACATGCTGGAAGGAGGAATTTTTGTTCTGAAGAGATGATCTGTTTGTTATTTTGATAATTGATTATTGTCAGGAGAACAGACCTGGCTTCTAAGGGAAAAAATCAGCATTGGAGGCAAAAACTCAAGGAAACGTAGAATTGTGGCAACTCCTGGCACAGCAGCACACATACAATCCTCAGCCTACGGCAGGAGACGGGAGCTGGCAGGATCCAACTGCTTCTCCTCCCTCCCACAGCCACCACTTCCAGGCATGTCCCGGGGAATGACTTCTCCTCAGATCCCCCCATTCCAGCAGAGGATTCCAGCTGTTCAGTCCCTTCCAGAGCTGGCAGCACCATGCTGCAGGAAAAGTGTTGCAGCACTCCAAGAAACAATTCTGGTGGATCGGCTCCAGAAATCCCTTTGTTGGGACACACAGAGGGAGCTGCAGCTCTGTAGAAATGGGGTTTCCTGCCTCCATTTGGGTTCAAACATGGATAAAGTGGCTGGAGGTGGGATGAGGGCATGATATGCACAGCAGTAAAACAGCAGAGGAACTCAGGATCCCACAAACCTTTGCTGAATTCTCAACAGATCCACCCCCTGAACTCCCTGGGGATTATCCTGACATGGCCAAATCACTCACCTTGTAATCCAAAAGAGAACTCATCTGATCCACTTCAGAATTGCTGATCAGATCGCTCTCTTCATCATCTAAAATTTCTATTTTCTGAAACAGAAGCAAACAGTTCATTCCAATGCACAGAGGAGACAAACAAACGAGGATTTGCATCCCAAAGGGGAAGGAAGGATGAAGGATGAAGGATGAAGGACGAAGGATGAAGGACAAAGGACGAAGGATGAAGATAAGACATCTGGCTTCAGAGGAGTTCTGAGCCATGCAGCCCCCATTAGATGGCAATCATGCACCTCAGCCAGGAAGATCCAGCAGGAATCCAGCGGGAGCTGCTACCATGGAGACTTGGGCTGTTTACACAGGAGAAGCTCCCTGGCCCAGGTTTTTGACTTTAAGTCACACATTTATCCTCTCACAGGCCCTGCTCTGCTCTGTTGTTGCAAAGGAGGCTCTGGAAATTTGTCCTTTTGGATAAACCACCCATCACAGCAAGTCCTGAGCTACTCCTTGCCTAAAGAAATCAAGGAGGTTTTCCTCTGACCTTCCCTGACCACAGTGCAAGGGAAATGCCCTTAGCTGTAGGGGATGCTGATCCAAGGGACACTATCAAATGCATAGATATGGACATTTTCACCTAGTTCACAAAAATTTGGGGAGCTTTTTATACTGGCATTTTTTAGGTATCTGAAGATACCTAAAGCACAGTGTAAAGGCCAAGCTTAACACTGACTCAGACTCAGAAATACATCCCAAGTCTTTTTTACTGTTTTTATTTGTTTTGACAGCTGTGAACATTTATGAACCTGTCCATAATAGGTTAAAGCAATTTTCCTATTTTTTAGAATGGTGTTTAACCCAGTGTAGGGACAGACCCCCACTGACTTAATCCATGTCCATGTGTCATTCCTGAAGTGTTAATTCAGGTTTTTCCTGCAGTGTATGGTCCCTCCTGCCTGCACACCAGGAATTTCCCTGAAATCAAGGAGTAGAAATCCTTCCATGGGCATTCCCAGCTCTCCCTGGCAGGACCCACCAAACTCCCAAGCCTGTGCTGAGGGCAGGGAGGATAAAGCACATTTTGTGTGCTCCAGTATCTGCCCAGCTGAAGTAATAACAGCTCAGAAATGTCCCCAAGTTCTGCTGCTCCATCAGACCCTCAGTAAAGCTGGGACTCAAATATTACTGGTTTCAGACTCAGCTTCAGGAAAGAGTCTCTAAATAACTGCCAAACATTCATATTCCTTTCTTAGACGCACTTTTTAAGATAGGAGGAGAAGGAACAAATTAGAATTTCAAATAGGAAAACTGTATCTCTTATGCAAATACAATGTATTTTAGTCCAATTTTAAGTGCATTTTTAAAGAGTTTTGTTACAGTGTTTTCAGAACAAAGTATGAAGAAACTCTTCCCTGGTTTTGTTCCATTGTTGTATCAAATAACAAAATCTGGGGTTCAGGCAGGTTGAGGATCTGAGTCTCTTGGACACCATCTCTGCATACCATTTCTACTGAAGGTTTTAGCGTTTTTTCCTGCTGTGTTTTACTATTTTTAGCACAGTTTTAAAGCTCAAACAGGAAGGACTTTGAACACGCACAACTGAAATTGTCATCTAGTGAAAAAGACAGGTGCTGGACAATGACCTCAACATTAATTAACGAGTTATTAAGTGGTGTAAAAGGAAAGGTAAACATACCACATTATCAGTGGAAACTGGATTCTGGTCATCATCTTTGTGGCCAATTTCTTCATTTTGAAGAGCTTCATTTGTCTCTTCTGCAGAAATAAATTGATTTTGTCAGATTTCATTCCAATTTTATGCTGAAGAACCATTAATGGTGTTTACCACTAAATGTCAGAGCTGCTAAATCCAACAGCAAAGTCATAGTATCAATGTCTAATCATAAACAGAATATCTGCCTCATTAAAAAGACATCTTGTCACAAGAATTTCAGGCCAACATCAAACAAATTGCAACCTGAAACAACAACTCAACTCTCAGTTATTCTCTGTACCAGAAACTTCCTATTTTTAAGTTCAGGCTAAAATATTCAAAGGTGATTAAGAGTTTCACATCAGAAGTGTGCAGAAGTTGGGGTTTTTTTTAATGAAAATAAATTACTGCATGAAAAATCCTGCATTCCCTGAAATTCTGGGTCCCACTTCTCTCTTGCAGACACTGATGGATTTTGAACCAAAATCGAAAAACTGATCAGATTATGGCAAATGCTTATCCCCAGTGAACCTGAAGTGGTTTTTTATGTATAAACACTTGAAAACAGAGCAGATCTTACCCTGGTATTTCAACTACAAAGCATGAGATTATTCCATTTACCTTAAGGCCAAGGAGAAGACAAAGTCCAAAGAAAGGTAAGTCTATTTACCCCTCAAATTGAAGTTTGTTTCTCATATTTACTTGACTTCTGCATATTGAAACATAAATCTATTATACATATTAAATATAAAGAGGGAAGGCGCAACAAGGTTTAGATGATTCCAGGGTCTACCACCTCCACAGAAACACAGGGATAACAGGATTTCCCTGGGATTACCAAAAACAGGGTAATGTTTAGGCCAGATCATACAGAGCCAGTTAATGGTTTTAAACAACTTTTAATTTAAATATCTCTAATCTAAGCAATTCTGATTGGAAATAATTTCAAATAAACTTAATCTGCCATCGGTCACAGCTCCATAGGACAATTTGTGCCAGGAGCACATGGGATCAAACAGGAGCACTGGGGAGCAGGGAGCAAGAAAGCGTGAAGGGTACTGGGTGAGGATGCTCCTCAGACCATTCCAAGGCACCAGGAACTCTGTAACCCTGACAGTCACCCCTTGGATTCAACAGCTGAAGGAAGCAGCTCCCTACAGCACTCCCAATTCCTTAAATATTCATCCTCAGCTCATGGAACTCATCACAGCCCTAGCAGCCTCCACTGACACAGTGTGGATTCAATTAACACACAATTAAAAAAGGTGAGGCAATATGAGAGCTTTAATGATCCATTTTGCATCATGGCACAGCTTATTTTTCTTATACTGACACACTACATTTTAAAAGCAGAAGCCATCAACTGTCACTCTAATTAGCTGACCAAAAATTGGTTTTGTCTGTCTTTCAGAGTGGTTTTTTGCTGTTGTGGTTTTGGTTTTTTAATAAATTAGGACCAAAAGTTACAGTTCTCAAACATTAGAACAATTCCCTATCTCTGACTGAACATAACCCATGAGTGTTGACGGAAATATTTTCCAGGAAGTTCAAAACCAGCTGAGCTCCAGCAGTGAAACCTCCTCCTTTGAACTGGAGATACAAACAGAAATAATTGCTGTGTGAGAATACAGGAATGAAACTGGGATTCCTGGATGCTGTGGAAATCCTGTCGTTTCCTTGCACTTCTTTAGGCTTTGACACTAATAAAGCACCCAAGTGTTCAGCCTCACCTTGCCTGATGAAAGCCTTGCTCAACAAACATGGAATTATTCCTCACTTGAACTACAGACACTTCAGACTCTTCCCTGTCACCATTTTCTCTCAAGCAGCTCTGACTTAAATCAGCTCCTTCCACACCTCAGGCAAATCAAGGACTCAGATTCCTCATCTCACTTGGCTTTCAATCACTTGACCCATTTCTTTATCATCTTATTCCCTCTACAGACGTATATGAAAAAGCTCTCCCAAACTCATTCCCAGACGCTATTCATTCCCCTGGCTCTTCCCTTTAAACTGTGTTGAGGAAATGACAGGATGAAGCCTGGCACACTGAGCTACAGCAGTGGCAGGCCCGAGGTCAGACTTTCTTTTAGCTTGGAGAGCAAAGGCTCCATTGATGTCCTCTCAGCAGAAGCACTGGGAGCAATTAATGAGTGGGGGATGTGCTGGGCTCATGGACAGGAGGAGCAGGGAGACGTCGATTCCATGTGCTCCTGGGAGGGAAAACAGAATTAAGTTGAAGGAATCTCTCACTCCCGATGCTGCAGTTTACTGAGGACATCCCCCTGCTGTGTGGAGTTCCAAGGCTTCTAAGCTGTTCCCTGCTCCTGGCTTTGATCTGCTGGGTTGTGTTTGCTTGTCAGAGTAGCAGGAGGCCTGGGCAGATCCTTGTTGCAGCCTGAGCTGAAGGGTTCCCTGACAGGAGAACTGGGAATGCAGGATCCCAGCAGCTCTACTCAATCCCAGCAGCAGCTCCAGCCCCAGCAGTGCCTGGAGTGGCTCGGGATCACAGGGACAGAACCATGGAATCACAGCATGGCTTGGGATGGGAGGGACCTTAAAGCTCATCCGGTTCCACCCCCTGCCATAGGCAGGGACATCTTCCACTAGCCCAAGTTGTTCCAAGTCCTGTCCAACCTGGCCTTGGACACTTTCAGGGATGGGGTGTCAAATGGAATGGCCATTCCAGCTGGTTGGGAAGAACTGAGCAGTTGGCAGAGAGCATTTTTTAAATCTGGCTTCCTTGGGAAGTGAGGCTTCCCCACCCATACTGGATGCCCAGCTCTCACTTGCACTAGGAAAATGTGAACTCTTGATTTAATTTCAGATGAATCTGGCAGAAATGGGGTTCTTGTGATCAAAGGCTTCTCCAATCTTTGTTCAGCAAACCCAACAAAACTCAGAGACACAGAGGAAGAAGAAAGAGACTGAACAGTACCTTCAGCCCAGGCAGGGTGGAGCACTTGTGACTCTGTCAGGTGTTTTTGAATGTGTACAACAGAATCCAAAGCATGCACACTGCACAAAATTGAAAATACAGGCACAGTAGTAACTGCAGTCCAAATACCTTGTGAGCTTCCTTCAGATAAGCAGATTGATACTTCATCATTCCTATCATTATCATCCCCCACTTCAGTAGCAGTTTCCTCTCCTGGATTAAGTGCTGATTTAGAAACAAATTCAGACTGATCAGAGAAATCAGCAGGACCTCCTCTAGGGGGTGGGACCTCAATCCCCATTAAACGATATTTCCGTCTTCGATTCCCAATCCAAGTCTTGTAAGAGAAATAAACATGAATGATATCAGAAACTATAACAAAGCAACAGGCCCCCAACCAAATTACATCAGCACATCTGGACTACAAGAACAAGGGTGCAGCAGCAGTTCAGGGAGATGATTTTTCCCCAGTATTTGACCTTCCTGAGGCTGCTTCCCAAAATCCTGTGTCCAGGTTCAGCTTTCTAAGGGAAACAGGAAGGTGCACAGCAAAAAGAAAAGAAGCAATGGGCATGAGTGGTAGCAGGGAAGCTCTGATTGGAAGTAAGAATATAAAAGAAAAAGTAATGCTTTACAGTGAGGCAGAGGGACAGTTTGTCCATAGCAGCCTTGGTACCTAAAGCCTTGAAGGCACTCAGCTTTTTACTAGACAACATCCTGAGAAATCTGACTTGATTCCAAAGTCAATCCTGCTCCAGATAAAGAGCAGGACTAGGTGACTTTGTAAGGTCTCTGCCCACCTAAATTATTCAACAAATTTAACGTAAGATCTTTGATCCAGGTTCTCCTACTTTGCAACTTCCATAAGGGGACTGAAGCATCTGATGACCCAAACATTCCCCCTGTTCTAGGATTTCCTACAGCACAGAGGGGACTGGCCAAGGTGACAGATCTACAGCACTTCCTTTGGAAGACAGAAAGGAACTTGGAAGAAAATAGCTCAGAGCAGCTCATCCTTCAGTCCCCTTTGGCAGTAAGACAGAGCTTTAGGAAAAGTTGTTTGCAGTGAGTACAGAGGAGCACACTGGGAACAGTCTGGGACATGAAACCAGCCCAGGAAACCTGGAAACCTTGCCATGGTGGGATGGAGAAGATGCTTTAAGTTCATCTTACATCAGTAAAATTGAATTTCAAAGGAGAGAAAAAAAAAAGAAAACCCACATTCTAAATTCTCCAGGTGGATCTGTACATCTGGTCATTATTTGGCCTTCTCTGATGAAGAAACATCTACACTAAAAATTATTAAAGATTCAGAGTTTAACATTAAGTAATAAGAATTGTGTGCAACTCTTCACCTCCTAAGGTTCTTCCTTCCCTCGTGTCACTCAGTCTTTCAACTTCTCATCTCTTCTCAGCTCAACAGCTCCTGTACCCCAGACCCTTCATTCCATCAAATCAGTTCTCCATTGGCAATCAAAAATCCCTCCCAGAGCCAGGAATCCATTTCTTTACCAACTGCTACTCCCACTTTTCTTGAGCTGGTTCTTGTCCCCCTTCCATACCACCCACACCCACAGAAATAGGAGCAGCAGTTCCTGGGTCTGAAAATATGATCAGGCTATGGCTGAATGTACATCCTTTCCATGAGGCCTCCATTCCAAATGAGTTTCCCAAGACATTAAAATATTTTAGACTTTTCTTTAAAGACATACTAAATATCATTCTGGCCTTATTTGAGATGTACCTGCCCTGTTCCTCTTCTAGGGCTCTGAAAAAGTTGAGTAAAAAACTTTTTGCTTATAATATCTTGATTACCAAAGAGAAAAATAAAACAAAAAAACCCCACAAATATTAACAGCAGTCTCAGCTACTGAACACAGTTTCATGCTGTGCCAGCCTTGGGAAAAAAATCCTTTTAAGGCTGCATCTTTAACAAGCTAACATGCTGAACACTATTTTTAGCAAATCATTTTTGTTGGCTGGTATTTGCTTTCCCAGCTTGCTGTTTTTCCTCTTTGAAGAATGCACAACAGGTATGCAGAGAACTAACTAGACCATTTTTTTCTATTACCTACAGTTTTGGGAGAAAAGAAATGAAAGAAAAACCCCCACACAAGCAGCCCTTTGAGATCTGAGTCTCTTTTTTCCAAGCAGTGTATTGCCATTCTTTTAAATTTTCCCATCATCTTGTGATTTTAACAAACAACACTAACAAAATTCAAAATTGAATCTACCTCTCTATTAGTAAAAAAGGCACTTGGGAAAGGCAGATCTTTTTACAGACTCTTCAAAGCAGACAGTCTTTCATTCAACATACTGAGAATGTCAGAGAAGATGAACATGTTTTGATAGCGTCTCAAATTAAATGGGGAAGAGAAGGTTCCACATCCTGTGTGCTCTGCTGAACAGAGAATATTCTGGAATGGCAAAATGGTGAGGGCAAGAGCAGACTGGAATTACCATGTGGTAAATCAGCTTGAGAGTTCTATCTCTATCCGTCAAATACATTCTCCTTAAACCCTTCCAGCAAGGTCAGTGAAGTGCATGGGATCATTTGTGAGTCTGTTTTGGTGCAGGTGATTTCAGAGCCTTCCAGTCTGTCCCTGTCTCTGTCCTGAGGACAGAAGCATTCCAGCAGGTGGAAAGGTTTGCACAGAACTCCACAGTGTCACCCCTTGTCTGCCAATGAGGATGTTCCCAAGGGAACAAACCAAGGGAGCCTGGGTGTCACTGTGCTAGCCAGGTGTTTCATGGCCAGGAGATGCTGCCAGAGAGAACAGCTTCACCTTTCAGAGAGCAAAGTGAAGCCCTTGCAAAGCCCTTGCTTTGCTCTCTACAGAGAAAAGAGTGATTATCTTCAGTCTCCAAAATACAACTGGGTTTTTTAGAATTCCTGTGGGCCCACAAAAAAAAAACCAACAAATAACCAGATTGGTGTTCAGCCCTAAAAGCAGCTTTGGAACCATTTGGATGCACCAAGCCAGAAGTCTCTACAACAGGAGAGTTTCACTAAGGGCTCTCAGCCCTGCTCCTGCAGCAGTGACAGGAATTTAGGAAACATGTGGACAAAGAGGATGAAGCCTGAAAAGAATAATCCCAATTGCCATGCCTGTCATGAGGGAAAAGAAGGCTCCTGTCTTTGTCTGACTGCAAACAGTGGGGCCATTTCCTGAGGCTGGGATGAGCAAAGGAGACCCCAGAGCCACAAGGTGCTGCTGTGTGTCTGCTCATCCAGGACACAGCAGCAACAACTTCCCAGCCTCTGGAAGAGATGACATGCAGAGGTTCTTGGGAACCAGGTTATCTCCAGCTCACCTGTGCCACCTATAGGGACCATCAAACTGAACTGACCCAGAATTCCTCCATCACACCTCAACCTGCCCTCAAGACAGTCTTGTAAACTTTTTTTTCTTATTTTGGAGGAATTTTCTTACACACAATTTTCCCTATAAACATGAATGAGAAGTATTTTCCCCGTATCTTTAGAAAAGCCCTTTTCTGGTATCTTATTAGCAATATATATAGTACCTTTCAGCCTCTTAGGATCTCCCTCAAAAATGTAACACTTTTACTTACAATCTTACTCAAGAGAATGTCAAATAGCTCGTAGTGCTGCTTCTACTCCTGATCGATACGACTCTTACCTGAGGGCTTTTACTAAATATAGACTCCAGAAAGAGCAAGAGAGCACTTCCCAACATGGTCATTCATTATGTAATACGTGAAATCTATTTCAAGCTTCCTCATGAAATTTTTAAAGCCTTTCATCTGTCCTATTTTTACTCCTGCGACAAGATAAGGGAAGACTCTGGATTTCTTACCCGAACTATTTCACAGTCAACATTTAATTCTGCAGCCACAGCTTCAATTTTCTCTCTGCAGACTGAGCCCAGGCTGGTCATGCCATTGTCCCAGTATTTCTTTAGGGTAGCTAAGTCTCGGTCACTAAATTGTGTGCGGTCCTGTAACTGGAAGATAAAAAAAATACTGTTAGATTGAAAAAAAATCTGCTTATCCTGAGCATTCATGTCCAGAAGTCTCCCACACAGTAACGCACACGTTCTACTGTCTCCATGGCTCTTCATCTCTTTTAAGTCTCCCTTAAGAATTTGGGTTTTTTTTAATTTCTCTTTTTTTTTTTTTTATCCAGGGCACTTAAGAGTTCCCTGGGATTTGCTGTAAAGGCAGTGGCAGCATTAACACAAGTTTAAGGCACTTCAGCTTTGTTTCAACTTCACCTGATTATTTTTGTAATTTGTTTTATCTCATTCTATATGGCCTTACTGAAAATAACTTTTTCCCCCCTTGTGCCGTTTACTCTCTCCACCCAATTTATGCAAATTACTCCTTATAGGCTTTTCAAGTTTCTCACCCTCCCCCCTTAAAGTTCTTTTATCTTACTGCAAACTACAACACATGCATAATTCAAAGGACTCTGACTTCCTAATGGGAATGCTTTAATGTTTATGCGGTGAGCTCGAGTTTAAATTAGTTCCACTGTTTATCTGTGAGTTCCCAAACTCTTTGTCTACATTTATCAAAACATTTGAGAGCGGATCAGTGATAAAAGGAGTAAAACTGAAAAAGAATTCCTGAGCATCTTACCACTGTTTGAACTGGTGTGAGCATAGAGTGTATTTCTCTAGTAGAGCTTCCAAGCTTTATCAAAAGCTTTTCACACAGAATTTTATCTAAAATATACAGTTTTGTTACACTAACCCATGTTTTTCACTTCTCCTGCTTTTCAGAGGACAGGAAATCAATGACAAAGTCTGCACAGGTAACCTGTAGCCCATGTGCCACCTGTGTCATTATTTCAGTAGCTGAACTGTGTTCATGATTTCAATACCCGAATTCTGTGCTTGCTCATTTAAAAACCATTATAAGTTAGAAAGGAATAATTTTAAGTGGAATAAAAGTAATTTTTGCAGAACTAGGATCATTTGACAATCTTGTATAGTTCCCAGTTCTAGCTTTTGTTAATCTTCAGAATATTGTAATTGTTGCAATTTTCTTCTCTTAAAAATTACTATTTCTCAAAATGTTAGAAGCACTTGAGTGTCCTAAATGTATGAACACAAAATAGGGGCATCAAACCTTTGTCTTCCTAAAGCAATTCCAGTAAAAAGATGCACCAGATAAATTCAAATATGGTCTGGTTGCACTTGATGACCTTAGAGATCTTTTCTAACTTCAATGAATCCACGATGAATTGTCTAGCAAGCACTCAAGAGCTTTTCCTGGCTATTGTCCTATCATCCCAGTCTGGAATTAGGGGGGCTGTTCTCACCTTGCCCATCTCACAGCTGATGGTACTGGGTCAGAGAGGGGATGGTGAGAAGCACCCTGGACACCCTTGAGCATATGCGCTCTCCACAGTCCCGAGGCAGCCCAGCATGGGAGATGTTCCCAGGCAGAATGCCCCAGGTCATGATCATTAAAAAGGAATCCACCTGGCTCACTGAAGGCTGCTCTAGGCTGAACAAAGTGCAGCTCCAGACCGAAGCAAAGCAAAATCCCTGGTGCCTGCTTGCCCGGAGCTGCCACCCGCTCTCGCTGCATGCCTGACCTGAGCTCCTCCTGACTCTGAGCCATGCTCAAGGAACAAAAGTACAGCCATCTCCTGGACCACTGCAGCAGTAACTCCTTTTATAGCTGTTGGCAAAAGAGTTTGTGACTTGGGAAGAGCTCTGCTCTGCAGCAGCCCAGCACTGAGGAGAGGAAGGCAGAGAGCAACCCTCAGACTACACAGAGATACAAGGCACCCTGGCCTATCACGTTCCTGACTGGTCAGGGCAACCTCACCTCCTAAAGGACAGTGGGTGTTTTTTAAATATAAATAACTAACCTTGCCTGCTGGTTCTGCAGAGTTCACAGTGCTGCAGTCCCACACAGTGAACTCACAGAGCTCCGTGTGATTGGTGCTTGGCAGGGACATAACACACAGCAATCCCTCACATTTAACATCCACAGCCTAAAACCTCCCTGGAACACTCAAATTTGCCCTCCCAGGTGCAACTCTCTTATTTCAGCCCATTCACTTAAGTGATCCTTGTGAGGTCCGTTCCAGCTGAGAATATTGTGAAATTTTGTGAAGCACCAGAAAATGTGTCTGGTGTTAAAGCACAGGTAAGGGAGAAACTTTGCTTAGGTTGTCTTCTCCCATGCCGGTGGTTGTGTTGGCCAAATTAGAACAAAACCCAAAGCAAGTCCAGCTGCTGCTGGAGGAGACTCAGGTTTCTTCTTGCCACGTGGTTTCCCAGTTATTCAGAAATGCTTCCTCTCCTCAAAGAACACAGGGCAAGCAGGAAAAGTGATCTGCAAGAGGATCCTGCCTTGGACAAAGACACCCAGTGCCTGCCTCGAGTTCCCCGAGAGATGGTGCTCAGGAAGGTGGAGAGCATGCTCAGCTTTTACTTACTCGAAACAAGGACCTTACATGGAAAAAGCAGAATTTAGCAAAAGCACCCAGGCTTCAAAAACTTTCCATAAAAAGCAGTCAGATCTTTTCCATTTTAGTGGATAGATGTTAATTCTGATGACCTACTGCAAATGTTTCAATAAAAATCTTATTAGATAATCACTACTCAATGGTTTTCACCTCACAATTGCTGTATAATTATGTTAATGCAACTTATATTTTTTACTTTAGAGTCTCTGTCTCATTTTAGCCATTTTGTTCTGCCAAGACCTGCACTTAGGAGCCCCTGTGCTCTGCCAAGTCAGCAGCACAATGGGATCTCAGAGATCCTGAAGGATCATCATTTACACACCCTGCTCTCAATTGCTGCACAAGCATCATGGGATCAGTGTCATCTCTTAAGCTCAGTAGATGTAAATGACACAAGCATGTCCAAATCTCAGCTCCATATTAGCTGCCTTCATGTAACACACTGTGCCATGGGCCTTATGAGCAATTTCTTAGGGAAATCACCAACTACCTTCAATTACAGGATCATCTCCTTGACATGGATCATACTCATTATGCATCATACCTCCCCTCCTGCATTATAAACTGCTTAAAAATTACATAATGACTCTTGTCAGAAAATAAAGGATAGAATTTCAACATTGCACACGTAACCAAGTTTCCATCAGTTTAGTTAATAACCTTCTCATGCTTAATATCATCAGAGGAAATGAGGGACCAAGAGAAAAATCTCAGAGCCCTACATATATCATAATATTCATCATTATAGGAAAAAAATACCAAAAGACAATATTGGAAAGCTTCATATTTATGAGAATACTTAGAGGTGAAGGCAAGTCAGTAATTCAGTTCTTATTTTTTATGCCATTAACTCAGTTCTGAGTACAATTCTCATTTCTTCTCTCCAGATACCCAGCTTGCTGATTCAAGGCTTGGCTTTATCCTCAGCAGTGCTGGATGTTGGCTGAATCCTTTACATTTGCCTCTTCAGTTGGCCACAGTTTAAAAAGCAGGAGAGGCTTTGTCCAGCAGAATCCAGCCTGTCCATTCCCAAGGAAAAGCAAATTGAATCAGCAGTTGTGCTGCGCGCAGGGTTAAACCCGGCTTATTCATGACCTCCCAAGTGTAACAACAACATCCTTGGAAGAGATGACCCAGTTTATTAGAGACATTCCTGGCTCTTTGCCGAGCCCCTCGTCCCCCCACACCATGCAGCAATATCTGTGGTGCAAATCCGGTGCCTATAATTGGGATGAATAATTGCACGGAATGGAGTGTTCTTATCCTGCCTTAGAGCCTGAGCTTTTAGATCGAGTTTTATGCATCAGTTGATAATGTTTCAGCACATGTGCACAAAAGCTATACATAAATATCAGATTATTAATCAAAGACATGCTAAAAAATGGAACAACTAGAGGTTTTATACATAACTTGCCTTTATGCTGCAGCTGAGCACTGTGTGTGGTGTTCATTTCAATTGCAGTGAAATCATATTAAATCAACATTCAGTTCTGATTCTTGGTGATGAAATAGGCTGAGGTAATGGTTATTTTTAGCAAACAAACTCTCACAAACAAATTTTCCATGCCTTTGATCCCTGTCCCTGCTTCTCTGTTATATTTTGGGAGGAATGGGAAGATTAGAAGCACTCAAAGTATTCAAGGTATGAACAAATCCCAGATTCTTCTGTACAAGCACAGTGTCATTTTGCCTTATTCACCTTTCCCAGTGACACCAGCGTGGAGCTCTCTGAACCCTGAAATTAATTAATATATATTTTCTTCAGAGGATTATCAATTCCCACCTCAATTCCATACCTTATTTGTGTGTATTAACAGTAATTTCTGAATCATTCCACCACGTTTCTCCTTTCCCATCTGCACCATTTAATATCATTCTTGCTTTTCAGTTTATTATGTCTTGATTTCCCACATACGAATGCTGAAGGTCTGCATTTCCCCTAATACACCAAGATATTTAACCTCTTTAAAGCTGTCACAGATTACACATTCCTTCCTGAGGTTTCAGCTTCAGGTTTCAGCAGTGCCACAAAGCTGACCCCGTCAGTGACACCCATCCTGAGCTTAGGCTGGATACTGCTGCTCACACACAGCTGCACAGACTCAGGCACAAAGGTGTATGAACGCACCCTTCAACTCTTCCTGCTCACACACTGTTAGGTTTCTACAGCAGAGACTTTCCCCACCTGCTGGGTAAGGTTGAAGTTTGCTCTGATGGAAGAAGAATTGATAAAAATTTCATCACACCCCATTGTGAGAAGAGCTGCAACTGCCTCAGCATTCAGCCAAAACTACAGATACTCTCTTAATATCTGTTTTTAAATCAAACTCAACTAAAAATGATGAAAGAAAAAAAGAGATATCAATGAAATGAACAGTATAGCAAAGAAACTGCACTCTGAGACCCACTCAAACCAATCCTCAAACCACACAAACTGACAACTCACCCTTCTGGAGATTTTGAGCTGATTTGTGAAATAGTGAATGTTCAGCCTCAAAGTAAACTGATTTTTAGATGGTAATTATCATGATTCTTACTTGATCTATTAATGTCTTCCTCACACTGGACCAGAAGGCTTTGCAGTTCCTGTTCAGACAGGATGCATTCCTTGCCTGCAGGTTCACAGCAGACAATAAGCCAAAGCAATTTGTGGCACTGAGGTACAGGACAATCACATAATAAAAAGATGACCAGACTTGTCCCCCTTTGCTTTCCTTCAGCATTGCTGTGGGACAAGGAGTTGCTGTTCCCAGCCAGAAAGCAATGCCATGCTATGGATGGTATTACCAATGGAGAAATATCCTGAGATATGTAGTAAAATATTCAAAGAAGGAGGAAACACTTTATTCAGTATCCCAAATGTCATAAAGTAGGAATAAGCAGTATTCCCATCCAGAGACCTCCAGCTTGGCTCACCTCTCACTACACACTCTGACTGTCTCACTCTGACACGTTCCCACTGACTTGACTAAACCACAGTTTTCTCCTCTCCTGTGAGAACAGAGGAAGGTGGAAAGAACTCTACAAGTTCTTCCTGGAATAGTTTTAAAACAAAAAGCAGAGCTGAGATGCCCTCTGACTGCAGGCAGCTTTAATCCCTGCCGGGGTTTCTCTGTGAAGCTGCTCTGAGGTGTTTGCTCTCAGCTCACATCAGTTTTCCTGAGCCTTGTAGGCCCCAGGCCAAGGAGGAGGTTTCTTTAGAGTTGTACTGATGTGTCTCCCCTCCAAAATCCAGCTGTGTTGTCATGCCCAGAACAGCTGGGGGCAGGTGTCACATCCAAACCCCTCCACCTGCCCAAAGTGTGCCTGCATTCCTGTGACAGATTTTTATTCAAACAGCCAATGTGCAGTGATACAAAAATCAAAATCTAGCACTCTCCACCCATTTCAGGTCTTTCCTGTTCCCAAATACATGAGTCTGAGAGCTCAGACACCCCAAAGTGAAGCTCAGGGCAGACAAACCCCTTCTCTCCCCCGAAATAAAACTTCCTCACTAAGGCACAGCTTACCCAGAGTCACCACCTGTGTGCCAAATGTTCTACAGAGCACACCAATACTTTTAAATCTACCCCAAACACAAACCATTCTGCTCAGACCTCAGATGACACAGAACTGAAGTACAGTCAGTACACTCAAGACTTAAGAACAGAAGTGAAGATATTGTCTCCCTTTTAATTCTTCTTAACCAGTACCTTCAATGCTATTTTTGAATCCTTGTTATCCTTCCACCACCCTGTGAAAAACCAAAAATCAATGCATTCATAAAGGCCACTGCACATGCACCAGGACAGAACACAGAACTCTCTCATTTCCAAAGACACTCTCATGAGGTACTGAGAGGGTGGTATTTCTAGACTAATATTCATTAACAATCAGGATTACATCATCCTACAGCAGAGCTGAGCAGACAAGAAAGAGTTTCTGCAGAATTGCACAGCTTTTCTCTCCTGATACAGTTGAAGGACAGGGCAAGGGAAACAAAACATCAAGACAGAAGATTAAAAATTCAGAGCATCTAAAAGACAATCTTCTCCATTTTAACCAAAATACAGATTAGCCTTTTTCCTGTTTGAATGGCAGTAATTGCCATAATGACACTTCTACAACTCTATCCATTCTATTTCTGTTCCCTCACACTCTTTATTCAAAAGAATTTCACAGTTGAAATCAAAGTTTCTAGGAAGTAAGAGCTTTTTCTCCTTTGCTTGTCTTACTCCTGTATGTACACAGCAGTTTTAGAGTGCCAAGTCCTCAATTTGTCTCCTGAAGGCTGATACTACATTCAGACTGGGAAAATCCATCCACAAATCTGGACACAGATGCTGGCAACAGATTGTATTAACCAATGAGTTTTATGCATTTTATTGATTAGAAAGACCAATGATTAAAGGTCTAAGGAAAAAGAATTCCCTGATAACCATCCTTAATGGTCTCTCACGGCAAGAAAGACATTGAGAGGCTGGAGACAGAGAAGGGAACGGAGCTGGGGAAGGATCTGGAGCACCAGGAGTGGCTGAGGGAGATGAGAAAGGGGCTCAGCCAGGTAAAAAAGGAGGCTCGGGGGGGACCTTCTGGCTCTGCACAACTCCCTGACAGGAGGGCGCAGTCAAGGTGGATCAGGCTCTGCTCCGAGGAAACAGGGACAGGAGGAGAGGGAACGGCCTCAGTCTGTGCCACAGGGGGTTCAGGTTGGATATCAGGAAATATTTTATCACTGAAAGGGTTGTAGAACATTGGAGCAGGTTGCCCAGGGCAGGGGGGGAATTGCCATCCCTGGAAGTGTTCAAAAAACATGTGGATGTGGTCCTTGTGGACCATGGTTTAGTGGTGACCCTGCTAATGCTGGGCTGACAGTTGTGCTCAATGATCTTAAAGGTATTTTCAAACCTTAAGGACTCTAAGATTAATGAATATGCAACTCCACATTCTTGGAAGTTTAAAATTTACTCCAGAAATGCCTTCTGCAGCTGGGGTCAGGTATCCAGGATGACCACAATGCCCAAACACCTATTGGCAGGGGCCAGCATCACCCCATTCCCAGCCCAGTGCTCCCACTGCGAAAATTGAGCTCAGTCCACCACTCACCTGAGCCCCAGAACAGCACTGAACACTAAAAACAACCTCAGCAGCTGAATTTGTACCTGACAGGTCACACATCAAACCTGGGTTACCTTCCAAATGGATATTGGCTATGGATGGGGTAGCAGGGTGCTGGGAAGGAGGGGAAAACCTCCTCACTTAGCTGTGAAACTATGCAAGGACACTGCTCAGCTCCTTGGTGACATGCTCTAAAAGGTCATTAAGTGATAGAGCGGATGAGCCTTCCAGAAAAGAGCTGCATTTTAAAAGCCTCCTCAAGAGAATTAGCACTTAGGAAAGAAAAAAAGATGGATTGAGCACAACAGGATTTGTATAAAAGTACCAGTTCCTCTGGGAGATGCTCTTATGAAGTGCTCTCTGTATAAAAAGAAGCAAGTGATTGTACCAAACTCTGCAGAAAGTGGAAGTGCCTCAGCTGAGACCCAGAAAAGGTCTGAGAGAAAACACCATTAATGTGATGGTCCTTAAATTCCTTATACAGGAACACTGCCACACTCACACCTTTTGAAGACTAAAGAACAGAAAATAATGAAAGGAAAAAGTTCTGGTTACAGCAGGAGAAAGCAAGAAAAGGCTCTTCCATTGCCTAGACCTCGTTGCCAATACAGCAGCCACTGACAGGACACTGCCAGGGCACTGCCAGCTCCACAGACTGGGGAGTTTGGTTACCATGACAGACACTTCCCAGTTGCTGCTTCTGGCAGAGCTGGAGTGATAGAGCAGTCCCTGGAGAGCCTGGCTTTACCATCCCACCTGAGGCTGGATTTCCTGGTAAGGAGGCAGAACCTCCTCTTCTAAGACAAGCTGGAAATGCTGAGCACTAACTAAACAAAAGAGCTGGGCAGAAGTTTTTTTTTCCCCTGACAAAAGCTGTTTCATACCTTGTGTTATGGTTAGGAGTTGTCTGTGAATTGATGACACCAAACTGGAATTTGCTACTGTGAAATGACATTTATGTGGATAAAATTAGACTTGATCAAGTTCCTGCAACCAGCACTGACTAATTCTGTGCATGTGTAGAGAAGCTGCAGAGGCAGTTACTCTCTTAAGCATTCAGTTGCCTCCATTAACAAGCACTTCACATTCAACATAAAAAACATATTCTGAGCTCCAAATTCTCAGTCCTTATGAATTCAGATATTGTATTTGAGCTACGAGCATGATTCCTACCTGGGCATCACCTCACACTGTATTATGACCTTGACCTGCATTTAAAGACAGACATCAACTTCACCTCAACTAAAACACTGCACCTGCAGATAATGTTTGTATCAAAAGAAAATGGGAAAAAAATCCACCCAAGGTAAACAGAACTGGCATTTTCAAAAATGCCTTTTTTCAATTTTTCATTGCTTCACTTGACGCATTAGGTGCTTAAATGAAAATGTACTTACTGCTCTTTTTCTGGAACAACCTGTAATCCAAGGCACAGTAAGGTTTCCTGAAATCTGCAGAGGAGAAGGAGAAAACAGATCAGAAAACAAGGGCAGCTAAGGTTGCTGTGAGAGTCAATACTGAGACTTCAGCACTGTGCATTCTATTCTGACAGTAATGTCTGTAAACAGGTTAAGATTCAAAACCAAAGCCACACTCACCTTTACCACCAAGAATAAAACATGATTTCTTTGGGTGAGGGCAAGATAAGACAGTGACAACTTGGGTGTTTCTGTACTTTTGGTACCCCAAAACTTGTATTTCACAACATCAGTTTGCCTTTCCATCTGTCTCAAACTGGCAGGATGAGCAGACTGGAGTCAGACAGGGGCTGAGGACTGAGCTGCCCTCACATCTTTTTCAATTACATAACTTCAACTTCCAGAAAAAAAATGCTCTCATGCTTGTCACTGAGCTGTTCAATGCCTGATGTTAGATTTGAGTACCAGCAGAAAAATTATGGATATCAGTATGGAGAAGGAAGGGAAGGAGAGTGAAGGCAGAGAAGAGATGCTTCCATTCCTATTGCTTCATCATTCTCAGAGGTCAGGCTTCAGAAAATAAAAATCTCAAGAGTGTTTTTCCTGATCATCTGAGGTGTGTCATAGCCTGGAATATTTTAGGCTTATTTAAGATTCCATGTTCATCTTCTGCTGCAGGCAAGCAATGCTTGAGAGAATAAACACAGCTCAATCACCGTAAATCATTACACACAGGTATGTGAGGAAAATCCTGTGCACTTGTGCTGACTGAACCAAATGGCACTGAGAGTTTACGCATTTGCAAAGTGCTTCACTGATGGCTCTTGCAGGATAGCACAAGAAGCACAGCAGCCCTGCTACAGGTGTCTGCTGCACAAGCATGTAAAACACTTTTATTCTTCAAGCTTTTAGCTGGAGGCCCTTGGAGCTCACCCAAGGTCAGGCACTTTTGCATTACAGCACAAAGAAGGTTGAGGGGGGCTGGAAAGGAGCACCTCCCCTCCCAAGGGCCAGCCTACATCAGGTTTGGAGCCCAAAATATTAATTTATTCACTGCACACACACATTATGGAAATTCTGTATAGAAAAGTTAATGTCTATTACAACCCTGTTGTAATGTCTATTACAACAGAATCCACTGGAAAGGCACACTGAGGAACTACCCAGATGGCTCCTCTTCACTAACTTGAAGGGAGCACGAAAAAAAGTGCTTTGCTATGGGAATAAAGCAAAATCTACCTGGCAGAGCATTAAGGGTTGCTGGGAAGACAAGTGCACACAGTGCTGAAAACAATGGGCTCAAAACCAACCTAGCTCACCTCAAGAGAAGTCCCTGAAAAACAACATGCATGGCACTGTTCTGAGCTGCCTTTGTCAAACAGGCACAAGGGCTGGGCTTGGGAACAAAGTAAATAAAAATATACACATTCTCAACAGTGTTCTTGTCCCTTAGGGTTGGGGAAAGGAACCAAGACTAAATCTCTATTCAACCTGGAGGACAGCACAGATAATCTCTCCACTTCAACACACTCGAAGTCAAACCAAGACAAGCAAGTAGGCTGAAGAATTTGTTTACTGAAACTGCTCAGGCATTAAAATTGATCACTTAATTAAGTTTAGTCTTAAGTTACACTAACATGAATTTGATTAATTGAACCAGTAAGGAAGCTATAACTAATTGCTAATTAGATACCCCACCAATATATGACAGTAATTACTTCATCAAAACATGAATCACACAGTCCTGACTTTAAAGAAACATCTGCTTGAATGTTCAACTACTCCAATAATCATTTAGCTCAGGTTTAATCTATTTCTAAATTCAAGAAGATTTCCCCAAGTTTAAGGATCTTCATCTCTGTGCTGTTGGATAAATTAGCTAAACATAGGCAATAAAATTAACATAAACTGATTACAAAAAAAAATGAAGTGTCATCCTGTGCCTAAAAGGATTCAAGACAGCACCTTAGAAAATCTCTAATACCCAGAAGTGTCACCTCAGGAGTTCACAGGGTGCACGCTCATAGCAATAAAGGAATTAACAGCATCCTGTTTAGCTTTTCCAAGGTTTAAAACTCTGGAATGTCAAAGGATATGACAAGAAACAGAGGCTCCCTCCATTCACATTCCAAATCCAAAGAACGGGACGTCTGAGACAGGCATGGAGGTCAGCTGGGGTACAGATGAATTCCTCACTTACCAAAAAAAACAGGTATGTTGTTACAGGGGAGAAAGTAAATAAAAACCCTAAACAAAGTTCCAGAGATCTTACTGTGATTCATAAAACACCACACGGACAAATAAAATATCATCCACCATCAAACTGTTTCAGCTCTTCAGAAAGACTCAGTTCCTACTCCATAAAATCCCAAAACAAAGTTACTCTGAATTTCATTTAAAAAATTAAAAATAGAAGAAATCAATCTCCCTGATGCTTTTTCCAAACAAATTTCCAGAGTGAAATAAAGCACCATGAGCATACAGCTGATGGACGCATCAGTAATGGATTTCCCTTCATGAAACTTAAAAAAATGTCTATAACTCAATAGTAAGCACTTTTACCAACCCTTCATTGGACCAATCTGCACATTTACAGCTTTTCTTCTCCTGTGAAACTGGGATGGCAAAAGTAAACATCATTTCAGGAATTCTATAACCAAGTAAGAAAAGTAACAGCAAACACTGAGAGACTGTGTGAGAGGAAAGGAGAGAACAGCTCATCTGATGTGCCACCTATTCCTCAGAATTTACTCTCTGTTCATCAAACCTCTGGTTTATCCAGAAAAGTAATAATTTAGGTGAAAAGTGGCACTGACTTGGACTCAGAAGCTTTCTTTCAAATGGCCACATGAGATAGGAAGAAGTCAGGAAAAAAATAAAAGCAAAACTAAAAAACCTAAAAAAACATGACTCACCAAGTCTTTTTCTCTATCCTGGTGAGCAAAGCACAGGAAAAGCTGATATGCTGTCGACATGGTTTATTTTCAGGATAAAATAAAAAGGCAGTAACAGGCAAATGCATGCAGGTGACACAGAGAAAATCACATCCTGTCAGCCTTAAAAGACTTTTACCTCAGTGTCTCCAGGCTATCTCATGCTAGATGGTGTAAAAATCCAAGAAAAGTATCAATTTGGATGTTTCCTGCATAAGTATCTCTCCCCTTGTAATACCAAAACCTGAAAAAAATTGTCAAGTGTTGTAGTTTCTCCTAGACATCTTTTAGTTCTTCAATGATCTGCATTTTATTTCCCCTCAGTATCACTAAAGGGATTTTAGTACAGGAAGAGGAATAAAGGGATTGAATGTAAAACTGATTATTTGAATTAGATGCTGTGGGAAAGGAATTTGAGTTAACTCCCTGACAGGGTATCTTAATCCCTGACAGAATGCAGGTCCAGAGACTGCCACCTGCACAGGGGGTACAAGATTCCAAGCTGACATCAATGGGGTGAGCAAATGCATAAATGTCAGCATGAAACCGTGTCTTGTGCCACGTATGATGCGTGTCAGCAGGGGAACCCCCACCGAGTGGCCATGGCATGTGATGGAAAGCCAGGGCAGGAAAACACAGGCTTGAGCAACCACCAGCTTGTAGGTATGATTCTCCTGCAGCCAAAATTTAGCCAATCCTCACTGATCTTCAATACATGGCTACCAGGAGCTCAGTTGGACAGGCAGAAGTGCTACTCAAAGCAATGCTGCCTATACTGGGTTTGAGAAGGAATTGTCTCCATCGAAAGGCATAAAAGGAGCACAGCCTATGCAGAAAGGTGAACCTATTGCTTAATAGCTACCAACTCTGGAAGGAAACAGCGTTTAGCTACAACCTCAGCTTTGAGGTCTGAAGACAGAGACAAACTGATGGATTACCTGGTAATTATTTTGGTTTTGTGACAGCCTCAGTTGACTTGAAGATGTGAAATGAGGAGAAAAGGTACTTCTGGCTGCGTTGGCAGCATTATAAATTGTGCTGGATGTCGCGTGCAATGAGGTCCGCGCAGGCAGGTGGAACTCTCTGCTGTGGTAGAGGAGATTGTCAGGCACGTCCCTGGCACTGCCCAGCTGTGCCCCACAGCCCCCACTGCGTCCCGGCCCGGCCACGGCCGCGCTTTGGTTGTACCTGCGGCCGGAGCCGCTGCCCTCACAGTATCTGGAGTAGCTCTGGATCTGCGCTCCCATGGAGGCCAGCTCCTCCTCCCGGGCATACTCATCATCCACGTCGCCCGTCTCCATTGCAATGGACAGGCAGCTGCCCTCCAGGGAGGGATGTTTCTGCGTCGTGCTCCCCGCCACGAGCCGCTGGGGCTGGTCTGTGACCGCCAGCGAGAACACCTCGCGGATCTCCAGGTTCTGGGTGCCACATGCGGCGTCCCTGGGGTGAGCCCTCGGCCCGGGGGGCATGTGTGACGCCAGGGCCACATGCTCAGGCTTCTGCAAGCGCTGGCACCCCAAGGGCTCGGCCTTGCAGGGCCTGTGGCAAATCATGGGTTTCTGAGGTAACACCAGCTCCGCTGTCTGCACCGAGGAGCCGCCGTAGCTTTTCTTCGTGTGACTGTAGATGGAGTTTGCAGAATTGAGCACGCTCGTTTGCCTGGAGAGAATAATGGTCTTTTCTCCCACTAAGAGGGAAGCGTTCTTACAGTGGGGTACTTGCCGTCCCAGAGGGATGTGCTGCTGCTGGAAGTCTGCGTCGCTCTTGCCTGAAAGCCGTGGGATGGAGGTTTTGTGTAGCTCTGCCACAGAGGCGTTTGTGTGCTTGGCGGCTCCTGGCCGGCCTGACGAGCTGGCAGGGCTGTAGATACCAGTCACTATCACGTCGTTGTTAGAAGAGGTCCAAGAGGATTGCTGGCTTTGGGATCGAGCAATATTTACCACATTTCTCACTGCTGCTTCGGGGGGCATAGAGGGAGTGGCAGGGGCAGTCCCTGGAGGGGTGCCCCCAGATTCCACGGCGATCTTGCTGCTCATCTTCCGCCGCTTATTGCCAACCCACGTCTGCAAACAATGGCAGCAACAACCACAAACACAAAACAAGGCGTCAAAGAAGCAGAAAAAAATTAGCAATTCCATTTTTAAGCAGATCTGATGACATGTTAAGTGTTCAAGTTGAGATCTAAGTTTACAAATATGTAAATCATGTACTGATTATGCAGTGAACATGACAGAGTGGAAACACAGCCCTAAACAATACAGGGTAGAAATCCAGGCCTCTCCTCCTTGGGATCCACAACTCACACACAGGACAACCCCCTCAATTCCAAAACCCCAGCATCTCAAAAATCCTGAGACTCTCATGTCTCCTGTCTTGCAGTTACCCTCAAGATTTATTTCACTGGCCCCACCATGACTGACCTCCTAAAGGAAAACAAACACCCCTGCCATACACAGTTCCACTCTACTATTTTTTTTTTGTCAGATTTTACAAAATGTCTGATTTGAGACACAATTTGTAACATGCAGTAAAATGTCAGTTACTGGTTAGCTTTGCCTCTGCTGAGAGTCCCATTCTCCTGACCAATTGTATTTAAGGAATTCATGTGCCTACTATAATCCTATCTGAAAGTGCCAGCTGCAACTCAAGTATCATTTTGCAAAGAACTGATCGCTGACCAGGAGGTTTACAGGAAAAAAAAGAAAAAACAGGAAAAAAGGGGGCATTAGGAGAAGCAGAAATGAGAGGTGTAAAGAAGAGAAAAGTAAGATCATGCTAAAATATGACAAATGCAGGACAAACACTGGTTCTGTTTCCACTGCACTTCCTAAGTAATAAAAAGTTTAAGTGCTGCAAATCAGGGCTCAGCAAGGGAAGAAAACAGAAGGAATGACACTTGATTGCAGGAAGGGAAATGGAGAGGGAAAGGAAACATGAAGATGGAGAGAACTGCAAAGAGAGGGGAACTGGGCTGCCTCCTCTAGGACATTCAATCAGCACAAAAATAGCAAACCAGCCCTGGCTGCACCATCAGCATCTAGATTCCTGTTACAACTATCTGCCTGCCCCAGTAGCCAGAATCCCTGGCTGACTTTTTACAGCTTCTACCACCCTGAGCTGAGAAAGTAGCTTCTAATGTTTCCAGAGTATTCCCAGGGAGCAGAATCCAGGTAAGATTTGGGAGCAGGGTTGTTATTGTCAATGTGCCACTGTTAAACCAGTTAAAAATTAGACTGGTCCCACTAGCTCCTCTTCACTGTCCAGTGTCACAGCAGCTCCTGGGAGCTCCACTACCCTTTGTTATTTTTCCATCTAATGCCTCAGGATTTCTATTTCTGCTCTCAGACAACAGCCATCTTGTTGTCTAGTGTTTCACAAATGGATTATTATTTCCCTTCGCATGGAATTCATAGACTCTGGAAGAGCTCCTGTTAGCATTGGGACATTCTTGTTTTATAGGAAAAGAATGTCCTCACTGTAAATAAACACGAGGGACCACAATATTTATAATTGTGATGTGGAATACAAATGTGACAGAGTGCATAAAAAGAAACAGTTTCACAATTGTTTCCCCCTAATATATTAATTTATAGAAACTTATTTAGCTTAAAAATAGTTTCTTGATAACATGACCTTGCTTTGATACAATACATTATACATAGTTTCTACAGGGCAAACCAACATATAATTTTATGAATAATAATTTTAAAAATCCCAACAAAAGACAAAGAACAAAAATGACTGCTTGTGCAATCCAGGCCCCTACTAAATTCAACAGTCATGTGAAGATACTTCAGTGAAAACAAACTCTAAATAGGCTCACTGGGTAAAAATGAATGCCACACACACAAACTGAAGTCTGATTTAAGACAAGGATAAAGTTAGAGACTTTGGACCTCTCTATATTTTATGTAAATCAATGAATGTGTATGCTTAACAAATTTGGAAGGCCCCAGTACTTACCCTGACCACACTGAAATCCAGTTTAGTTTCTTGTGCACACTGTAATATCAGCTGAAAGCAATTTTTACTTTGATTTGTCATTCCATTTTCATAGTAACGCTGTAATATCCTTTGTTGCTCTACAGTAAATACAGAACGCAGATTCATCTAAAAGGAAAAGGAGATACTATAAAAGCTGGAATGGAAATTGTAACACTTGCAGGATACACAGGCTCTCATTTGTGCCTGTGATAACGCTGAGTATTGACACGTTTTCTCTACAGAATCTTTTACCAACACTCTTCCTGACTTTCCAAGAAAACCCCTTGCAATCAGTGTTGTGACAGATTCAAGCTGAACAGGAGAACTGGACATTTGGAACAACAGAGACGGCTTTTCATTACTAAATAAATATTCCATAACATTGCTAAACCCATGAGGTTCTACTTTGAAAGAAAGTTGCTCCCTTAAAAATATGAATGAATTAGAGGCATTAGGTGAAACAGAGAAACATCAGCAGCTCCAATATCAGCCAGTCTATTTCCCATCCCTAAGAACAAAAAAACAGATGCCATCTGGTAAAAAATCAAGGTGACTGCTTAACATGAGTAAAGTTTCCACTGTCTCCAACTTCAGCAATTCCTCTGCTCCACGAGAGCCAGTCCTTCTGCAGTCAGGACTGGCACTTCCAGCTGCAAAGTCACAAGGACCAAGGACCAGTTTGGGTCTTCTTTTTGAAAACCCAGAGGGCGGGCTTTGGGCAGCCCTGGTGCTGCTCAACCAGTTTAACAAAACCTCCAGTTTAACAGAGGAGGGACACGCATGTCCCAGGCTGAGAAAGCTTCCACTGCTGTGACACCCCCTGAAGGCTGGAATCGGTATTTTTAAGAACATGTAAGGGTTGTTTCCCTGGGATATAACCAATGTTAGCTTCTGAACCTTAGAATGTGCTCCTGCTCCGTAGCTTTGTCCAAAGTGGTGCTCAGGAACTCAGCCAGGCTGAGGCCCAGGTTTCTCTGGGCCAGCAGCAAGGTGGTCAGTTCCTCAGGTCAGTTCCCAACACTGGGTCTCCCTGAGTTTCACTGTAAGGACACAGCAGATGGCCTGGATAGGGCAGCACTTTGATGAACACATTAAACCAGACACTGATTTGTTATGTGTGAAACTCATGCCCTGGCTTGGGAAAGGCAAACATTATTGCCAATATTATCAATGTTACCAAACGCACAACACCATCCTAACCGCAAACTGGAGATTGATGCTCTTGTTACACAATCTACACAGACAAAGAATGTAATCCTATGGATAGATATCAGAAAAGAAGAGCCCCATCATCATTGATTTCCAAGACAGCGCCTTTTTTTGTCCCAGAAAGAGGCCACCAGCTGAGACAATGCAAGTGCCAGCCAGGAACAACCTACATCCAACTTGGTGCCCTGGAAAGCAAATATGTCACCAGTCACAAGTTATTTTAATGCAGTACATGCATCACAATAACACAAAAATGAACCAAAGGACAAGAAACCTGCCATCATCCAGTAGGAAAATAAAGGGGATGAGGGAGCCCTTTGTAGCCAAGTGTTTTTGAAAATTCTGAATGGAAAGGAGGACAGGGGTGATCTACCTAATCTTTGCACAAGAGCTGCTTCTAATATAAAGCAAATAAAATTATTAAGGGCTCAAAAGCATAAGCAGACATCCAACTGCTTTCACTTTATTCTCCAAGACAATTATACTATGTAATGGTAATGGATGTTAAGAGTTCAACAGGCTTGTATAAAGAAAGAGATTGATATCTAGAATTTGGATAAAATGCTTATAGGCCAGAGCTTTGACTTCAGAGTTTACTTTCCTCTCTATGTCAACAGGCAATAGAAAAATCAGTAATTACCAAATTGTAAAAATTACTGTTTCTTTGAATTAACAGATAAAATAAAAAATTATTTTTCAATCATATTTTTACCTCTGTTCTCCACTCTTATTCATCCTCTCAATCCAGTGCATCATTAAATTCAGCACCAGCTGCATTACAAGTCAGGTTTGCCCAAATTCTGCCTCCCACAGAACATTTATTCAGTCACAGCCAGAGCTGGGCAAAGGAGACTCTTGTTCTGAATAATCTACTCCTTAAAGAATTTATAGCAAGCAACAGAGGAGACAATTATTAGTCCATTAACAAATCAATGAAGTTCATAATAATCTACTTTCTCATGTTGAGAACTGCCTTCAGATCTCCCATGTGGATACACAATGACGAGGCCACCAACTGATTTACATCACTTCGAAAGTACATAGAAGAGTTATTTTGTGATTCTTTTTCCTCCTGCATGATTGGCAGGACCCAGCTTCCACTCCTGTCTATTCCTCTTTCAGTATCAGTCTGTACACCTGTTTTATTGAGTGGAGCTCAGTTCCCACAAATGACCTCATCAGAAAGAGTTCTGAAACTTCCATCTTTCCAGATCCAATTGAAGTCATTCCAAAGCTTTAGTGTTTCCATACACAGGCTCATCACATCATGCTCTCCTAACAGTTCATCAACTGCAGTGAAGACTCTTCCAATGGCAAGATAAATTTTAAAGCCAGATCTGATGACCTGCGAGGGAAGACCTGAGTCAGGTCCTTGACACATTTTTTAATTATGTGGATTTCTGTATCCAAGGTCACTTCCGTGTTAAAATACTTTCATTGTTGCATTTGTCATCTGTAATTTAGATAAAGACAGGGTGGAGCATTTTGATTAAATCATTTGAACTTCTGGTAAACCCTTGAGCCTTGCATGACAGGTTTGACCCAGCTAAACTCAGGAGAGGTCATGCTCTGCTTTAATAACTCGTTTTTGCAGTGGATTTTAATCACTCATGGACTACACCTGCCAACCAAAGTCCTGTTTTCCTCGGTAGCCTCTGCCTTGAATCCAGGAAAGCAGAGCTCAGAGGATCCCTGCAGAGACCATTAGAAACTGATTTAAATAAACAGATGACAGGATCCTCCAGCCACAGAGTTATGAACTGAGTCATAAATGCAGTTTACATTCCAACATCTAACCCTTCAAATAAACAGGTGAGATTTATTAAAGCTTTCTGTGTCTTGAATGTACCAAATCCTCAATCAACAGACAGTTCTGTACCATTTTCCACCAATTTCACACCAGTGTGAAGGACATCTGGCAATATTCTGCCTCTGGCAGCTCTCTGATATTATGTCATCTGTAAAGTGCAGATAGAAATGAGTTTGCTAGCAGCAGTTCTTAAGTCTTATCTGAATATCAAAGGCAGTACTCTCTGTTGAATAAACCAATCGGTAGATGTTTGGGAGCTCCCCTAGAAAACCACAGAGTCCAGTGCCATCCCATTAACCCAGGAGGAGCTGCATCTGCACATCCCACCTGTACAGGCAACAAGTTCTGCTCACTTCCCATGCCTCTCATACCCGGCAATTTACCTACACTGAGTATTCAAACAGCTATAAGAACATAATGCTACTGACTCTGAGACAAATGAACGCAGGGTATGTTCATCAAAGGATTATGCTGCTTATTTTTTGGGGAAGTATTACACGTTCAGCATCAGTTTTCTTAATTAGAACAAGATATGAACTCTTACATTTTCTTTAACACAGGAAGTGACTTAGAAAGTGCTAAAATTACTGAACATTGAGGCAGCCACATCAGTGTGAAGGGAATCAGCAGGTCACACACCTTCATCACAGACTATTATTCAAAACAATCTCAGTAACTTCCAGGGAAATAAACTCCTTTTCCCAATCTGTCCACCTACAGAGCACTCCAGTCTCTTCAGGATTTCTCACCTTTGTCTTGAACCTCAGACTCCAAGTTAGAAATCCATATGGATTTTTACCATAATTTCATTTTGATCTTGACTTGCCAAGCTTAGCAAATATGCATGTGAGTTTTTGGGAAGCCAGGTGTCCAGCTGGTTGGCAAAACATTGGCACTGAAAAGAGAATTTGTTATAGAAAAGAACTCTGTGAAACTTAATAAAAATCAGGTATGCAAACAAATTAAATGAATGTAAGTTGAATTTTCACTTTAATAAAAGACAGAGGTGGCAAAGCTGTATTTAAGGATTCAACATCTGCCTGCTCAAATAAAACAAAGCAGCCTTGGCCAAGTACATGGGTGTCTCTGGCAGTGCAGGGATAACATCTGACAGCTGAAAAAGCAGGTTTTCCAAGGTTTCCCTTGCCCTGCTACTTATCCTAGGCCAACCAACACTGGTAACTCTCAACTCCCGAGGTCTCCCTCAGCCTGCTATAAGGCAAACAATGTAAAGATGTTTTCGCTGCCTTTCTGAACTGAACACTAATTAAAAAATCTGCTCATTGTAAGATCCCTCTGCCATGTCATGGTTTGGGATGTGTAAATGGAGTCCAAGTGCTGTCAGGCACTGGGGACACTGGGAGATCCCAGAGTAGTGATAGATAAGGACAAAGATAACTCCAAGGCCTTCAGTTTGTCCCAAGGACAATTCCATGGACACCCTCAGCAGATCCTCAGCAGATGACATTCGGGTTGTTGTTACAGCTGAACTTTCTCAGGCTTCTTTAGTGGCTTGGGCAACTTCTTTCCAATATTTCCCTTCCATTCTTTCTCTGGGAAGAGCGCGAATGAGGGAAGAGAGAAAAGCATGCAGACCTCCAGCAGAGTTTGCTCCTGAAGTCGCAGTTCGCCTCATGGAACAGGTACTCAGTGAACGATCCCACAGTGTCTGCTGCAAATCCAGCCCTTCCACCCCAGTTACTTCATCCAGCATTCTAAAATTAGGAATCTCTCCAGAGAGATCTGGTGAAGCCAGGTCATTCCTTTTTAACAACTAATGGAAACATTCGATGTCAAGAAGTGCCACAAAAGAAAGAAAGACTATAAGGAAATGGGAAAAATAATGTAATCAAATAATTCAGGAGTTACTGAGCTGCTGTGCAATTACTTGAGAGATCTGGGGCAAAATAAAGAAAAAAATAGGAGTAACATAAGAAGGAATAATAATTTCTGCCTACAATGTGTAGTAATATGATCTTAGTCTGCAAAAATGTTTGGATGCTGAATCAAGTAAACATTTACAAGTTAAGTCTCTATACTAATTAATTTGAAAAATAGGAAACAAACCCATAATTAAACTCACTTCAAAGAGCAATAGAAACTAGTCTTGGATGTCAAATAAAAAATAAATAAACCAATTAACTAAAGTGTACAAGCCACCAGGAAGTAAGTAACTATAAAAATATTTATGGTATAACACATTCTAAAACTGTTGCAGATTAACTCAGAGTGATAAAAGGGAATAATTAGTTTCTGAAAGTTTTCTTTTTTAACTTCAGCTCCAAAAAGGCATTTGCCTAGAAAGAAGTCATCTTACAAAGACTATTTCTGTTTCAGTCTCTCCATCTGTAAGAGGTACAACAAGAAAATTAGCACACTCCCAATTTTTTTTGTTCCCTCCACAGATCTCCAGTGGCAAAAAATAACAAGTCTTAGTGCCAATATAAACATGACACAAAACTGGAACTATGTAAGAAAACTACTATAGACATAAATAAAATAAGACTGCAGTAGTAACACTGCTCCTCCAGCTTTAGAAACTTGAACTAAAATTATCTCATTCACTTTCCACGGCTGCCAAAACCTCACCATTTTTTCCGTATCCCAAACGGAAAGAAAACAAGCAATCAACAAATCCCCCAACTTACACGCTACGTGGTGATACTACTGGATGCATATCAAGCAACCATCTTTAACAATCTGAATTTGTAGGTCGGTGCCTCTTTCCTACACAGGCCAAACCAGTTACAACCACTCACTCCAAGTGCAGGAGATGAGGCTGATGCTTGGGTGAGTGTAACGTACAGGCCAGCTTGTAAAACTACTTTTAAATATCTGTGACTCGCAGCTTAATTGCTTCCCTCTCCACTAAGTACAGCATCTGCAGGATTGTATTACAGCCCTACCTATAAAATGCAGCCTTTTATTAGGGACAAATTAGACAGCCCTCAGTAACTTAATAACATAATAACTGATGACCACAATACTGCAGGTTTATGCATCCCACCCTGCTTTACTGATGCAAATGAGACTGCAGCTGGATTAGCCACGAGTTTTAAATAAAGCATGTACATGTTTTGTAAGAGGTATGTTAGAAAAAAAGGCATGAAACATTAAAATGCTGTGTTACTCTGAACATGTGAGCTGCTTCAGGACTCCACTTGGGGGACACAGCACTACTTTAGGTCAGTTATGTGTGATCTTATGCACAGAATGAGAAAACCCAGGCTAAGAGGGCAGGGGATAGGGTTGGGGACTGCTCAGGGCAGATGAGTGCCACACAGGCACTTCCAGGGGTGAGACCTCCTGAACAGCACAGCCAAGGACACGTCCCCCTCGTCATCCTCAAACACCTGAGGGATAAAAGCATGGCAGCACAAGGCCCCCTGTCCAACCAGGATGACTGGCTGTGCCTGGCACCACAGCAGGCCAACACCATGGAATCACAGAAGGGTTTATATTGGAAGGGACCCTGAAGTTCATCTTGTTCCACCCCCCTGCCAACATAGGCACACTGAAGCACTGGGGACACCAGGGCTCTAAGAACTGAGGCACCCGTGACACAGGAGGACAGTCTTAACCTTTGCCAAGGTAGGTTTAGGCTGGACATTAGGAAGAAATTCTTCACGGAACGGGTGATAAGATATTGGAAGGGGTTGGCCAGGGAGGTTTAGAGTCCTCATCCCCAGTGTCAAAGGCCTGGGTGTGGCACTCAGTGCTCTGGGCTGGGTGACAAGGTGGGCATGGGGCATAGGTTGGACTCGGTGATCTGAAAGGTCTTTCCCAACCTTAGTGATTCTAGAACTCTTTGACTGAGGCACTGGGGAATGAGGAAATTAACGATTACAGGAGCTGTGCCAGGAGAGTCTTAGGATCGACATTATAAACAATTCCTCCACAGAAAGGGTGGTCAGACACCGGAAGGGTCTGCCCAGGGAGGTGGTACAGTTCTCGTCCCTCAAGTGTTTAAGGCAAGGTGGACGCGGCACTGAGTGAGGGCGATGTTCGATGAGAGTTTGTGCTGGGGATTCCGGGGTGTTTCCCAGGCTCCGTGACCGTGATATTTCCGTGTCGGTGATGTTTCTGTGACTGTACTGAGGCACCCCGGGCTCGGGGACCACCGCCGGGCGCGGCGCGCACGCGCAGAGCGGCCCCGGCAGGCGCAGGCGCCCGGGTGTCCCTCTGGCACGCGCGG
>VXBR01005503.1:129610-194129 GCA_013400215.1 Cisticola juncidis
ACGGGAGCGCTGGCACCGGGAGGGGACGGGGCGGACACAGCGCCGGCCCCGCACCGGCCCCCAGCGGCCCCGGAACTCCGCACCGGCCCCGGGCCGCGGGCCCGGCCGATATCACCTCTGGGAGTGCTCCTGGAAAGCGATCCCTGAGAATCCGGCCAGAGAGAGAAAGAGAGAGAGGGAAGCAGTCCGCAATCTGTGTAAATGTCTCCAAGAGGGTGGTGCCAGGCCAGAGCCTGTCCACGGACACGACAGGGAGCAGAACCCATAAACTACAATACAAGAAGTTCCACCTCAACCCGAGGAAGAACTTCTTTCCGTGAGGGTGGCAGAACCCTGGGAGGATGTGGAGTCTCCCTCTGAGGAGACATCCCAAATTCACTTGGACACCTACCTGTGTCACCCGCTCCAGGTAACCCTGCCTTGGACTGGGTGATCTCCAGAGGCCCCTTCCAACCCCACCCATCCAATGATTCTGTGGATGGCCATCCTTGTGACCACCTCACACAGAGGTTGTGCCCAGTTGAAACCCAAAAAAGCTCCATGAAGGACCAGGGCTTCCTTCGCACCAATATCGTGGCACTCAAGAAGTAAATTTTTTTCTTTCCCAGGATGGATACATTTGGTCTGGGAAGGGAGGAAATGCTAGTGTTTCCAGGTGGATAGCGCAGGGGAGGTACTGCATAGGGCAAAACATGTCCGGAGCTGGTGGAAACACAAACCACACACACTCACTCTTTGTTTCCTTACAGGGATCCAGGTACAGCCAGGTGCATCAGTGCCAGCCTTCCTTCGGGCTCCATTTCCTTTCCAAAAGGAAACCTCCTCAGCAAAGGAGCAGGAAGGACACTACTGACCCGTTCTGGTGGATTGTGTGGTAGAAATCATGTGAAATCACTGTGTATTGGCTCGGCTGTAGGAGCACTGAGAAACCAGAATCAGATTTGAGACCTGTGTTCATTAAACCTCTAGACAGGCTCTGTCCCTACTCCAAACAGTTTTCTCTAAAAGTCACAATGTTAAAATATTAAACAGGCAATTAATTTTGTGCAATGCTTTAATCAGAAATACCAGTAAATATTTCTGCAGGACTGAAATAAAATAATCACTGCTGGTTTTCTGTAGGCAGGGAGGAAAAAAGCAGACAGTGCTTATGTTTATTTTAAAATTGCAAGAAGTTATTTACATTGTTTAAAAATTTTAACACTCACTTCTGAACTACTGGTGGCATCCCTTGGGGGATTTGGCAGCAGATGATCTTTAAGGTCCTTTCCATCTGAAACCACTCTATAATTCTGGGTGTAGTAAATATCCTGAATTTAGCAATAGGATTTTTCTGATAGCCCATGTATTTAAACCCTAAATCTTCTGTTTTGCTGCTTTCTCTCCTGGATACATTCCCTTCTTCTGTGTGCCATCAACACTCACCCTGTAAAAATTAAATACAGCAACCACAAAACCTCTACACCACCACTTGTGTAGAAAATAATTGGTTTGGAATTAGATATGGAACAATTACTGAAAAACTTGGTATGTTTTCTTCTCACGTTATCTGCGGCTTGGGAAACTAAAATGATGAGACCGTATCTCTAAAATGCCTTGAAAAATACAGTGATGTTTGATAAAGTGCACCTTATTAAACTCCTTTAAAATGATGAATAATAGAAAGTAATATTTCAAGGGCTCTAATTTGACTAACAATGGGCTCACAGGTGCTTTTTCTATAGTTTTCCTCAAGAAATTCATAGAATCATTCTTGAAGGAGACATGAGATGTGTATTTAAGTTGTCAAAGAAGCCAGTTTTCAAACTTGTGGCCCCAAAAAAAGATTTATTGATCCCAGTAATGTTCTTTACAATATAGAAGAGGCGGCTGAATGTACAGGTTAACAAATCTGCTGCTGTTTCCAGCAGAGCAGTGACAAGCTCCAGAAAGAATCTCATGTTGTGTATTTCTCTCCCTGGTAATGCCTCTCAAGGAGCCCAAACCTTGAGAAAAAAAATGTATGGCAGGATGAAATAAACCAAATATTCTTCTCCTGCCACCAGATCAAAATGCTTCCTCCTTCATTAATGACAGATTTAAATTAACAGGGGCTGACAGATTGGTCTGGTGGTTTAAGCAGTAGCCTGGGACATGAAAGGAATCCTTCCATGAGGGAATTAGCATCAAAGTGAGACTCTGTGCTGCAGCTCCTCTGTACGAGCTCATTAAACTGATTAGCCCAACTCACCATTAGTGACTTACCCCGGTGTGGTTCTGCGGGCAGGGAAAGCGTCTGGGCCAGGCTGGGTGTGGGTATTTCTTGCCACAGCTGGGAACATCTGCATCGCTCCCTCGTGCGACAGGGAATAGACTCCGCAGGCAGGAGCCCAGCTGTGGGGGCACACAAATGTTCCAAGACCATTCCCTTTTCCAGCAGTCCATAGGTTCTGAGACCTTTGGCAGATCATGTGAGTAAGAGAAGTCTCTGTAGGGATTGCTCAGAATTCCTAGACGGGGACTTGGGAGCTGGTGTGTAACCAAATCCAGAACAACTTTGGTCATGCAGTATAGAACAACGGCTGCTATTTCCATTTCTCTGGCTTTTTACAGAGTCTAGAAAATGCTGAGGAAGCCACAAGGGCAAACCCACCTGACTCCACAGAACCCTTATCCAGGACAGCTTTACTTGCTTCATGATGCCATTTTTAGGTGATGTTTTAAAGGATAAAGCTCTAAGCCTTGGAGTCACCTCTAAAATCAGAGGCCTTTCAAAAGGAGTGAAAGGACTGTGGAAAAGAGCCCATTTTTACCTGGAATTTTTGTATTTGCAATTCCCATCCCATCGAATCATTTGGTTCTGATGCTGCTCCAAGGCCTGAAATCATGTGGCTGCATTGCATAAGCCAAAAAGGGACCTGGATTGAATCTGTCCCCTTGTCCCCAATTTGTCCAATTTGTGCTTGGGAAAATGTATGGGGAATCTAATGTGGAAAAGCCTTCAGTTGATCTAGTGCTTAACCATTCTCCCTTTGGAAACTTCCTGCTATAATTCATTCCGAATCTTTGGTTAGTTCAACCCTCATAAGAGATTTACTAAACTTCAGGTTCAAGAGTGGCCACAGGAAAACCCTGCTGGTCCTTTGCTTTTGTTGGAAAAGTGTACCAGCAGTTTCCTGAGGAGCTCATCAGGCAGTGCTGAGGTTTTGTCCCCTCAGTTTCACTCCAAGAATGTGTCTGACCATTCCAAAAACCCTGCTAAAGCCAAGATGTGTAACTTTTACTGCCTCATGTCTCTACAAGGCTCCTTGTTCTGCCACAAAGGAAGATTTGATGTGATTTATTCTTAGAAAATGAGTTGTTTCCATGAAAATATATATGTCCTTCTTTTCCAATCGATGCCATTGGATTTTCAGGGGTGAAAGTTGCTCTGAAAAGCAAATTCTTGGTTTAGGTGCCTGCTCTTTCCCAGGTTTTCTGCTGAATGAACACCCAAAATGTCAACAGTGATGCTCATTTTACAGAAATATTGTAAAGGCACACTAAACATTGGGAGCACAAGGGTGTGATTAAAAATCTACTAAACCAGGAGGTTACGTGCGAAATGGTGATGGAGAAAGGATTACAGTGTGTAAACCTTAGGAAAAATGTTAATACGGAAAATGCCATGCGGCACATTTTCTGCATCTAAAAGCCCAGCCAGAATTAGTGGTCTTACAAGATTTACAAATTTTCTGCCTTCTTTGAACTTGGTTTTGCCATATTAATAAAAATTATTTGTTAAGCCTCACCCAGTGCGTAAACAAAGGTCCCATAAACTGAATCTGTAAATATGTCCTTTGTGCTGGTATGGAAGAAACAGCTGGTGGTTATGGGAAAAAAATGGAAAAGAGCCTGGCTGGGTAGTTATTTTAAGGATTTGTTCCACTTTTTATCTTATTGGGATATTTTTAAGAAAATCAGGGATGCTGTTTCATTGCATTTTTATTGCCTTTGATAATTTTACATACACCAAGCAGGGAAAATTATGAACTTGAGGAACATATAAAAATGCAATACACCAAAATTTTTTAAAAATAGGGAGATAATGATTGTATATTTATTTTTCATCCATTAATATTCCTAGCATAGAGAGTTTTATAGAACAAAGAAAAGTTAAAATGTTTTTTCAATAAAAATGAAAACAAAACCAGTCATGAGGCAGCAAAGAACCAGAGAGACAACTACTATTAAAAAAAAAAATACTATACAACCCCTCCCTGAGTCATTTATCTTGCCCCTACATGCCACAACTCAGCTGTTGAGATGATTCACCTAAAGGAGATGCCCAAGCAATTCTTATTTCCCATGATGTTTTTAGAAAAGCAGCCAAGAAAATGTTGAGTTGGAATCTTCAAAGTGTTTATTAGTTTAGGCAGCACTTTGTTTTTCTTTGACTTGTATTTCTCCAGAGGTTCAGATGGTTTTTCTGTTTGCACACGTCTCCCAAAATCAAACATTCCTCTGATCCTTTCTTCTACTTGTGGGTCCACACTTTACTCCTTGTCCACCAAAGGTTGTGCCTATCCCCCTTGTTACCAGGTCCTTGCTTTTCTCTTGTACCCCTGACTGGGCTGAAAGAACCTGAAAGGTGGTTTTTTCCCTTTAAAAATAGGATAAACATGGTAGTTGTGCCGAGTCCTTGGGAATAAAAATAACCATCACCTAGCAGTTCTTTCCAGTGTTTCTTCTTGTTTCTATTACTTTGATTTAGTCCAGCTCATTTTTTTTCTCAGCAGTCACAGCAAGCCAAAGAAAGAAGAAAAAATGATACAATAAAATATAATGTAGCTTTAGTTCTAAAGGAAACAGCACTATAAAAGCAGAGATGAAGACAAAAACTTTGGAATCAATTTTACAAATAAAATAGCCAGTCTTCAATAGCTCCACATTCCTGTTGAAGAAGAAAGGTGAATATCTGAATGATTCCAAGGAAACCTTTCACCAGTGGTAAACCACAAGCACTTACTCAAAGGAAAGAGTGAAACCATTCAAACAATATTAACCCCACTGTGAGCCTTTTGGGTGTCTTGCTGAAAACGCACTCCTCACATGACCTCCCCAAAGTACAAGATCAGCTAAAAATGCCAGTTCTGGCAGTGCCAGATTTCAGTGAGGAGGGAAATCCAAGAGACAATTCCCATCCCTGCTTGATGGATCTGTCCATCAGTTTGCAGGTGGGGTTTCAAGAGAAGGCAAAGAGTGGCTGGAGAATCCTGATCGGGGGAAGTGCCCTCTTTGGGAAGGAGCCACTGTGTTTTGTAGATAAAATATCCAACTTTGTTCTGGCCCATAGCACCACTTTTATTTTGCAACAAGACTTTGTAAGTTAAAATCTTAATCACAGGCTGCTATCATTCATTAAAGAATTATCCTGTTAAGAAATATGTTTGCAAAGTAATCTCCCATCTTTGTCTTTGAGATAACAATAAAAGTGAAGTATCAATGGTTTGATGACAAATATTTCCCCTTTACTGTAACCTTGTTTTCTTTCATCTACTGAGGAATTTGTTTAAATTATTTCTTTCATGAAAGAAGACAGCTTTTGTATGGATCACTATTTGTTTAAATCATTTCTTTGAATTAAGTCTTACTTGTGGTAGCACTACATTATTGTTTCCAACCTGTTTTGCTTCCTCTCCATTTAATCTTGTTTAATCTCAGCCCAGATAAAATGGAATGATGTGGCATTAAAGAAAGCTTTTGTAAGAAGAGGGGAAGTTTATTTCCCATTCCCTGGTGATGTAGTTTGTACTTTTGGGTTCCTGATGGATGCTTCTTTGGGAACAACCATGTCCAAGAAATGCCTTCAATCTAGTTGAGGTGAGACAGGATGCCCAATCTGGTTCAGGCACAGGTGTATCCACTGTCACCCAGCTGACACCATGAGGCAGAGCTCTGGGGTGAGACACAGCATTTGGGGCACAAATAGAGTTGTCTCCTTTTAAATCCAAGACCACAGGAACTCAGGACAAACCTTTTAGATCATATCAGTCCTACCTGATGTTTTGGTGGGTGTTTTGTGTTAGGGCACAGGAGTAACTCCCACACAGAGTGATCCCCACAGCTGGAATTCCAGCAGTCAGTATTTGAGATGATAGAAATGCTGCATTTATCACGGTTTAGTGCACCAAGGATGGGCTGTGGGATTTGAGTTTCCTGACAGTACCAAAGTGTTGCTAACCAGGGAATATCCTGTTAATTAATATTATGTCTCACCATTCACCACTATCAATAACTGACTTTGATCTTTGTATTTTCCAATGAAAAAATTATTTCATACATTTTGATCTAAAATAATAATAATATATTTACACACCTAGACATTTGGCCTTATTTTGCCCCCAGACTGACACGCTCTTACATTCTCTTCCATTTTCTTGTCCTTCTGAGATCTTTCTTCTCCCAACCCCATAGTCCCTTCTAGGACCCCCTTCCAGTCCCCTTGGGCCACCTCAATTCTGGCTGTGACCCTGTTCCGTGAGGAGCACCCACTCCTGGCTCCCTGCAAGCAGCTGCTTCCACTGTGCCTTAACACATCCTACACAAAAAAAATGCTTTTTGATTTAAAATTGGGGAATTTAAAATTGATTGGGAAAAAAAAAAAAAGCTGTTCACAGTGTATTTCAGTAAAACTCCCAGAGCAAAAGCAGCAGCAACCCGTCATGCTACAGAGCTGATGGATTTGCTCAGCAGCCCTAAATCACTGTGTTTATCTTGGATTCCCAGCTAATGAAAGGGTGCAGGGTGCTGCAAGCCACGGAGCTTAAGCTCCATTAACTAATCAATTTCTGACTCTGGGAATTAAAATAACGGGGAGTGAAGCTGTGGTCACTTGTACAGTTTCAGAGAAGCAGTGCTCAAAGCAGCATTTCAGCAGTAGCAGGAAAATTGGGTGACAAAGAAAATGCCAGATATATGAGGGAAAAGAGAGCATTGAAACAGGGCACTGAACTTCCAGGATATGCTTTTGAAGTGTGAAACATGAAAAAAAAAAAAATTAAATTCTCAATCAATCAATCGGATGTGGCAGGTCCAGCCCAGCAAGCAGCGTGTCTCTGATGCTTTGCAGCAGGAAAGGATCTGTGCTCTTGGTAGGGCTTTCAAAAAGGTGCCTTTGTCCCATTCCCCAAACCTGGATGTCTCCCTGAGCTTCTGGGAGCGTCTGCAGGCACGCTGGGTGTTGTGCAGGTGTGTCAGGGAGGCTGCAAAAGCAGCAGCGGCCCCTTCCCAGGTTAATTAGCTGTGCCCTTCAGCGAGGATTAGTAAAGATTTGAATGCATCTAAAGCCAGGGAGGATTGAAGAAAGCAAATAGCCCAACTTCATGACAGAGTCTATTGCCAGGGATTCGACTTAATCGGGATCTGTGTCAGCCGCCTTGATAGGCCCCCTGTAAGTCGTTTATGTTAGGTAAATACTTGCAAATGAACTTTTTGTATTCGTGGCATCATTTGGGAGAGGAAAAAAAAAGTAATACTTTACCAGCAGTGCTGGTATCTGAACTCTACAGAAACATTCAGACCTTTCAAACTAAATGTCAAGTTGTTCCTATGGAGTCAAATTCTTGCAAATTTAAGCTAATTAACATAACCACATTCCAAATCAGAGCGGGCTCTTATGCTATGCTTAAGTGGTTTAATACATGAATTCTTTCTGATTGCCACATTCCCATGTTTTTGACTGTAGAAAGAGAAGGAAAAGTTCTGACTTCAAAGAGTTTTTTATTCCAGGTAACAAAACTCTTCATGGACATAACTGTAACTTTCCTGTGATCATTTTTAATACAGAATGATATTACTTTCCTGAGCTAACTAAGAAATGTGATCCAGGCTGAAATTTTGGGGACACAGAAGGTATACAACTGACTGGAAAGGAGTATTCAAATAATCATGATTGGCTTTTAATCACAGGAGTGACCCAAGAGGCCCATAAAGGGTGATGAACTGAGTTCCAGGAAATGGGAATTTAATTCTGTATTGCTTTCTAATGTCAGTCCTCTCCCTGTCACATCCATGTGAAAGCTCACCTTGATTTTGTATCACTTTCTAGGTGCTGCACTGGCAAAGAAGTGTTTGGAAATTGAGATTCAAATCAAGTAATATTTTAGAGCTATTAACTTGGTACAGCTAAAATTGTACAAAGGGGAATGCTTATATTCAGCACAAAAAATTTATTTGCCTGTGGGACATTTTAATGTCCAAGACATACATTTGTGATAAATAGTACAATTTGAAAATGCTCTTTCAATATACAGGGTCACAGTCTGCAAGCAGCGACCCAAAACCGGAAAGCTAGGAAAATGCGAGTCAGAAAAGTTTTGATTCTGATGGCAATTTAACAGCAAAATAATTAACTTTTGTTTTCCAGTCTGAATATTAGATTTCCAGCCAGGATGATGTTCTACCAGAAGAGTTCATCAGAGATTTAGTAACAAACAGTGTACAAATTTGTTGCAATAAATTAATATATTTAAAAATTAATCTCTTTGTTTGCTGTCACTTTTTTCACAGCTAATAATACATACTTTTGCTTAAGTGTGAAAACATGTAAAATATAATTTTAGGGGAAAAAGCTTTCAACAAAGTTTTTAGCCTAAGCTATTTTCAATCCTAACATTTTCTGTGAATAAGTAGAAATAAGAAAATGAATTGTGCTGTGAAAAGCCACTAAAACAGTTTTTCCCCCAGGAGATTATAAATATCTGTATATATGGGCAGAACATTCAATTAACATGAGAAATGTCCTGCTCAGTTTCATGATGATGTACTGGGAGAGAACAGCAATACAGCAAAACTGGTGAGCTATACAAAAGGAGTAAGAAATTTCTTAGCAAGATACATGATTGCAGAAATTAGACATTTGTTAAAAAGATGTGATGCAGAAATGCAGCAAATGTGGCACTTCATCAGGAAAATGGGCAGGCAGCATTAAACATAAGTGACAGTGTGGGGTTTAGTTTAGAATGCAAAATGAATTTATAAATAATAGATGGAGATAATGTGGATAGTTTTAGATAGATGAATAGAACCAATTTTTTTTCTAACTCTTTCAAATTAATTTCAGACAGCTACACAGTTACACCCCTTCCCCAAAGAGTTAAGAAAATGTTAAATGGGTAGCTCATGTGATGGAAAGTTATTATCCCGAGATGAACCTTGGAGAAATTATGGAAAAGAGGGAGATAATATTGAAATACATGACTGATTTTTATTTAAACATTGTAACTTGAAATAGTCACTAAAATCCTCGAGCTCTTCCAAGCAGAACACTTGGGGCCTTGTCTGCAGGGTCCAGGAAGTAAGGGGCGAGTTCTTAACAGGTTTCTCACCTGTCTCACCTTTTCCCAGCTCTGGCTCACAGCAGTAACACCTGCAGAGAGGCTTTGTAGCCAAAAATTGCTGCCACTGCTGCTGCACTGAACAGAATAATAAACCCACAACAGCTCAAACTCCAGGACATATTTTCCTTGGGAGAAAAGCTGAATCCTGGATTCAAATGGGAAATGAACTTTGAGGAGCAAAACTGGTGAAACTCAGTGACTTTGGGAATTGCTGGTGGACATGCTGGAGACTCCATGGGCAAGGCTTGTTCATAGTCATGTCTATGTTAAAAATCTTGGCTCCTTGTTTTAGGATGAGATATTTTAATATGTGCATTTCTAATCATACAGGCAAAACAAGCCCAACTAAGGGAAGAGCTAAAAATGCATATTTTTCTCAGTCTGAAGAGGCTGAAAAAGAGAAGACTCCTCGTGGAGAACTGAAGAAGAAAGTAGCTCCTGGATGGCTTGAAGGACATAGGTCCTGAGGAAACGCTCAGTGGGTCAGATATATCAGAAATTCAAGATCATTTTAAGAACTGTGTTGCAATAGCTGTTGAAAATCCCTGAAACAAGGGATCTATCCCTGGATTTTTATGGCAGCACTGTGGTTGGTGTTTGGTGGCTGCAGAACATCCTGTCCTTCCCTCCCAGGGGACAGGAGGTCTGAGAGCTGTCGGGATGCGTGATGGAAGGAAGGCGTGCCGGGAGCAGGAAGGGGAGCAGGAGCTGCAGATGGCTGATGGTTCTGACAGCCCTTGCTATAAACAAGGTTTCTGGATGGCAGGTCTTTATTTTGGAGCTGAGCTGGTGCAATTTGTGACTACAAGAAAGTGAGAGTGAAGTGAAAGCTGGCTCTGAAGCACAGCTACAGAGTTTCCCAGCTCTTGGCAATTAGTTTATGCCTTCGTCGGCTTGATCAGAGCGCGCCTTGTCACCGTCTAACATGGTTTCAGGTTGTCCAAAAGGAAAATATCTTGTTGTTTGTTTGCCAAGCTCTTTCAAAATGAAGCTACTGTTGCATGTAAGAGAGGGCAGAGCTGTTTGGAATGGAAAGAGCAGAAGAAGAGCCCTGAGAAATTAATTACGGGAGAAAAGCTGGTTGCTGATGCAAAGCTCCTGGTTAAGAGCAAAGGGCATGCTGCTGGGATGCGGAGGAAAACACGACAGGACACATCACCATCATCTCCTCAGTCTCTGAACAGCAAATCAAGTTAATTTGGAGAGACAGGCTGAAGGGAAGAGACCTTTTTGTTCTGCATCCTTCTTTTGGTTCAGTGTTTAACTCGTGCCAGTGTGTGATACAGAAAGGATGAAAAATGTCCAGCTCTGCATTCAGACCTGAGGTTTCATCATTCACAGATGTATCAAGGGTGGGATAGGAAGCTTCACATACTAAATTCTCTGAAAGGCCCATGGTGGAGGCTGCAGCAGATGTTTTCATGACAGATTACTCTGGCAGGTGTTTGTGGCCCACACAAATTTTCTTTTTCTTACTTTCAGATTCTTGTATCTCTATTTCTGCTCACAATATTAAGGCAACATGAAGCTTGGCTCCAGTCACACACTGGGAATATCTCTGTAGTCACAGCCAGTCCTCCAAGCAAATATTGAGTCTAACTAAACATGGAGAATGAAGAGGTTACTGGAGTATAAAGCAGGAGCATAATCTCTGAGGTTTTAACCAAGGCATTGGAAAGACCTAATAATAGCAGGGCTTTGCAGAGATGCTAAGATAAAGAAAAAGCCATCTTGAGAATGCCTTGAAGAAAAGCTTTTGCTGTCACCAGTGACTTGGCAACATGAAAGACGATCTTGGACTGAAAATCACAGGGGAAAATGAAGATGGCATGATAATAGTTGTCACAATTTTATGAATCTGACATTCCCTGTGCCAGCACAGCCTGGGTCACCTCATCAGGTAGCTCTGCAAGGCAAAATGACTCTTTGAATATTGGAATTCATGCTCAAACATTTCTGTAAAGCACATTTTGCCGTGGGATGGTGGAGAAGGAGACAATGAAGGAACACAAAAGAATAAAGTGGTTTTTCTCAGTGGAATAGTTCTCCACACCATTGCCCAGAGTGCACCCAAGCTCTCCTGGACACTTGAATATGAGTTTGTCCCTCCTCTCCCAAAACACTGAGGGTCCCTCGATGGCAAAACTAGTCCATTTCCAACATTGCTGCATATTTTCTTCACATCATAAATGTCACACAGAATATACAGCTCAAGTTCCACAGAATCACTGAATATTTGGAGCTGGTTCCCTAAATACATTAGAAAATCAACAGGCACTTGTGCTTCAAAGCCAACTTTCCAGCCACCAAATAGTGAATTACAAGGGAATCTGGTATCAATACTTTGGAAGTTTTATTATTGTTGTCAAGTTTTCCATTATTATTGGGGTTTTTTCAAAGTAATATTGTTTATGTAATGTAGTGAGAAGCAGATGTTTTAGTACTTAAAAGTTATGTGATTCTTGCAGAGGAAGTATATTGAATATTTATTCCATTTTTATCAAATAAATATTTTCTATTTATTTACTAGAGGAAGGGGAAAGGCAAATACCAGTCATGCTTTATATAAATGAATATGGATATATGGACAGGAAATTAAACATATAGTAGTAACAAATATTCTGATAGTTAATTTTCTTCAAAGAAAAGGAGCTGGAGTTAGCAGCACTCAAATTTCAAAATTCCTGTGACTTTAGAGCCAAAAAAGACAGTTCTGAAAATTTAGTCTGATCTCCACAACACCTAAAAAATAAAGGCCATTGATCCACATGTAATGAATTTGACATCACACAGATGATTTTTGTTGAGCTGGAGCTTATTTTGGGAGACATTTTCCAGTTTTGCCCTCAGAAATTCTTATGCTGACCCCATGACTGTCAGTACTGTAAACTCCATGTAATGGAAAACTGAATTAAGTGACGGAATCCATTCTGAGCATGGAATTGCCTACACAGTGCTACAGGGTCCCTCTGAAGCCTCCCTCTGAGGCTCAAAGAAACTTGCTGCAAGATATTTCCCTGTTCCTCTTTAATTTAGTTACACTCTGTAATCAGTTCTGAACTGTGCAGAACTTTATAGCTTTTCCTGGAGGAATTCTGTGTAGAAAAATTATAACAAAGGACCTGTCTGCAGTTTTCCCCTGCTTGCCAAACTGGTGATGGCAAACTGAAGAGATCAATGAAGCAGATGAGGCCCCCTGGGCTCTGTGTTTCCCAGCAGCTCTAAATTAAGTCTTACCCAAATATCTATGTCCTCATGAAGTTTGTTTGGAGAGGAAGCTGGGACTCATGGTGGTGGCACAAGTGCCCATATGGAAAATTCCTTGGCAAGGTGAAAGCCTCTTCCACTGGCAATGCTTCAAGGGATTTTCTCCTTGTATCCCTGCTTTGAAGATTGTCATGGGGATTCCCAGATGGGGATACTCCCTCTTATTTGGGGCTCTTTGGGAGCTCTAAATATGTTGGTGATATCAACAAACAGGCTGAAAACAGCCTGTTTCCCTTATTATGAAAATATTTCAGTGTTCTCTGCTCAAGAACACAAGAACATTAAGTTCATCTTCTATGAGTAACAATTACCTCAGCTGTAACTTTGTAGTGTCTTCACTGAAATCAGTGGATTTCTCTTGGAGAAGAATTATATATTTTTGGTTAATTTTTCTACATTATATGTTTGATATTAACAGACTTAAGCTGCATTTGAAACTCTGGGCAGCGCTGTGAAAAGTGATAATTTTTCCCAGGTATGTGTTATCTAGAGAACCTGTTTTATAGAAAAGCTACTCTTGATGCCAAGGAAGTGTAACAACAGCTAAAGGGCAGCTCCTGAAAAAAAAAAAAAGGTGATGTTATGATGAAAGTGATGCAAGACAGGCGGAAGTTTGCAGTGCCTCTGTCCATGATGTACATGTTCTGTGGCTAAATAGAGGATTTCAGTCCCAAGAGAGGCCAGAGTAGGAGCCTTTATGAGCATTAAAATACACCGAGAACAAAGCAGTGCACAAAACCATCCCAGACATGTCAAGACATATTTTTCAGCAAGTGATAATTAAATAATTTCTCTGCATTCCTGAGAAACCAAGTATTTCTTGCATTTTTTGAATGTTAGCCCTGATTTCCAAACCATTTGTTAAGGATGTTTTAATATCCAATTAATGTAAAGTATCATAAATTATTACTAACACACATTAATAAAACAGTTTTATCATCTAATAGAGCATAAAAAAAATAAATTATAATGAGGCTCCGTGTAAAAACTGGGATATTAATACCCGTGATGGAAGAGCAAAGACTACAGTGGGTTCCTGTGGGGAAAAAATCCTTTAAGGTGATGCGACAGTAAACGCCAGCAGTGAAAATGAAATGCAATTAATTAATTAATTAATTAATCGGGGTTTATTAAGAAGGGAGGTTGCGGTGGTGCCGGAGCTGCCGCCGGGTGCGGTGCCAGCAGATGGCACTCCAGAATGTGGAACTCCATCCTCCCCATCCCGGGGCTCCACCGGACGCACCAGGGCCTCGCAGGAGTCACAGCCCACAGAATTCCACAAAGGACAGTTGGGGCTGATGCCTCCACTGGGAGAAAGTACCTCGGCACCAGCTGTGGGGTGTGCTGGGGAGTCACAGGATAGTGGAACGGTTTGGGTTGGAAGGGAGCTTAAAGCCCATCTAGTACCACCCCCTGCCATGGGCACGTACAACTTCCACTGTCCCAGGGTGCTCCAAGCCCCAGTGTCCAACCTGGCCTTGGACACTGCCAGGGATGGGCCAGCCACAGCTTCTGGACACAACAGTGCGATACCTACCCAAGAGATTTGCTCAGTGTGTTGGAGCGTGGTGCTGAGTACACCACGGGTGTGGATTCAGTCCCTGGATGGGCCATTCACTTAGGAGCTGGATTTGATCCTTGTCCCTTCCAACCCAGAACATCCTGTGAGCTGGAATAAAGACAGATGGATCATGCTGAACCTGCCCGTTGACCCTCCCTGGGAGCTGGGAATGATCCAAACCCTTACAGCTCCTGTTCAGGCTGCTCGAAGCACAGGACCTTCCCCCAGCTGTCCTGAGCTGGGCTGTCCTGGGAGAACAGTCAGAGCTCAGCCCCTCGGTTTGTAAAGCCAGGGTTAAGTAAGGCTAAGGTTTATCCTTAAATAGGAGGATCTGTCAATCCCTATCCCAAAGCTAAGCTGGGGTTTGTTCCTCTCAGCACATTTATTACTCTCATGCAACTTTACCAGAGGAACTTTTCTTGCCGTCTCTCAATAAGTGTCTCTAGGGTTGGAGGGAACATCAGACAGAAACTGTCTGAGAACAGAACTGATCAAAACAAACAATTTAGCTCCATTCCGTTTTTTAAGAATATGTTCTTTTCTGCAAAAAACAGCTGTAGAAAATATGAATGTTTCATGATAAAAAGCCTTAATGATAACTGAGGGTTCAACAGTAATTTCCTTGGAGATTTTGCTTACATTGCCATTAATAATATAAATTATGGATGTCCTATGTTATAACATTACATACCACTTTTCCAAGGCATTCATGACTTATTTAATCTGGAGCTGCATGCTCTTGTTTTTCCATAATGGACATCACACGCCATGTCAAGATTTTATTAAACTAACCCGCTCCTAGAGGACTTATTTCACAACATGCAAGTTATTTCTTCATCAAAGGAGATGAGAATAATTGTTACAAAATGAAAACTCAAGAAATACATGATTGTTCTAAGTGTTAGAGTGACTATGGTACCAGATTTGGGCATAATCCTTAATTGGAAAGTTATCACTGGCCATGAAATACACAAGAACATTTAACTGCCTCCCACAGTGACCATGAAAATACGGAGACTGATGGTTTAATTAGCAATCCCAGACATACCAGGCAGTGCTCAAAAGCTACAGCACTCTCAGCATTATTGCTGGGAAGGAGGAGGGACTCCAAACCTTTCCACCAGTCTGTTCAGCCTTAGGCCTTTGCTGTCAAAGGCAGCAGCGATGATTATGGGCTGGAATTACCAGATTATTTTATCTAGGCCTTTGACAACAACGCTGCGCCGTAGTGAAAGCTCTGCTTCCTTTCTCCCTTTCAAATGCCTCACTTTGCTCCGATGCTTATGCAGACTTCAGTCAGAAAGTATTTCTCATTTACATGACCTAGATAGAATAATAGTGAGAAAGATGTTCCTTGATCTTTTTTCTCTTGATTTGCTACATTCAGCCTGGAAGAAAAACACAGTCATGGGAATGCATTGTTGCTTTTATGTTGGCATTAGGAAGCAGTGCTAGGTAGGTTGGGAGATAGATCTAGGCAGAAGCCTTGCAATAAACAGGCAGAAAAGCACATGGCACAGCTTCAAGGATTACATAGGTTTGCCTATTTAAAAAAAAAAAAAGCCAGGGACAGGGAATTCTGACCTATGGCTTACAGGAATGGTGAGGGAGGAGGTTTAGAGCTGTGTCAGAAGAGAGGATGACAGCTTGGTGCAGAGGGATGTACTCCATGATTACTCATTCCAGAGTCGTTACCTCAGCAGGAAGAGTGGACAACCTGGATCAAAAAGTGCTCTGAGCTGACTTGAACCGTGGTTCCAGAAACAGGCTGGACTCCATTTGGCCTTTCTTGTGCTGGATGCATCACCGAGTCCCATGGGCTGCCACAGGCTCCTCTCCTGACTTTGCCATGTTCCTGTGACATTCCCATGAGTGTGAGGAATAAATCTTTCCAGAAACAACATAAGAATCAGCAGAGGAAATCCCCAGGTAGAACCACCTGTGAGCTGCCACACTGAACATACCCATGGGAGTAGTCGAAGGAACATTTCCCTGGGGTTGGAATGATTCAGACAAAGCAGGACCATGTGCACTGATCTTTGCAACGGAGAATGGACCAGAATAAATCATCAGGAAGGAGAGAAATAGAATTTTTTTAACAGTTTTGAATATTTTATTCCAACAAGTAGAACAAAAAAGTAGATGGTTGTCCTGAAGGTTGTAAAATCCCAGAATACAGGCAAACAGTGGCTAGTAATGATAAGGCAAATCAGGAGTTTAAAAGGAGTTCATCTAACAGCCAGGGTCTTCCAGCCAAATTATAGTTACTGCCTGAGCCAGCACCATGAATAACAGTGGGAATAAATGAAAATGCAAACGATCTTTGGGGAGAGGAGCCTCAGTAACAAAACATGAAAGCGTTAGAAAGTTCTCACTGTGAAAATGGAAGTCCTGATTCCAAAATAATGGTTTGAGACCTCTTTTGTCATCCAAGGACAATTTAAATGAATGGAATTATGCCCATTGGCATTGATGAGCTTTGAATTCCGGCTTCACCCTCTTTCAAAAATGTGTCCAAATATATTAAAAAAGTGCCCAGTGAAGCCTGGGTAGGAAATGTGAGACAAAGGGGCATTGACAGATTGTCTGTCAAATGACAGGAATTAGGGAAATAGTCTAAACAATCACAAATGGGGGAGGGCGGGGGGTGTGCAAATGTGCCGAAATACCAACAATTCATACACAACAAAGCTTATTTCAAATTGTTTTATGCGGATATTCAACTTAAAAAAATTAAGAATTTGAAGAAAGAATAGCCCTCAAACAACTTGTACAGTTTCCAATAGCTAATAGAAATATTTATTCTCAATTCTAGCCCACTGTTGCCTAAAAGAGAAGTATTGTGCTTTTGAGAGCTTTGTCATTATTATGTCCATTGTAAACAGCTATTTAGACAGAACTAAGGCTGCTGAAAGTGGTCTCCCAAAACTCTGAGAGGAAGCTGACATGCTGTTCAGCCTTCTTGAAGGAGAATTGATGTGAATCCTTTTGTAAAGAAGATCTGTGCTCTGAGCACTCCAAATACATCATAGAATACTAATTACACTATTTCCCAAAGCTAAAGAAAAATAAAAAAGGATGGAGTGCATCACTGAGCTGAGAATGGCACATATCTTTGGAGATGCTTTAGTGAGGGAAAGATGCCTGTCTGCATCCTAACTATATAAAAGAGAGCCCTGGAAGAGTAGAGAATAAACTGCCAGAGAGTAGGTTTAGATTGGATTTTAGGAAGGTATTGTTGCCTGTGATGGTGGGGAGGCCATGGCACAGGGTGCCCAGAGAAGCTGTGGCTGCCCCTGAATCCCTGGAAGTGCCCAAGACCAGGTTGGATAGGGCTTGGAGAAAGTGGAAGGTGTCCCTGCCCATGGCAAGGGGTGAAATGGGATGGGCTTTAAGGTCCCTTCCAACACAAACCACCCTGGGATTCTGTGATAAATATTCTTTTGGTATTTCATGTTCCCCCATATGAGAGAGGGAGGACAGATCTCAGCCTGGGGACTTCAACCGAGTGCCAGGAGGAGCAGACGTGGGAACATCACCATCCTCTGCCCCTGATGTATTGAGGAAACTTGGAGCAATGCAGGAGGAAAAGGCACAGAGGAAAGATCACTGGAAGAGAGAGGTGGAACTCCTTTGTTCTGCCTTTTTTTCTGGACTCTGAGTTTCTCCCCTTAGCATAAAATAGTGGGGCTGCAGATCTCAGACAAAAGGTTGGAGCTAGCAACACCTTCTCAGTCACAGGATGCAGAATTTTGCTGCATGAGGTGCAGAGAGTCACAAATGTGTCCAAAAAGTGCTCTTTGGCACATCTCATTGAAATGTTTCACCTTCATCTGCCAGAAGGGTAGTAAATGTTGGGATTAGGAATACTTAAAACATTTTTTTTTTTTTGCTTCATAACAAAAGGGAAACATTGATTAACTGCCCCAGTACTGAGAGTCAAAATACTTGCTGTATTTGTCTACCCTAAAGTGCTTTAGTAGTCTAAATTGACTCCTCAATTCTGCCATTCTTTCTCTATAAAATGAGCAGCTCATAGGAGAAAATATCCTGGCTCTGAATGTGGCCAGAAAAAAAAAAAAAAAAAAGAGTTTTCCCTCTGTAGTTTTTTCCTTGGGTAAGACTTTTCATACTGTGTTTGACATCCTGAATTACATGATTACACAGTACAAGACTCCAGCAACATTTTGCATTGTAAAGATGGAGATGCTCAGCATTTTGCCAGATGCCAGGCGATATCCTGACGTTTCTATCTTCACTTTAAGCCGAGTGACAGTCAGCATATTCACAATGAAGCCAAGACAATCTGCTATCAAGTTACAGTAGTGACATTTTCCCTGATGAAGATCCCAGGGCTCGTTGGAATGAAGCGGCTCCGCCAACCGCGGCGTGCGGAGCAGCTCCGGCGCGGATTGCTCCGTGTGTAATGCCATGTTTTATCCGTGCCGGTGGCTCGGCGGGCAGAGGCTTTGGTAAGTAAGTCTGTACTGCACCATTTCCTGGCTCGGTGCTCCGGGTGTTGCAGGCTGTGTGCAGTGGGGGAGGTGCCAGAGCTGATCAAGCAGTGTAATTTTATACATTACTGAATCAGTGCAGGAGGAACCTGGAGGGACAAAGCATCATCTTCTCTTTGAACTGCACTGTAAAATCCGACAGCTCTCGTAGCCCAGCCATGCACTGATACATTTTTTCTCTCCTTTTCCCCCTGATTTTGGTGTGAATGATAAAGTGATTTGATGATGGCTCTCGTTATGGAACCTATTAGCAAGTGGACGCCCAAGCAAGTAGTGGATTGGATGAAAGGTAAGCTCGTTTATTGCCGTGTATTGTCTGTACTTTAGATCCCGGCAATTTGCATCCGTGCTCTCGCATTCTTTGTTTTGGATAGAGTTTATTCAGTTCTGATCATCCCCGTGCTGCTTTGCCCGGCAGTTGTTAGAGACGGGGCTGAGCAGAGGCTGGTTGAGCTGTGCTGTGCTGTGGGAATTGCTGCCGACAGCGGAGCGGGGATCAACTGCATTTGTTGGACAATGCAGACAGAAAGTGGTTGTGTCTCACGGCTCCATTATGCCTCGCACAGGGTAACGTCGGGATGTTTGGCTGCTTTAAATTTGCCCTGATTGGGTCTGGTTTGCTCACATCGGGTGATCTGATGCAGTGGCTGTGCAGCGCTCGTCTGTAGTTTTGGGTACCACAAGGAGCACCAGGAGCCGGGGGCTGGACTGAGGCATCCTGCTCCTTCAGGGATGTGTCCTGCCCTGTCCAGGCTGCCCAGCCGCCTGTCCGAGGCTCCGCGTCCGCGCCAGCCGTGGGAAGGCGCAGGGCTGAGCACGGCTCCGCGGGGAAACTCGCCGGGATAACTTGACAGGAATGATGATTTCCCTGCACGTTCGCAGTTTCACAACACAGCCGTCAGCTGTGACATGTTTTGCCTGACAATACTCGGCTGTGCTGCAAACAGACCGGGATGGATGGGAGGGCGAGGGATTGTTCTGATGATAAGTGGTTTAAATTTCTCCGGAGTCGGGGGGAAGAATGTATTCCCACAGTGGGATGCATTAATGTTGTTATACAGTGCTTCTTGCGAGCTGTCTGTCTTTGAGACAAATAATTCCTGCCACGGGGGATCTCTGTTATATAAGGAGGAGAGGTGCAAATTTGGGGTGTAGGTTACCCATGGAAATTATTCCTGTAACGTAATGACTGAACTTACAGGAGGGTTGAACTGGATGCCCACTCGAATGTCCTTAAAGCTTTCGAAGTATTCTCATTAATAAGGGAAGGGTTCTGATCTCATTTTGCTAAGCTACATCTCCACACATCGCTGAAACTGGGCTGTTTTGGCGCTCATCAGACACGCTGCCATTATCAGCTAATTATTCTTTTACAAGCACAGGGTCTTGTGAAGCAAGCGGTGTCTAGGGGAATGTATGTACTTTGTTTCTCAGGTGTTTTGGAACTCGGGGTAACTGGAAGGGCTTAAGCAGGTCACTGGGATGGATCCTAAACCTTTCCATTTAGGATTGATTCCCAGGCTCCAACGTCATTAGGTGATATCAAATCCTAATGTATTTGCAGAGGAGTTTTCTGATCCACACCTTCATTCTGAGTAAGTAAAAGAGTTAAAAAGTGGACAGATCACTCTGCTATTTTAACTCCTTACCTGAATTATAATGTAAATTAAGTGTCAAAGTGTGTAGAATACTTGTTGCTAAATTTAAAATTACTTCCCGCTACTTTTTTATCCTTTCTGATGCAAACTAATTACATCTTGGGGAACAGTAATCCGTGATGTGCAGTGGAGGAAGGTCATACAAGCAGCAGGTTTTTAAATGTCTGGAGCTGCCTGATGGTTTGATTTCCATACCAGACTGCACAGTGCATCATCCACAGGGATATCTGGAGTAGGCAGCACTGTCAGAGCTGAGCCTCGGTGTTCAAGCATAAATAAAGATAATGCAATGCACACTGAAGTATTCACAACATTGATTTTTTCCTTGGTAATATGAGCTGCACACCTACAAACAGGGAAGTTGCACATCTGTCCATTTCCCCCACGTTAATATTGCAAGCCTCCTTTTTATGCCAGCATTTATCTTTGCAGATGCATTGTTCATTTGTAGCCAAAGAAAAGACCTAACCAACACAAATGGCAGCCCGTAGTCAGTTTAAAACTACTTGTAACTACCTTACTTTGCAAAAATTGCCCAAGTGTGGCCACTGTTTGCCTGTAATTTCCATGTGTTGTGTAGCTCAGCTCTGTTTGCTACAGTCACTCTGCTAAATCCATGTGCTAGGGGGGTTGAAGGTCTGCACAGGCAGTGATTTTCAGTGATAAGGTAGTTTTTATGTAGTTTTTCTGTTCTGAAAGGTCACTTCTTTCACAGCATTAAAAGACAAATTTCAAAATTACTCTTTCAAAAAATTACCACTTTAGGAATAAATATTATCTTGACTGCAGATAGCAACATGTTAATAAACAATGGAATAAGTATTACCACGGTAATATACCTTTGGGACGGCTTAAAAATATGTAGACAATTAGTTTGATTTGTGGAGATTGTAAATGATAACATTTCACAGTGAAATGATAGCAACACGTTTTTAAAACTTGCATTTATCACATCCCTTGAAGGCATTAGAACTCCTAAAATCTGTTAGCAAAGCCCATGTTTTGAAACTAACTAGCAGTAAGTGCCAGAAGCATCAAAAACTGAAGAGAAGATGGAAGGAAGCCACAAAAATGATGGTAATGGTTTGAGACCCAGGTCCCTAGAATTTGTCCTGGTTACAGCATTGGATGGAGCAGCAGCTGCAGCCTGAGCCCCGCCCCCAACAAGAGGAGACACCCTTCTGTTCTTTTCCTTTAGGAAATGTTACTTGCCAAAAAAGTAAAAATTGGTAGGCTTTAAGGAACATTGTAATGACAAGTTGGCATCTTGTATTTATCCACGGTTCTTTCTCGAGAAGGCACTGAACTGGAATTCAATTAGGGAACTGCATCTGATGGTGTGGACAACCTGAAAAGGCCATGCAAGCCTGGAGAAATTGATTCCTGAGGCTCTCAGAGGTTCTAGAAATTAAAACTCAAGATACTTTTGTGTTAAAGAAACTGTCTTTATATACAAAAATATTTTGTAAAGTTTAGCAGATACAGCAGAAGGCACTGTGGTTAAAAGGGAAGGTTTCAAAGGAGCTGACAAGATTAATTTGGAAGGTATTTTTAACAACAGTTTTTAGTCAGTATTCTTTTTTTTCCCCCAGATTTTCCAAAATTTTAAACATCTCCAAATGCTTTTCAGATATGTCCCCTGATATACAGCCATTTCTTACATAACTTACCTGTTTTCCTGGGGATGTATACTATGGACCCAAAACGTACTTTAGGAAAAACTTTTGCCTTGCTCAGATTCCATGGTGGCCCCACTGGAAAACAAATTTTATCCATAAAGCTCTCCAGTACCTTCAAGGTCAGGGTGGTTTTTAGCTGGTCAGTTTTCCCTGGCCTAAGTCTAACATATTAATGTTAAATGAGTAAATGGCAAACTTACCCTCCAAGATTTGCATCTAGAATGTCTTACCTGGAGATTTTTGTTGCTTTTTGGCATAGGAGCTTCCTGTGAAACTCAGGGACATTTTGCAGGTTATCCAAAACCCAAACTCCTCTATTTTAATGTGCTCTGAGCAGGGGAGTCCTGTACAGAATCTGGGAATTTGGGGTGCAGAGGGGAGCTAGCATGTCTTACTGAATTAACAAAAGGGTGAGAGTTTGTATTTCCATTGGAGGCAAAATCTGAAGGGAATTCATTGTACTTTTACAACCAAGAGCATTTGAGATATTGTACTTCCTAAGGCTAGCAGTTTACAAGTAGGTCATTTAAAATGTGAACTCATTTACAGGGAAGTGACACCTCTGTCCAAATAAATACTCACTTTTCAAAGCAGTCCAAGGAAATATAATGAAATTAAATACAATGCAATGAAAATACGGCTGTGACTTTCAGAGAATGCAGTATTATTGAACAGATGAAAATTAAAATGGGAAACCAGCTATTCCTTAAGTACCTGTAATAACTCCACACAGAGTCTGTGATTCAAAGTTGGAGGGACTGACAGGTTTGTTTGCCAAAACAGCCTGCAGTGAAGGTTTCTCTTCTAATAAATGCTCTGCTGTAGATACTCATTTCACAACTAAGAGCCATTTTTCCCCTTTAAATCTAGAATTTCTGCACCCTCAACAGGAGATGTGGATTAAAGAAATAAAAATTAATTCAGTTGGTAAACTGATTAACTGTGGTGCACTGATCCTGTGCAGAATAATTATATGTTTAGCTGAAGGGTTTTCCTTAGCATGTAATTCCCTGATTTCAGGCTGGCTCATAAAAGAGAAAGGCAGGGAGGGAGGGAGCGGAGAGCAGGGAAGCTGATGACGTGAGAGGACTTGTTAACATTCACATCACGCCAGGCTCCGGCAAACCCCTCTCCCTCTTCCTTTGCTTCCCATTAGATCACTACCTGTGTGGTGTGTCAACAGCCAGGGAGCCTCCTCTCTTTGCAGGACATCATATTTATCAGATCTCAGAATGTGCTGGAAGCACAGCTGAATATTATGACCCACTGCCAAAGCAGCCCTGTAGGTGCTGAGCTGGGTGATGCTTGGCTTCCCTGACCCCCTTTCCTGACCTCAGGATCCCATAATGCAGGAACACAATTCCACGAGATGCAATTTGAAATAGAGTAGATAACCGAGGTCATCCCTTATTTAGAAAAATGTAGGTTTTATAGCATCTTTTCAGCTCTTTCTGAAGACAGATAGGCTTGGGAGAGATCAGAGCCACAAATGCAGAATTAGCGTTCAATTTCCAAGCTGTTCTAAAGTAAAGATTTCAGTTTTCCTTCTGCTCTCACCAATTGTACAGCTGAAACAAACAATTTGCTGTTGTGGCTCCCCCTTGGATTCCTGTGTTCCACTGGTACCACATTTCCAGTTGTCTCTAGGAAGTCACTGGACCAGAATTGGCTGCAATTCGTCCCCTATTACTCTCACAAGTTTTGGAATTTAATGCTTCTTAGTAACAAATTTTGTGAACAATTCTTAAGTGCTGTAAACTGTTTGCTTTAAAAGGGTCAGCAGAGCCCTCCTCAGATAGCTTTGCAGTGTAAGTGCTAAAAGTCAGATTTCAAGGAACAGGTTCCCCATACTCAGCACAGTTAAGTATTGGAATAAGCCGTCCAGGCAGGTTGGGCCATTCTCTTTATAGGAAGGCCCTATTCCCTTTTGAATACAACTGAGAAGAGCTCCAGCATCCCTCTGGAAGTGTTTCTGTGCCCAGTCTGAGCCCAGCAGAGTGACCTAATGTCTTCTCAAGGCTTCTACCAACTCAGACAAGACCTTGGGATGGTTTCTTGCATGGGAATCACCCTCATCTTTGAAACGTGAAAAGTCCCAAAGAGATTATACCTCTGGCTTCCTCTAGGATATTTCATGGTTTATATTTCCCAGAATAGTCATGGCAGATGATGTGCAAATGTCTAAAGCTCAGGAGTCTTCCTGCTGTGTTTCACAAGGAGAGCAGCAGAGCTGGTGGTCGTCAGAGCTGCAGCCTCAGAAGCAAACTCAGACCTCCACTTCCACCAACATTCCCAAAAGGCCCATTCCTCCCCACAGGTTAAGGTAGCAAACAGAGCACAGAAGGCTGGCAGGATTACCAAGAGCCAGTGCCCTCAAGGCTTTAACTGTTACCACTTTTAATTCAGTTTGTGCACCACTGGCAGCCTAGAAGGACAACAAAACACTTTGCTGAGCCCATGGCTCCAGTTTGTGTCCAGCCAGTAACTGCAGCCATGGTTGGGGTCATTGCCAGCTGGTCCACAGCAAAATTTAGTACAAAGACCTCCCTTAATCAAGGCTATCTCCAATTCTCTATGGAAATTATTTTGGCTGAGGTATTTCTGCATCCCTATCACTATCACCTCATCTTCACTAACTCCACTTTGAGGACCAATTAGAATCTGGTCTATATATCTCCTTCTATAGCACTAGCTCCATAAAAGATTTCAGCAACATTTAGCAATTTAATGGTCTGTATTTATTATCAGGTTATTTAGAACTGTATTCTGAAATTTCCCTATCTATAAAGTGTTCAGACCTTTCAAAGAAATGTAATTCTGCTCCCAGAGAACAGTCTGAGCTCAATGAAAGTCTCTCAAGTCACATTTATCAAGCGTAACTAATCTTTCAGGTCATTATGTAAAGAAATTTGCTTTACTGTCTTGCAGCTTAATATCAGCAGTCAGACAATGTGTCACGCGTTGCTGTGCCTTGTAACCTTTACCATGTGTTAAAAAATATGCAAAATCCCCAACCTTCTCCCAGTCCTGACTGTCCCAGGGAGGGCAGAGTGGCAATGCAAATTCACAAGAGCTCAACCTTCTCCAGCTCTCCATTATTTCACAGTGCTTCATCTTATGAAGCAAAATTCAGGATAAATTGGCTCCTGTGGATGACACTTTCATACCACATTAAACGAGGTGCTGTAATTCAGGAAACTGCAAAGACACTGGATCCTGCTCAGCAATAAGATACTTCCATGGTTTCTCCCCAGACTTTCTTGCCCCACTCATTCTAGTTTCTAATTTTTTCCTTCCTTTGGCAGGATTGACATCGGCTCATAAGCCATAACCCTGAGAACAGTGTGCAATGCTGTTACCAGTTTGTAAAATGTGGATTTCCTAGGAAAAGAACAGAACATCTCAGTGCTACAGGATTCCTGGCTGCCTAGGTTGGAAGGCAGTTTGAGAAACATTGCATTGTGAAGAAAAAGAGATCATGAATATCATTTCAGTGCATGGAAAACACTGCCTAGGTCAGGGAGTGCCAGGCAAAGCTCTGTTCCAGATCCTGTCTCAGATCTGGAAGGCAGCTCCATGTTTGGGTACAGAAATGTTCCTCCTAAGAAATCTCCTTTCCTCTCATTCTGCTGGGCTCAGTGTCTTGCCTTTCTGTTTGCAATGAAGGAAAAAAAGGAAAGCAAGAATCAAACTGTGATTTGTCCTCTTGCAAAATTGTTTAACACCTACAAAGTTTTCAAAGCTAAAAAAGGCAGAGCTTATCCTTTTAATGCCATTCATTCAGAACTCCTGTCCTGCGATGCTGACAGAAAAGGAGGTTGTGATTCTTCTGCTGAAATTAGTGACACTCTTGATATTAAATGAAACATTTGACTGAACAAACCACCATAGTATCAAATATTCCTGAGCAATAATCTACATTCATCCTCTCCACCCAGAGTGATTTTTGTAGATTTTGATTGTGATTTTGATCTTCTAAATACTGCTTTGCATTACTAATTTAAATTACTATTTTTGCAGTTCAGTTTTAGTAAACATGACTTTTTCTTCCCCGCTGCTGTTGCAGTGAGGGTAGGAGCTGGAAAGGGAAGGTTCAGGAGTTACTCTTAAGAGATTCAGAGAGTGGAAAAATTTATGAGGTTGTATTTGTGAAGAGCTCTAGTGATGAATCAAAATGAAATTATTTCTGATTAACTAGCACTCAAACAGCGCCTAAAACATATCCTTGCTGACCCTCTGCAGAGAAGTGCTCAGGAGGATTCTAGGCCAATGCAATGTTTGGGATTTCCTACTCAAATTCTCCACCAACTGTTTTCCAGCAAAGATGAATTATAAAAAGACTGTGGAGCATTTTTAGTGCGAACGTAGGTGGCATGTTTGAAATAAAAATGTTGCAGCCTGTAATTTTACAAAATACATTCAGCTTTATTCCCTACAAATATGTCCATCTTTTTGATTCTAAGCATCAGACAAACTGTAGAAAAAAACTGTAGGGATTGCAGGTGTTCTTAAGGCAGAAATTGTGTTTTGTATAAATGTGCTGAAACTACTACAGCTCTAGAAAGGATTCCTTTGGCACATCTGCTTCTTTTATATGGAAAAGTCTCTCTGGGTGCAGGCAGACAGGGGTGTCAGACTGACAGCTCAGACATGCCAATGATTACCTGAATTAAAGCATGTTTTACTTCTCTCTCTCCCCACCAGCTTCCCCCATTCCCTTTTTTCCTCTCTCCTGCTTATTCACATTTCTTTCCAGCAGCATTTTTCTTACCTATTTCATAATGGGATGGACAACAAGCATTAGATTGTGAAGGAATTTGTTAATTTAATGTCAAAAATTTCTAGCTTTGCTTATCTTAGAGAGGATTGGAGTAATTTGGAAGTGAAGTGCATCCAAAATCCCAGGGGAGGTGAAAATCACCAGCCTCAAGAAGCCAAGCACATCTCCTGAGAGATTTAAGGGGCAGCTGGAAGAAGGCAAGTGTTGCTGTTTCACTGATTCTCCATTAAAATCTCCTGTGGATATCCTGGATGCTCCTCAGTTCTCTTTCAGACTATGAAATGCCGCTTCCCTGGGAGACATGAGGGAGGTTCAGCAGCAGTATCTATTAATGAAATCCTTTTCAGTGGATAGGGATGCACAGTTTGCCCAGAGAAGTTATGGGTGAACCATTCATGAAAATGTCCAAGCCCAGGCTGGACAGGGCTTGGACAGAGGAAAATGCCCCTGCCCGTGGCCAGGGGTGGAAATGGATGAGCTTTAAGGTCCCTTCCAACCCAAACCAGACTGGAATTCCATGATCTTATACTACATGGCAATGTGCTGCAGTGGGCATATTCCTAAATCCAAGAGAGTCCTCTGCAGGCATCTGTTACTGATCACTCAGCACCAACCATGAGCTCATCAGGAAAATGCCCTCAATTACAGAACACTAAGGAGAGATTTTATTTGCGCATTGTCAATTGTTCATTTCCAAGCCACACTGAGAAATTCCCTTAACTACACAAAAAACAAGACTTTGTTGTCTACAGAGGGAAAAAAAAACTGTCAAAGCAGAGAAAAACCCCTTGAAATTTGCATTTGTAGCATGTGGTTGGAGGGAACAGGTAGAGTAATGTAAAAAAAGTTCAGAACTAATTGAGTTTAGAATATTCACTACTTGAATGTCACATAAAAGAAGTGGCTCCACTTAAGATAGTAGCTCAGCAATGCTGTTCTTGCAGAAATAAATCCTGGAGAATAAGCTAGTGAATAATCCAGAAAAAAAAAATGTAACAAATAATTACCTGAGTAATGAAAAAGATAAATTAGAATAACAGACAGAAAATTTCCACACAGGATAGAAAAAGAAAAAGAAACTTAACAGGTAAGTTAAATAAAATTAAAATTTTATTAGAAAAATGGAGGAAAACAGGAAAGCCTTCTCAAGGCTTTCATATGTGGACTTAAACACATTAGAAAATCTGTCAAGGAAACCATCACCTGCTGAAAGATACAGTGAGACATCACATTAACTATTTCTTGTTTATCTGAAAATTCCCAGGACAAATTATCAATGCCTTTTGTGGCAGCAGCAGCAATCATTATTTGCATATCAGCCATGAGGCAGTGTTTTAACTAGAAACCAAATTGCTCAAATGACCCTTCAAGGAAAGTGTTTTAATTCAATCATTCCAAGAGCCATCAATATCACTGTGTGTGGAAAGGAGTTTTCTATTCCCCATTTACTGTAGATGGCTCTTTGTGTGCCCCCCCACACACATACATTTTATTTATCTGAAAGTAGTTCTGTAGTTTCTTCATTAAGAAGGTCTCCTCTGGTATCAAACCAGCAGATTTTTTTCTTAAAGCCTTTTTATATTTCCGTTTTCTTTTATGATCAACTTTTACAATAAAAGGATGTCAGTAGATGAGGAATCCTGGCTTTTGGAATGAGTTAATATCACATAACCTTTGACATTTTATCAAAGGGGTTTAAATATCCCGTTATGAGTTTGATAGTTCTCCAGCTTCCATGTTTCTAAGTGAACCAAAACTGTCCAGTTCTTCTGTGCAATGTCAGCCTGCCAGGACTCACCCCAGTGCTCTTTGCTTTCCTTTCACCCTCCAATGTCACACTTGATTTGAATTGCTGAAATTCTCATCAAATTATTCTTTCAAATCTCATTAATATCCCATCTTTCCAGGGGAAAATGATAGACAATATTTCAGTGTTTTTTTTGCCTGCAAACTGGCAGGCTGTCACATAAAAGGACAAAATTAAACCTTAAAGCACAATGTTAAAGCCGCCCTGGAACAGTCTTTGTTTTCATCATGAAATAACCAAGAGTGGTGGAAGAGCAGAAAAATATAAATTGCATTTATGGTTAACCGTAGTAGGCATCCATGCCTGATAACATAATTGTTATCAATTTGGAGCACTTCAAAATATCCCAGAATAATTTATATTTGACTATCAGACCATCATTCATTCTTCTGGAGCCACTGTCTTTCTCTACTCCACAGTTACCTTCCCAAAAACATGGTAATGAACCCTATGATTAAGCATTCCCAAAATGATAACAGAATTTGCATAACTGAGATTTGGTGCCGAGAAAATCCTCAATCCTCTTAGGAAAAAAAATACACCAAAAACAAAAACAAAACAAAAAAATAAAAAAAAAAACAAACCCACAAAACATACAAACAAACAAAGAAACAAAAAACCACAAACGAAAAACAAAACAAAACAAAAAGGAACAAAAACACCCCACCACATGTAGTGGATATGTTAAAATATTGGCCAAATACAATTTGAAACAGGAACTGTGATTCTTTGGAGAGTTAAAAATAATCAAGGTTTCTAAAAACCAACCAAGAAGAACCGAGGAGTTTGAAGGTAGGATTATTTCATATTATTTTAATGTGGAGGGCATTTTACCACTTCCTGTAGTCAAGATTTTTTGGCAAATAATGTTGATTTGCATATCTGGATGATCAGTTATGCTCTGAGATAAATTCACATGATGCCTCCAAAGTACTGGAAATTCTGTATTTGAAAAAACTGGGTTTTTTTGTCTTCCTTAATATCCTGTAATAATCTTAGAAATGGGACATTAACTGAGATTTTTCCTGAAGAACTAGGAATTCCATAATATTTCCAGACAGGGTGCACTGTGATCTGTGTTGTTTTCAATCCCAATGACTGTCAATACCCCTTGCACCACAAAGCACAACGCAGAGACCATTTTTTGGTTTTAAATTTTCTGCAATATGTGTCCTAAAGCTGGCTGAGGCTAAGCTTATTTTAGTGAACCTCACACACAAACCTGGCCCAAAAATCAGTCTGGTGAGAGATGGACAGCTCTGAAAATAAATCCACTCTTGCAGAGCAGGATCCTTGATACAGTAGTATCAGTACCTCCTGCAGGCCGGCTGCACTGATTAAGGTAGTAAAACTGATCAAGCAGCTTAATTAGGAAATATTCTTGAGGGACACTTTGGATCACAGTGCAGTCATGCACTGGTATAGTCTCTTTTTTATTTATTTTAAAATTTGTGGGGATGTACCAAGGGTTATCTCGATAGAACCAGTTTTAACCAGCAAAGAAATAGTGTTTGTTAAAGCAAAGTTTGGTAAAGAAAAGTTTGTTAAAGCAGGGTTTGTTAAAGCCAGCCAGCCTCATTTCCAACCTGCATTATTTTCCCGTTTGCCTCTTTGCAGTTCCTGTTTCGCACTCCTGTGTTTAGAGCCAGAGTCCTGGCTCTAAAAATCAATAACTGCTTATAGATGAGGAGGATACTGACAGGAGTTGAAACAAAACCTCCCTAGAAATCCTGGAAATTGAAAAAAGATATGGTAGTTTGGGACTGCTATGGACAAATGCTGCAATAACTTCTGATAAAAGACACAGAGGCAAATATGCAGCTGAAATTTTTAATTAAACAAGAGCACTTAGTGCTAGAACAGGGAGAATGGCTTTAAGCTGAAGGAAGGGAGATTTAAATGAGATATTGGGAAGCAATTCCTGGCTGTGAGGATGGGGAGGCCCTGGCACAGAGTGCCCAGAGAAGCTGTGGCTGCCCCTGAATCCCTGGAAGTGTCCAAGGCCAGGCTGGACAGGGCTTGGAGCAACCTGGGATAGTGGAAGGTGATCCTTCCCCTTGGCAGGGGTGTAATAGGATGAGCTTTAAGGTCCCTTCTAACCCAAATCATTTTGGGATTCTGTGATTCTATGAAAGTGAAAAGCAATGTTTATGTACAGATGCACTGACACTGGTTCGCAGAACATGGAATTGGAAATGGATACATTGATGTAAAGGTAAATATGGGATTTACAGTTCAGAAATTGATAATTTTTCTAAATCTGTATTAAACCAAGCCATCATGGTGATATTTCCATTTTTACCCTGATCAAAGTGTGTGGTATTGTGATCCAAACATATTCCAGCAGACTGGGCTGATGGAAAACAGCCAAAATGCTTTGAAGAACAAAAAGCTGTGGCCTCCTCCCCTCCTGCAGACCCTGGCAGGAGGGGAGCACTGCCTGTTCTCACTGTATGGAGCAGTTCACTCCTGTTTTAATGGACCACCACGTTCCAGTCTGTGCTGCATTTCAGGAAGGGATGACATTGTCTGTGTGCAGCTTTTGCAAGTTAGTTCAGAGCTGCTGAGATGAGAGGCTCTGGGTAAAGGCAGGATCATTATCAGCATCCTGCTGCTGGGAGGTTCTGCTCCTTATCAGATCAGGTAACCCGGCACAAGGCAATATTTACTGTCAAACAGTAATGACAACCTTATCTACATTGTGCACTATTAACTCCTTTTTGGCTGTGAAATATAGCAGAACTCTAGTGTCTCATTGTTCAGGGCATTCTTGGATTGCTAAAGGGGCAGAAAGAGTTCTCAAGGGTTGAAGTGCAAACCAAGTATGATGCAAATAAAGATTCTGAGTTTTACAGGTTTTTCACAAGTATTTTAAGAGTAACAATTCTTAATAATGACAGAAAGACTCAGTGAAATGCAGAGAAATGGCAAATAATACCTTTAGCATCTGTAGCACAGGAAAGTTTCATTTTGGGTGCTTGCATTTCAGAATTCCATTCATTCCACAGTGCAGGGAAAGTGCTCCAGGAAAGATCTGGCTAGCAATTGCTTCACCAGGGAAATCACATCTTCCAAACTGAAGTGTTTTTGTGCACACACACAGCCCATTAATCAAGAGGAAAAACTGAAGCATGTTATTCATCATATTTGCTGTGTTTGGATTTGAAGTGATGAGAATGATAATAATGATCCTGAGAATTATTATTAAGTGATATGAAGTGGTTTGTTTAAAGGAATAAATATGATTTGGCCTCTGAAGGTTCAGACATCTGGTACAAGCATATGGGTTAGAAATTATAAGATAATTGTTAAAAAAAAACCCAAGGAAAAAGTGACAGAATCAGGGCCTTCAGGAGTGTTCCATGTGCTTCCCTCTGGAATGGAACCTTCCCATACCTATTATATCTCACAGCTCTTTATAAAAGGGCAGTACCTGTCAGGATACTGAGTTTACTTCTTTGGGACATGCTCAAAGTAGCAAACAGCTTTCAAAACTAATTTCCACAAAACGTTTTATGCAGCAATGATTTTTGAGTGGTAAATTGTCTTCCCTTCTAAATGTGTGTATGCTGGGGATTCACATTGCTCTGAAGCGCCAAGACTTCGTATGGGTTTACTCAGTAAAAAGTTCTGCTCAGAGAATCCTGGAATGGTTTGGGTTGGAAGGGACCTTAAAGCTCATCCAGCGAGGGACTCCTTCCACAATCCCAGGGTGCTCCAAGCCCTGTCCAGCCTGGTGTTGAACAAGGAATGGAGAGTCCACAATTTCTCTGGACAACCTGGGTCAGGGCCTCACCACCCCTACAGTCAAGAATCTCTTCCTAATTTCTCCTCGAACCTGGTGCAAGGTTTGGTGCAAGTGCTCAGGAGGTGTAAGGGAGGAGTGACACAGGGGCAGTGAGGAAGGGCCAGCGGGAAGCCCTGTGTTCCTGGGGAAAACTAGACAAGGGGATAATTGTGGATTGGTCCAGGAACTTCCCAGATACCCAGAGGGAGTTGCTCCTGTGGGTGCCCAGTCCTCTTCCAGGGGCTCAGAGAGAGCCTCTTTGGCTACAGGCACTTAATGTCCAGCACCATGAGCAGGGTGTGTCCTGATCCAGTCGAACTTATTCCTGAGGATTCTCCACCCAAGGACTGTGCTGAGCTATCCCCAGGCCATGGAGAATGTTCCTGTCATTCTCACAGATACCTTTGCTGGGTCATCACTAATTCATAACCAAGCATTAACCAGGAATCATTTACACATCTCATCAGCATAAACCAAGCACTTGGGGAACCAAAGCCTCTGGGAAAATACAATATTAATTCTCTATTCCTTGCTTTGTGTATTTTGATTTCGTCTCAGATTCTGTTAAGCTGAAACATCTTCACAATTTATTCAACAAATATGACTTTGCTGCAGTCTTCTTTATGCTGAGAATTTAAGGAAAAAGGCCTTGGGCTGCACAGCATTATTAACATTGAGAGCACCTGCTGTTTCCCAGGTAGCTGTCAGCTCAGCATAAGGAAAAAAGCTAATTATTTTAAGCAGGTCAGTCAGGAAGAAAACTGAAATTCTATGTGGCAGTTAGAAATCTGTGCCCATTGACGTTAGCTGGAATTCACTGCTGCAGAAATATGTGACTGATGAAGAATCTGCTGGTAAAAATACACAGTGCAAATATTTAACAGTGTCATCTTAGCAGGCTTGAAATTAAAGTATTGCATGCAAATTAGGTCCTTGATTTGCATTGATGAGGCTGAGAAAGATGGTAAGGAAAACAAGAAGATGCAAATAAAATAAAATAACTTGTAAGTGTGGAGGTTGATATCATCTTTTGATATAACAACATTTTTCTGTGATAAAAATGGATAATAATTATAGAAAACTTCTCAGAGAGTGGATAAGTCATCCTAAGTAATTAAACTGTGATATATTCTGTATTTTTATAAAATATTTATAAATTTTAAAAGGCTGAAATTACACTTGGGAGTGTCAAATCCCTTGGAATTCCAAAGCATTTAAATACTTCAGTGTATTTACTTATGTTGGAGAAACATTGCTAGATTAAAAACTCAAGAAATACAACAAAAACATTAATTTCCTGTATGATGTTGTACCAAAAAAAGTTTTAATGGAGTGAAAGATTTTACTACTCAGAGTACTTTTTCCAGCATTGTGTGCTCAGCTTTGATATTTCATTTATTTTGGGGGCTGCAACAAGATAAAAAATTTTCCTTTCCAAGAGTTACAATGGAATTTTTGTTGGAATGTCCCATCCATGGAAGTGTCCAAGGCCTCTCTGGATGCGGCTTGGGACAGTGGAAGGTGTCCCAAGTGTCCACCCCCCATGGCAGGGGGTGGAGCTGGGTGGGTTTTAAGGCCCCTCCCAATCCAAAATATTCTGGATTTATTTAGGAAAAAATGACGATGGGCAGGGATATGATCCCACAAACTGCTTAAAAAACCGAACTGATTCAAAAACAAATGCAAGTGTCTCATAAAAGGTCAAGGAAAACCCTTTTTTTTTTTAGTATCAGATAATTCAAACCACTCTGTCCACCCATGGGTGACATCAACAGCCCCTGCACTGAATGGGCAACTCAAATCCCTGGGACCACTCCCAGAATACGCGATTATTCCATGTATTTTTGTGTCCATTACCAAATAAACTCCACAAATTGAAAGTGTTTGGTGGAACTGAAGCGCCCAGTGGCAAAGGCACTTTTTTCATCTTTTTGAACAAGAGTTAAAGTCAAGTTTGTGAGCTTGCTGAGCCAAACCCTGCCCTGGCTCCGTGAGCCCAAAGAGCTCTTGCAGTGATCATTTGTCTGTTCCTGTGAACCTCCAGATACCCGTGGGCTCAGCTTGGCTCTAAACCCAAAACTGGTTGGAGCAGAAATTCCTAGACTCCAGCAAAGTCCCTTTGATAGGGCTTTCCCAGCTTTAGTAATTTTTTAAATGGCATTCATTCACATTTTCACTGCTTCAGGAGCTAAACTGGTATCTTAAACTATGCAATAGACATTTATTTTTGCTGTTGAAATATACATTACCTGTATGTTCCTCTTAGAAAGGACAAATTATTTTTCCTTTCAAATGCCCGACTGGAGTTTTTCAAATCACCTCTATTCCAGGTATCTTAGGGGCTCCAGCCTCAAAAGAGATACAGAAAAAAAAAAAAAAAAAAAAAAAAAAAAGGGAAAAAAAAAAAAAAAAAAGAAAAAAAAAAAAAAAAAAAAAAAAAAAAAAAAATNAAAAAAAAAGAAGACAATTCAGGTCATAAGAATGATGAGCTGCTCTGCACTGATTCCTGCCAGACTGATTCCAGCTTAGGGTCAGGTTTTCCTTAGTACGCAGTTCCCAGCACATAAGGTTGGCTTGGAAAAGGAAGGATAATGGTAAGAACAGTGGGAATGACAGGAATGGGCTTCTTAACATTCCCCACGCTCCACGCGCGGCAAACCCCTTCCAATCTCGGTGCTTAGCATCCTGCGGGATGGACGTGCCCAGGCCGTTCTGATGTTATCCCTAAAAACAATTTGACATCAGCCTAGAAGTGACAAAGGAGGAGGAGCAGCCTGAGGAGGACATCAGACAAAACGGATGGACAATTCTGGAATACTGTTTGAAGAGCCAGCTCTTTTGGAAGGATACAGGTGGGTGTTTGCAAGAGACCATGCAGAAAGTGCCGGCCTGAAATGGTGCTCATTCTCAAAAACAGGAGTTGCAAAGATCGAACAAACAAAGATCGAACAAATCAAAACAAACCAAAAATTCCTTTCTCAAGCACACTAAGCCAATAAATGTAAGCCCCACAAAGGGGAATTGCAGCAAAACAAAGAATCTTTTGCCATGGAACTCCTTGGAAAAGCTCTGACTGTCATCAGCTTTGTCAAAACTCCTTAGTGTTCCTTTTTGATAGCCCTTTTTGGAAGGAAAGAATGAATTTTAGGCAGAAAATTATTCTAGTATAGCAGCACATCTCCTCAGACAAACTTCTCTTTTTGCTTTGAGAATCTGACACTGTGACAAATCCCAAGCTGGAATTCTAAACCTGCCCAGGGGATTAATTGTAGACTGATACACTTTGCTTGGGTGCACCTGAGGATCACAGCAGCAGCTGGAGCTCCTGGGCCATGTGAATTTGTGAGAGTGGGAGGGCTCTGTGCCCTTTGGAAGGGACTCAGGAGGTAAAATACAGCCAGGGGACCTCATTCTCAGGTCGAGCAGGTGATTTTCCTGTTTCCAGTGAATAATATATTTGATCACCACTGAGATAGTGCAAATAGTGCTCTCTTTGTGCATTAATTCCAGGTGTGGAACTCCCAGAAATAAAGCCATGGGTGATGTCCAAAACCAGAGTGATTCCACGGATGTGTTGTTTCATATAGCCAAGAACTTTGCCAATTGTCCCATTCTCTTGTTTCCCATGTATTACCTCTTCATCACCACCCCTAGACACAGGAGTACTTGGTTTTGCAATTTAATAGAGTAAAAATGCTATTGTCAATTTCTTTTCAGTCCTGCACTGCACAGATCTTTGAGACACAAAATCCCAGTCAGTGTTAGGCAATAACAGAATATGTAAAATTTGCTGGTTTCTCTCTTGGTACTCCCTGTATTATAGATTTTTTTAGCTCCTTAATCTAGAAAACACACTGTTTTTGTGTCTTGGTTCAAAACCACTAGCCAGCCTGTTTCTTTTTCACTTGAAGAAGTGCGTATAATTTTTTCCCTTTTTCTGTAATAAATTTATCAGAAAAGATTGCCACTTCACAAAGAGTACAGCTGTCTGCACTGACATGTGTTGATGCCTCTAAGTTCAAAGAAAACTCCAGGCAATCCCCTGTGTTTCTTCATGCACTTTATGATACCTTTAATCACAGAATAGATTTTGTAGGAATTTCCATCACATCTCCCCTTCTTGATTCTATTTTTTCCAGCTGATGTAATCTCACAGGCTTGATTTATAGGGGAAAAGAAAGAGAAGAACAAGAAATTATTCTGACACCTTTTTTCCCAGGGTTCTACCATTTGTCAGCCCTTTCACTAATGGGTGTTACAAAATTAAAAGGCATAGTTAGAATGTGGAGCACTAAACACAATCTGAGTTACACAATTTTCACTTCAGTTTTTTGAATTTCTAACCAATAGCTCCATTTTAAGTATTCCATCAGGAGAAAATGGAAGTAAGCAATTAAGGGAGAGGAAAAAAAAAGAATAAAATGGTAGCTATTTTGATTCCAGAAGACGATTTATTTATTTTACGCAGAGTTTCAAGGGTTGGTTCCTCAGTACATTTTGTCTCAGAAGGAGTGCTTCAAACAAAGGAAGCAGCATCTTAGAATACTCCCTAAATGCAGGCTGATGGGTATGATCTCTTTCTAAAATGCCTGATCTTGCTCATCCTGAGTTCAGCAGCTGAATTCAGACAGTTCTACTGAAGATGAATGAACTCTGTAATCATCAATTCACTAAGGTCGTCAAAAATGCACAAAAGTCCAGTCAAAATGGATTTTCCGTGACCAAGGCATGAAGTTGGAGTGAGAACAGGACCTAACAAAACACCATGGCTGTTCTGAGAGGCAAATACATAAATTATAAATGGACCCTGCACTTTGCAGAAGGGGTTGCTGTGATAAGTGTCAAAAAAAGTGGGAACATGAAGCTCTGGGGAGAGGCACAAATTGATCCGAGCAGCAAGGGGGCTTTTAGGGGTGAAGCTGCAAAAAGAAACAGCAGAGGGATCATGAGGGGAGGCACGGATGAACAACTGCTGCACAAAATAACTTGTCTGTGCTGAGAATCAGGAAAAAGTAGATTTCAAATCCCACAGAAGAATTCTTGGGAGCAGGGCAGTTTCTGGCTGGTTCTCTGGCAGTTCCCTCAGACACTTGTGGGTGTCCCTTTTGATAGATGACAAGTCCAGGGAAGGTCAGTTCAGAAACACAAATGACAGAATGTACTTTTGTCTATGGGTTTCCAAGATATGTCTTTTCCGAAATAGAAAAGTCTCCCAGCTAGCCACATAATTTTTCAATTCCAGAAGGAAAAAACCCACAGATTTAAAAGTAACCTTCTGGAGAATTATAATCCAGTTTTTTGCTTTTCTGGGAAAGCAGTGTTGTTTACTTCAGGTACATCTGGTGCACTGTTGTGGTCAGTAGCTCCCACTGAGTGTCTACAACATCTTCACTGGAGTGTTAATTCTTGAATTAATTTGGCTCAATTAGGAGCACATACAATTCACATTGAATTTCACAAGTATGACTTGGCCAATTTTCAGAATATAGGCTGGGCTTTTTTGCATGAGGAATTATGTCTCTCACCAACAGGATTTCACTCCAAAGAAGTACCTGTGATTTAATACAATCCTTTGACATTTGGGTCATCTGCCTGAAAACCACTACAGTGTGTCTCCTTAAACACTGTAGGTCTAAATGTTAAGTATAACAGTGGAGAGACCCCTTTTTTTAGTTTTACACAGTTTAAATTTGAACTTGTTCAAATGGGTTTTGACCAGTTAATTTGCCTTGACAGCTCTCAGGGTCGCATTTAGTTTATCCCCATAGGTGCTGTGTTCTGTAGAAGAATAAAATGCATTAGTCTCATCCAGTTGCCTTTGATTTCCATGTTTCTGAAATCATAAGAATTGTGAGAATTTGATTAAATAAAATGTAAAATAGAAAAATAAAATGCCTGTATTTCCTAAAAGTCTAGCCTGAAAGACCTTCTGATGGACAAAATGACCCCATTGAGAGTATCAAATGTTGGAAACTTTTGACTGCACCCATAAAGAAGGAACATTTCTTCCTTTAGTTCATAACCAGTCTCAAATATTTTCATAGATGTATTTGCATTATGGTTATGGAATGTCTGTGTGTGGGAAGAGGCTCAATTTGGCTCAAATGTTGATATTCCATCATTGGAGGACACCGAGTTACTCTGAAGGAAGCAAATCAGGAAGCACATGAAGCAATAGTTCATTTTGTGTGGGCAGGAACTACTAGTGTTAGAGAGTATTCCTCTCTAAAAATATATTGAATCCTAAACTAAGCTCTGAGGGCACAGAAAATCTTTGAAAATGAGGTGCATGAACAGAGTGTCTTTTAATGTCACAGCTGTTTGCAAAATGAAAGCAAATAATGAGTAGAATTTTCTCAGCCCAGACACCTCTAGAAGCTTCTGATAGCAGAAAATGGGTGACTAGAACAAGCTGGAGCCACGCAGGAGCTTTGTGAAAATATATGCATAAATTGATTAAAACAAACCAAACCAACCAGAAGCTGAGTTACCATTCCAAATGGCAGGGGATTTTTCCTGCCGTGGGTGTGGGAGCCATTCAGGCTTTGCTGCAGCCCTTTGCTGTTACTGTCAGCTGTGTTCTCCCACACACAAAGGAGCATCGTTCCCTGGGACAGCAAACTGCACATCAGCACATGCTATGCAAATCACAGTCACTCAAAACCCTCTCCCTCTATAGAGGAATATTCAGAGAATCATCTCCCTTAATAACAGGCGTCTACAGCTGCCAAGAGGTCTGCTATTGTACCAAAATTCAAAGAATTCAGTGTCTGCAAAGAAGGAGCTCATGGGTTTGCATGTGAGTGGCAGTGACAGTGGGAAATACAGTCAGGCTACAGCATAAATTGGATTTCTTTCACAAAAAAGGGTTTATCATACATCCCTTCCAGCAGGTTTTTTTTTAACACTTCTACTCATGGAACCCAGACAGGTGTTCCCATCTGCAGATAAGAAAAGATGTAAATGGTTTTTGGATGCACAAATCTCCTGAAACTTAATGGAGTCCAGGGTCTTGCTCACACAGCAAACATGAACTTCAACTCAGGTTCCCCTGGCCTGAATCCCACACAAAGTGAACACCTTTCACTTTGGAGCTGGAAGCAAAAGTCAGTGCACTTAATGAAGGACAATCAGTTCACATCAAGATCACTGCAGCAAGCAAACCATCCAGCCCGTGTGTTTTCATGGGAAAAAAAAGACACTACAGAGAAGAAAGGTATCTGGCATTTTTCCAGAAAAATGAAGGTAGTAAACCCAGTAACATCTGCCCAGAAAAAGGAGAATATTAAATAATTATTTAGAACAATTAAAGAGAAGCAGATGCATAATGAGCAACTCTGAAGGGTGGGAATCTCAAATCAATAAAATACTGAAGGAGAAGCACAGAAAAAGCCAGATTAGGCCATGGGGATGAGATCTCAGCTGTGCCCCTGGGGAATTTTGGGGGATCATGTTTGCAACTGGAAAAGAACAGACAAAAGGTTATGCAGGGAAAACCTAAATTTATACTGCTGCATTAAATTCTCAGCCTTGAACTGGGAAAAGAATGATTTACCTGATACTGAGGGCAGCCAGAGACAACTGTATTTAATAAAACCAGAATAGCAGCTGACAAAATCTGCCTTCATCTACTGGTAACTTCTATCAGGACAGAATTTACTGAAAAACCTTTCCAGCCTTTGAGTCCACTGTTTCACAGGTGAAGCCTTCCCAACTCAAACTCAGGAGTGAACTAAAGAACTAAAACTGACTCACTAAAGAAAAATGATCTGGATATATTCTATTTCCAAAAGGCACACTGATTAACAGGAAACCTTTAAAATGGGAGGCAGAGAGTAAAACAACACATTAGTGTTTCGGGGATCGACATTCCATGTAAATTCCTGCTTGCTGATAGCAGCTGAAGAGCACTCAGAGATTCTGAGGTCTTTCCCAACCTTGATGATTCTGTGATTACAGTTCCGACAAGCAGCTGCATATGTTAAGGATCTGCTCCTGTGGAAAGTCAGTTCTGAAAATCCTCTGTATCAGTTTGAGCACTCTGAGTGGTAGGGGTTTAACCTGGTGGTTTTTGAGTCTGGTTAAGGAGAAGCCACCACCTAGAAATGTGGTGGGGGAAGGATGAATAACCTTTGAAAGAGGATAAAGAAACTTGGTGGAAACATGATAAATTCACCTATTGGTGCCTCTTAACATGCCACTGAAACACCCTGAATTCCACATCCAGCTCTGGAGTCAGATCTTAATGCATTTAGATGATCTTGGAATTTGTTTTGTTCTTCTAATAAATCTTCAGGCTTGAGGGCTCTTCACAAGCTTTGCAGTGTCCATCCTAACACTGTTAGGAGTACCCAGTCCTGCTGATGGAAGCTTGAAGTCTGACAAGGATGGTCTCTAGGACATAAAATGGCCTTTTGGTTCATTCATCTGAGACAGGGGATGTGACTGGAAATGCTGACACAGAAGTGAAAGCTCTCTCAGGCAACTGGAAACTTCACATAAAATATCCATGGAAGGAGTAGAATCCCACAACAGGAGGAGGGGAGGAGGTGGAGCTGAGGGAGTCTGTGCTGATGTCCTTGTCAGCTTTCCAGGTAAAGTCAGTGAGGGAATTCTGAGCAGTCTCCAGCCCAGCAGAGCAAGCACTCCTTGTACTGCCTTCTCTTAAGAAGGAAAGACGTGCAGGACTGGCTTCTCCAGAGTAATTTCCATGGGAGAAGCTCTGCAGGAATGCTGTGAGGACACAGCTGCCAAACTTCATCCGGATCCTTTGGGCTGACAGATAAAATGCATATTTAGATGGCTTTCACAACTCATTTCAGTCCAGTCCAGTGGGTTACACATGAAAATTGCTTTCAGCAGCCCTGTCACATCCCAGTGCCCCAGCAGCCACTCTCACAGTGGGGTAGTGGCAAACCATCGGTGCTTTCTCAGGGCTGTGTCCCTGGAAAGTGTCCCACAGGTTGAGCTACCATTATTATGCATTTACACCACCAGGCCTTCATGATTTATTCAACCGTCAGGTTGTTCAAATTAACTTTTTACAATTGACTTCGTTGGAAATAAATGGGTCAGTTATTTCCTTTCATACCTTGTCGGCTTCAACCATGTTTCTCTTGGTTTTTAAGGCAGTGGTTGAAGACAACAATGTGGATATTATGAAATGCAAATTCACATGCATATGTGGATAATTTATACTTTTTCTTTTGCAAAGCTGAGACAAAAGAACAAAAGCGTAATTTGGTTTCATAAAGATGTCACAAAAGTAAGCGGCAGCTAGTTGTTAATTTTATTAAAATTCATTGTCATTTCTACCTGTGAAATCCTGAAATATTCTAGAATACAGACAAATAGCCTGTAAAATAAATACTGTTTAATAAAATATAGTTTTCAAAAGCAACCTTTTCCAGTGCCAAATCAGCACAAAACACCTTCTAAGAACAACGATGTTACTGTTTAGGAAGAAGATTATTTTCCTTTTTGTAGGCTACAGAAATGTGAACTTTGAATTTCAGCTCTTCAGTTCTGACCTCGAGAGATGCCAGTGAGAGCACAGATGGATGATGTGGCAGCGACTTTCTGAAGTGCTACACAGAAAAATAAGTCAATATTTATGAAATTGTCTTTCTCCTTGGAAGACAAAATTGTGCTGAATTTCAATGCTTTCTGCAAAGTTTTTAAGTAGCATTTGAAAAATCCAAGGAAAGGAAAGTCTGTGCCATCAGTCTGGCAGCATTTCTTCACCAGGCTAAAGTGAACTGATGGGTGGCACTCACCTACCAGCCATTAAATTCCCATAAATCTGTCCATACAATCCACCCAGCATGTTGTAAACGTTAACGCTGCACAAATCCTGATTTTAAATGCCCATTTTTTAATTTGGTGTTTGGTTTCTTGTCAAACATGATTTTGTTCTGATTCTCTCAGGCTTTTGGAAAGGATATGTCCCTGTGCAAATAGCATTATTTTAAATATACTACAAAATTTCTTGGCTCCAATAAACCATATTTTAATGATTCTATTGCGTGATGGGTCCCAGCCTAACCCTGAGCTGCTCTCAGAAAATACAATCAATGTGCTCCAGGCCTTAAACATCCAATATCCTGAGCACACAGAAACAGTTCAGGGCAGAAAAGAGCCTAACGATTACGATCCAGTTCTCTCTGCAGCCTCCAGAAAGCTGCTTGGAAAAAGACTCAGGAGCCTTTTTGATCTCCAATATACAGAGAAAGGTGTGAGGGGATGGTTGTGAAAAACTCTGGGTTTTCATTACCACCTCCAGCTCTTTTAGCAAGAGCTGCAGCACTTGTCACTGATTAAATAACACACTTGGTCATTTAGTTAATTGCCTGCATCTCCAAGATAAACAAAATCATTTGAGCAAAACTTGCTGCTGATTTTTACACGGCTGTGAGGTATGCGATAGTCGGCTTTTTGGTGTGGTTTTAAAACACAATTTTCCTTAAATACCAAGATGATGTCGAGAGAACACACTTTAAATATATAAATCTGAATAGTTACAGCCTCAGCATGCTTCTCCTCAAGATCTCCATTCCTAAACAACCTAATCATGTGAACAAGCTCCATGCATTTTGCTGTGCTAAAATATTCTCTGTAGGATATGGAAAATACAAGTACATTTCCAACACATCATGCTGTTTGGAAAGTGGATCTCTCCAGAGACATTTCCTGCCTTCTTAATTTCATGTTCCTCTTTAGATTAAATATCAGGGAGAAATCCTTCCCTGTGAGGGTGGGGAGGCCCTGGCACAGGGTGCCCACAGACGCTGTGGCTGTCCCTGAATCCCTGGAGGTGTCCAAGGCTGGGTTGGACAGGGTTTGGAGAAAGGGAAGGTGTCCTTGCCCATGGCAGGGGGTGGGATGAGAAGATCTCCAAGCATCTTCTACCCCAAAACATCCTTGGGTGCAGGGCCAAGGCAGGAAATTTCAAGAAATTCAGGTCTGTGTACACGTGTACTCTTATATACATATCCATACATCACTGTACACATTTATACCTTAGCAGAAAGAATGCCAGCCAAGTGTGGGGGCCCAAACTGTGCCCAAAATGTGTGAGAAGAGCAGTGCCATGGGTGGCTGCATGGAGGGGGCTGGGATGTGGGCCTGGAGCTGGGATGAGCCATGGCTGCCATAAGCCATGAACATGCCCGGGCCATGGAAATGGAAGAGCCTTTGTAAGGCTGTGCCATGTCCATGTCCATGTGCATGTGCATGTGCATGTGCACGTCTGTCTGTCTGTCTGGATGCTGTCTGTACCCATCACTAGGTGACACAGCTTGCTCAGGGTGCCATCATTCCAGAGGTGCCTGTGTGGGATGAGCTCGCTGACACGTATGGACAGGACACACGGATGCAACACTTGAGCACAGATTTGTGAAACGTGTGAGGGAGATGCTGCTACTACTTTCCAAATATTGATGAGGAGCTGCTAAAAGCAGAGTCATCAGTCAGCTCCTTTGCCTGTTTAGTTTCTAAAACTAAACACAGATTTAGTAAGAACTGGCTGTTAAACCAAGAACAAACCCCACACTCACTTCTGACCTCATCCACACCTTGATTTCCGACTCTGATATTTTCCCCAACAGTTTTATGTGCCTTCTGCTAAAAGGAACAGCTCACTGGAGGACTTGCAATTTCTCCTTTGGGTATTATTAACTATAAAAATACCTATATTCAGCCCCAGTATGTTTGATATGTCTCTGTTTGTTCATATATCACATACAAATAACTGTAATTATGTACCGTCCTAAGAGAACGGGATGGAAGAAAACGCCAAACCACATTTTGAATTCCTCATTTGTTGTCAATTCTTGTGTGTGTAATTTTCTAAAAAATGATGAGGTACACTCACGTTAAAGCCCTGTTACTTTTAAGCTGCTGATGGAAGCACTAGTCCATTATTTTCCACTCCTTTCCTAGTCCTTTACAATCCATATGCACTGCAGCCAGGCCTTGGTGATAAATAGCTCTGCAGCAAGTAAAAGCTTCTCATTTTCTTTGATTCCATCTGCAGGTTGGCAGCTGAGTTTCAACCAATATTTCAATCCTACTGTTTAGGTCAGATAAATTTCAGTCAGGTTCATTCCATGCCATTTTTGCTTCACCAACAGGTTCTTGCTTCCAAAACAGTACTTTTTTTCCTTAAAAAGAAATTAAATATACTTTAAGCATTCCAGTTTAAGAGAGGATTGTGTAAAAGCCACAATTTTTAAAAGTGAGTTGGGCATTGATAGTCAGACCTGGATGTCTATTTAACTGTAACCAGTAGTATAAATGTTCCAGGAGTGAGTCATACTTTGAATTCTTGCCAAGAATGACGTGAGTAAATATCTCCCAAAGCCAGCTTTTTCAGCAGACTATTGTTAACTGGCATTTGATATATTATAGCAGCATTCATCACAGCTCTTCAGATAAGGATCAGTCAGGAGTCCGGTTACATTTGGTATTTTTCTTTTCTCCCTCCTTTTTTTCAGACCGTCTCGTTCAGCTTTGTTTACAAACTGGAGCACTTGACCCAAAATAAAACAGTGGCACAAAATTTGAAGCAAAACTTTTGTTATATATCTATATATATATCTCTATAGATATATCCACTTAAAGTGACCATGGTTTGGCTTTTTCCAGCCTGTATTTCTGTGGTGGTGAGTGTTTGAAGCTCTGAATGCCATGGACATTGAAAACAAGTTTACTTTATATTTAAGAGCCAGAAGATGATTCAGAACTATCTAAACTACTGTTCTTAGAATGGCTTGGTTTCCAGGAGCTAATCCTGGGGTGGGGTTTAAACCAAGATCTAAAACACCAGGCTAGTGCTGCACAGAGGATTTTGGGGCAAAATGGTTGAAGCTGCGTGTTTTCAGTCTTGTGCGTTATGTGGCAGCAAAACCAAAGCCACATCCCTGAAAATATTTCTTGTACTTCTAGAAGATTTTCTAAATGCATGATTTCCAGAAGACTTCAGTTACACCTTCAATATTCACAGCATATTTGTAGGCAATACGGTGTTCAAGGAATTTTATGGGTAAATTATTGGTACAGTGTCACCAAAAATATTTGTTAACAAACTGAAAGTAAGACCTTTGCAATTTAGGTTCATGATCACAATATATCATCTAATATAAAAGTATAGTGATGGAAAACAATCTTGTTTTTATTTTATCGAATCATTAATTTGGAAGCAGAATGCTACAAATACATGTGAGAAAAAGAGAGTCTTTAAATATTGTATGGGATTCCTCTGAAATCCTGCTGCTATTTCCTGAGAGAGCGAGCTGGTAAATCCTGCCAAATGCTGCAAACCATAATGTCAAGTTTCACAATCCCCGAGTTACTCCAGCAGGTTTCCAGATCTTTGGGCACCAGACAAGGAGCTCTTCTTTGAATCTCCAAAGAGAAAGACTCTGCAGCAGAGATGTGCCTTGAAGCTGGAACATTTATTCATGGATCAATGGGTGGCGTTGCTTGAGAGGAGCCAGCAGCCTTGCAGTCTTATTCCTGTCAGTATGTTTTGATGTTAGACTGGAGGAGATTTGTCTAACACTTGAAAGGAGTCTTGGGATGAATGGAAAAAAAAAAAAAAAAGAAATGAGATCAAACAAGAGGCCTGATTATATAGTATTTAAATAGGAGCTTCAGGGACATATCTAGCAGTTTGAAATATTCAACTTATATCCACTTTTTTTGGTACAAGTAGAAATATTATACTTCTAAACATACAAGTAATGGTCCAAATGTGCAGGGTGGAGACCTGAGAAGTGAGCTGTTATTTACATTTTCATATGGGGAAACAAGGGCTATTTCACTGTGTGCCTTGGGATGTCAAAAAGTCATCACATTGGCCCAAACATCCTGGTCAGAGCTACAAGTTATTCCTTTTTATAGGGAAAAAATTATCTGGTTGCCTTTTTTTCTTTTTTTCTTTTTTTCTTTTTTCTTTTTTTCTTTTTTCTTTTTTTCTTTTTTCCTTTTTTCTTTTTTTCTTTTTTTCTTTTTTCTTTTTTTCTTTTTTTTCTTTTTTCTTTTTTTCTTTTTTCTTTTTTTCTTTTTTTCTTTTTTTCTTTTTTTCTTTTTTCTTTTTTTCTTTTTTTCTTTTTTTCTTTTTTTCTTTTTTTCTATTCTGCTACAGAAAAAGGGAAATGGAACTCAAGTTTGAGCACTCTTAAAAGAAAAGAACCTGCTCAGGAGTTCACAGCAACAGGAGTGTTTTCAGGGTAAAATCATGCTCAGGGCTGAGATTGATCCATTAGTGCAGAGGCTGCCTCTGTGTGGGAGTGAGTGCCTGTATTCCTGGCAGAAATTTGTATTGGGATATTTGTGATGGGAGAAAGTGTATAACAACTGGTCAGCTTTGGCCTGCAAACACTCACTGGTGATGGCTCTGAATGAAGGTGGTATGGGATTTATACATTGCTCCAAAAATATCTCCAGGTTTTGCTGTGCAGAAAATCTTCCAACTGCAGCCTAAGGCAGAGCTCTCATTGAACCTCTGCCTGTGCTACTCAGGAAAATACTCCTCCAAATGAAGCTGAAATGCTGCACAAACTGTAACACTGACGTGGACAAATCAACACTTTAAACACTACAAAGAGCTGTCGGCTGTATCTACATCTGATCATGAACATGTTGTTTTTCCAGGACCAGTCTTGGTGTTAAGGATTGCTTTTGTATTTTTTTTAGTTATTTTAAAAATGTTTGGGGTTGATTTCTAGAATTCAGGGAGGAATCAGTCTAATGTAAATAAATGAAGTGTCTGTACTGAAAACTGCAGAACAGGGCACTCAAATCCAAAATATTTCCAGATAAATCCGCAGCAAGCAAAGTGAACCAACCCATGATACTAAGATTGGTTCTCTTGTTCCAGATGGTTTTGGAGCTCAGTCATTTTATGACATTTCAAGGCTCCATTGCAGACACCAGGGCAACCACTTCCAGAAGTACATCTATCATGAACATACAGATGAGGGGAATTAAGAGTCCACTCTTCATTTTTTATTCCTGAAATTCTCTACACTGGAAGTAGAGGAAAATTTAGTTAGTTTACAGGGGTTCATAACCAATTTCACATCTTCCCTATAGACTCTCTGGGGAGTAATTCCACTTTTTATAACCAGAAAGTCACTGTCCCTCCCTGGGAACTTTTTGTCTCAGCCCTAAAGAAAGATTTCCAGGTCAGAGGCCTGGCAGTAATGTTGGTCTAGTTCTTGCTGGTTCTTGCTGGTGTGAATAAAGAAGGTATTTGGTATCTCATGAGGAAAAACTAAAAATTAATTTGAACAGCACAATTATAGTAAGCTTCTCTTTACTGGCTTGCCATCTTATGTTTTTGCAGTCATATCTAACAATAAAAAAACCAATTATTCAAGGAGTTTTGTGAACATTGAACCAGTCGATCAAACCTGCGTTTGAAAACCTACTCTTCTTTTGGTTTTTCTTTTTTCCCTACTATTAAGAGCTTAATTCATCCAATGATTTGCATTCAGTGTTTAGCACTTTGTAAAACTTCCAGTTTTACACCATAAACAGTTCCATCCAACTGATCCCCTCCTGGTAAATAAGGAGCATCACATGAGCCTATGAATTAAACACATCAAACTGAGCTTTGTCAAGGGGGCTCTGAGTGACAGATGCTGACCTATATATTCCTGAAAGATCTCTAAAACTTGCTCCCAGTTAGGAGATGGTGGTGATGCCTTAATGGCTTTGTGATTCCAGGAGTTATTCATGCTCCAGTTTTTCCCTCTGTGTTGATGCCAGCACAAGTATTCTCTGAAGGGAGTTTGGAACAACAAAATTGCTGCAAATGGAGGTGTGTTTGAAGCAGAGCTCTGTCACAAGACCTTAAACAAGAATAAATACGCATTTTAAATCTTTTTTTTTTTTTTTTCATTTTTTAACACCTATATTCAGAGTGAACTGAAAATTTCATTTCTATTTTCATCCATTATGGTATTTTCTCTCTAAATATATTAAACTAACAAGGGAAAGGGTTGAGTTTGGAGGAGTTATGCAATTGTTCCTGTTCCTATTTTTATTGACATGATTACAGAGAAATTCTAAATGAAACATAACTTTTCCCAAAAAGTTTTTTTACATTCAGCTGCTTATTTGACTAAATTTTGAGTTTACTTGAAATCAAACCAAAAAATGCAAATTTTAAAGCACATTTCCAATGATTGCAGATTGCCTCCAATCTGAAAGGCTACAAAGGGAAATGGGGAGATAATTGTTCATTTCAATGCATTTTCTGAGGGCAGGTTTATCCAGAACATAAAATATTAATTAAAATTTTTCTAACATATGCAGAATGTCAAACAGAATAGTTCCATTCCTCCATTTTTTTTAAATTCAAGCCATTTTTGGCAAAGCTGTGGAAAGCTGCACTTTTATTAAGGAAAGCAAATTACTTGGCCAGTTATTGAAGGGAAAACAAATAGCAAGTAATACTGTTTATAAGCAGTTTTTATAGTGTTAAAATTCAGAAATCAGTCTTGCTGAAAATAATGTTGGCTGAGTAAGATTTTCTGATTTTGTTAGTTAAGAGAGATTCATATCTTTTCATTATTATCTGAGTTCTTGAATAGGATGCGGAGTCAGAATAAAGGAAAAGAAACCTATCAGCCATTGCAAGTTTTATAGAAGTGGGGATAGAAGTGTTCTCAATCTGTAAAAAATAACATTTTTGAGGTACCTGTATATTTATTTACTATACCTCTTCATTTTAGAATCAAAATCATAGGATGTAAAGTTTATCTATGCACATTTTTATGACTGGCCACATTAATGGAAATTATTGACTACCCTGTGAAAACAGAAACATTAAATATTTACATTTTTGATGTGAATTAGTTTGACCTACAAGAAGAATAAAATGTTTATGAAAACTGATTAATTTAAGAAAAACTTCTTTCCTCTTTTGGGAGTGTATAAGTGACACAATGCTGTGTTTTCACACAACAAAATACTTCAATTATTTAATTATTAATTAATACAGAGCCCTGCAGACCATTCACAATCCGTATATTCCTTTGATTTCAGTCAAAATATGAGAACTGTAAAGGGGAATACTCCTAAAAATATAATTTCTCAGATGATGAATGCATTTATATTTCATTCTATATAAATAGCGCAACTTGTAGTCACTAATACAATAATTGCCAATTTATTGGGCCCCTTTGGAAGGGTTTTTTTGGATAGGAAGCCCCTGAGGTTAGCTTCAGGTTCCCCTTTTGAAAGGAAGAAAATCCTGTTGTCAATATGCCTGAATTTCTGGGCTTGGAAAATTTGTTAGAATGCAAAAACCAGAAGATTCTGATTATTTCTGAGGTTTTTTGGGGTATCCACACAGATTAAGTTAAATGTGGGGAACTGGAATCAGATATAACAAAAAAAAGCAAGAGGAAGAAACAGCTTTTTACAAGGCCAATAGGGATTTAGGAGTGAAAATAGCAACAGTGCAGGGAGCTTTGGCATCTTCTCAAAGCCAGAGCAGGAGAGGGCTCCTGTGGCATGGATTTTTCAGGGCTGCATTCAACACCATTTTGGGGCTGCCTGGCCAGCAGGCATCTGCAGGCAATTTTGGCAAATGCTGCTGGTGTTTGGTTCCAGATCTGAAGAATTCTGCTGGACGTTATTTTTAATGTGCAAGCTGTAAAAAAATTATACTTTGGAGAATTCTGTGTTTATGTTTATGCCACATTTGCCTCCAAAATAAGGAGCAGGATGTGTATCTCTGCAAGTGCCTCATTAGATGTTGTATTGATCTTTTCTGTGCTTGCACAGACACGGAGCTGAGCCCTGATGGGTTTTAATGCAGGAAATTCTTCCCTCTTCCCGCTGAGTTATTGACTTTTATTTTGGGGGCTTCAGGGGTTTTGTGTGTGTTTTAAAAAGCTGGCTTGAACTCAGCTTCAGGGATGTGGCTACAAGGATTTCAGCTGGTGACACGAGACAGTTTTAGACCCCTGTTAACAGGGAAATGTATTCAGGAAATGTCAATAATGAGCTTGCTGATGCCAGAACAGGAAGCTGATTCTCAGGTTGATGAACCCACTTCTATCCAAGGTTTGGCTATAATTTCTGAATTCCTGTTTAATTATGACACATGATGTGCTAGTGATGAAACCCTCCTGTCAGATCAGCTGGAGGAACCTCAGCTCGAACAGAATGGAGGCTTGGCCTTTCTCAGGTGCAGACTTTTGTCTCCATTACATGGCTCCACCTCATATCTTTTTTTGAGAGGTTATAAATTCAGGTAGCCCCCTTTTCAGGGGAGGGTGAAATATGGTTTTGTTTTGGTAGCTGCTGGAGCTGCTCACCTGTACCAGAGTTTTTATGAGCCATCCCCTAAACATTTATATTGCAGAAATTTTAATTTTGAAGCACAAAGCTACTTCTGGTACTGCTGAGGATATTTGTAAAACAGTTCCAGAATAAATATATTTTATAAATAATACTTTTTAAAAATCCCAGTTTCATTCCTGTAGAGCACAGCATGTGCATCATCATAAAAACTGTGTCAGTGATCTTGGGACCACTGGGGAATGTGTTTTGCTTCTTGTGGGTGCTTAGCTGGGCTCACAAACAGGAGTCTGGTTCTTCTGATGTTTACAGAAGAAAACAGGTATGTTATGTCAGGTGTTTCATGCAATAGTCACTGGATTTTTCTGTTTCATTTGCTTTCAGGTATGTTTGATACCCCCAGCTATCAAACCAAGTATAGGGTGAAGTAACTCAGGAATATTTTGGATAAACTATGAAAATGTCAGATTATTTTTGCCCACAACAGAGTTGTGTTTTTCTGTAGGGCCTGGATGGAGATGAGTCATGTTAATGCATACAAACAATACATAATTTATTCTTCTTTACAATTATTTTGTACCCCTTTAGTTATAAAAGTACTTTCAATGTCTGTAATTTTACATATTTCTGCCATAGCATAAACTGCAGAAGAGTCTGTTCCATAATTTCTGATGTGTGAAATGAGTAAAACATCCTGGTCACTGTTGTTTAGGAAGCTATATGTTAATTGTTTATGTGTTATCCTCAAGGAAGAAACAAGCCTTAACAACACAGAAAATAATTCAGTATTGCAATTCTAAAAATTCCTAAAGTTTGTTCTCTGTCCAAAGAAAGTTCTCTGCATATTTGTGCTTCAGTGCCAGTGTGACATTAATTAATGAGCTGTCACTCGTCACTGCTGAGCATGGATTTGTGAGGTCCCTTCTTTTGATCATATATGAGAACTCTGATGCTACTGAAACCCAGTGGTTTCAGAGAAGATATTTTAAATAACAAGTCTAGAAATGTAAATTTTGTTGAAAATGCCTGGTTTCCAACCAGACTGACTGTTTCCTTAATGACAAATAGAGATTCAGTTTCACCCTGGCCTCTCTATTGCTGCCCCAGAACAACATTTCATCCCCACTTTTGTAATGGGGCACGTGTTTGGCTGGGGTTTTGTTTTCCTTTAAGGCACTCACTGGGGAAGTTTCTTTGGTTTATATCAGAGCCAGTAGTAAGAAAGTGCTTAGTGAATTTTGGTTGATATGTGAAATGCTTGGCTAATCCCCTTCTTAGGTATTTGTCACTGTTATTTTACATTCCATGATGGAAGTTTTGTTGTAAAACTTTGTTGTAATATTTTGGATGAATCTTGGGGTTTGTGTGCATGAAGGGAAGGGGATTAAAGCTCTCATTTACTGCTGTGCTTTTGAAAGGTCAGCTGTAAACCTCTCCATAATCCCTTGCAGTCTCCTGGCTGGGGTGGGGTTTCTCTGGGACACCACAGCTCCTTCCTCACTTCATTATTTGGGAAAACTCCTTTGGAAGGTTTGGATCCCAAACCCAACACCACCACAGGTTGTGCTGAACATCATTGGCCAAAATCACTTTTTGCTGAGTCCTGAGCCATCTGACTCCAAAAGATCTATCACTGCTACTGGGTTTATTGATTCTGCTGTGAATTCCTCAAACCTAAGCCTTTATCTATGATTATCCTAAGAAAACTCTCTGAAAGTCTCTCCTGAACTTCTGAACTTGTTTTAGTTGGGAAATTTACCTTCTATACTCAGTGGGGCCAAATAGAGCAAATAAAGATGTTAGACTCTATTCAATCACAAACAAAACTGCCTGCAGATGTATACTTTGGGGTTTTGGGGCTTCCTATTCATTGCTTCATTTTTGTCTTCTTGGCAAATGTGAAAAATTGATGCCTTTAGCACTGAGTCTATGCATTTGAAATCAGAGTGCAAAGATGCTGCAGCAAGGAGACTTTGAGACTGAAATTTTAAGTGGGAGTGGTCAAAGGATTCATTAAAAGGTAATAAATGAGCACCCTCTCCAGCTTTTTTTTTTTTTTTTTAGACAATATGGATTTATTGCAAGTAATCTCTGCTATGAAGTTTGGATTTGGGTTGGTTTTAATTTTATTTTATCACAGCCTGAATAAACCCAACATTGCTTGTTTTCATGTGCTTTTCTGCATCTTGGTTATGACACAGGGGTGACTTTTACAAATGAGGAGATTTCAGGTGGAGATTATGGTTATTGATGCTTTAATTAAGGTGCCTCAGTAGTAAAGGTTTTCTCACATACAAGGAGTTAGTTGCTTTCACACAGTAGTAAACTCAATAGGAATTATTTAATTCAATTGAATAATTTGTTCCATAATTCAAACTCAAAGTTCAACTGTTGGACCAGAGTGCAGCAATATTCCATTTTGTGTCATATTTAGAATTTACTGTAATACAGAGATTTTCAGCACACACACGAAAATCTCTGCTGAAGAGCAAAGATTATCATTTTCCCACTCGATGAACACACACAGTTTAATATACACTTAGATAAATCTAATTGAAGTGAGATTAATTAAATTCAGCTTAATCCAATTCAATCGGTCCCCATCCCCCTGACTGTGGTGGTAACAACCATATGCAGAGTTGGCTGTGAAAAGAATCACTGCTGAAAATGCCTCTTTCCCCTCCTTTTCTTTCTGCAGGGTCAATTTTAAGCAGGATCATGTCATTAATCCTGTTTATAACGCGGTTCCAGGCATGCTCAGATGGGCCAGGAATCCTGCAGGGAGGGCAGAGACCTCTTGGAGTGGTTTTGCTGATGATGAGGAAAAAGTTGCACAGAATCTCTTTTGCCAGAGATGTGCCTTGCCTTGCCTGGTTCTGCTTGTCAGCCTGATTTCTGCAGGATTCCTGCAGCCCTAATTACAGCAAAGCCAACATGCTCTTAAGAACTCTGAATTGTGTAAAATTTCCTGCTGCATCAGCAAATGAAAGTTCAAGTCAGTCTGTCTTCAAAAATCAACCTACAGCCCTAATGTGATTGGAAAATGGCCCCAAAACTGCATCACTCTAAGCAAATATTGGATTTATTGTGATCTCCACTCAAAAAAAAAAAAAAAACACCAAAAAAACAAAAAAAAAAAAAAAAAAAAAAAAACCAAAACAAAAAAAAAAAAAAAAAAAAAAAAAAAAAAAAAAAAAAAAAAAAAAAAAAAAAAAAAAAAAAAAAAAAAAAAAAAAAAAAAAAAAAAAAAAAAAAAAACCAACAAAAAAAAAACCAAAAAAACACCACCAAACTCCCCCCCAGAAACAAAGTAAACAAACGCTTAAGCCAACATCTTCACCCCAAAAACCTCTGTTTTGCTGTTCTGGATTCTTGAAACTGTTATTCATCATTTTGCGCTTATTTAAAAGTGGCAAAACAAAAATGTTCCAAGGAACTTAGAACAAATCCAGACAATATTGGAAAGCAATGCAGACAGCATTTTTATTGTAATTATAAGAGAATTAGAACTCCACACACAATGTTTTCAGCACTATGATAATTTCTGAGATCTTGTTCTGTTATTATTTTTCCATCCCCTTCTTCCTCCATTCATTTCTTCAAAAAGAAATCACAGAGATATTGACGAGCAGCCAGATTGTTCAGGTTCTTTATCCATATAATTATAAAAGAAGCTAAATGGGAGCACATGGACACCAAAATGCCAGAGCCAGTATGGAAACATTGCTGAGAGCCCAGATACTTATTCTAGGATTTGGAAATTGTCTGAATGGATAGTGATCAATAGAGTTCACTAATACAGCCCCTCTAATGTTCCTCTTTCCTGGCCAGAAAGCTGCTTTTTCACATTTAAGGCTCTTGCAGGGTTCACCCTCAAGTACCTTAGATCTGTGTTCTGCACAGTTCAGAGCTTTGCAGCCCAAGGCAAGATTTTATTTACATGGAGAAGCATTCCTGGAAGTGTAGATTAAAATCAATCAAAAGTAATCTCAGTCAGGGAAGTAAAAAAAAAAAAAAAAAGAGGATTCTTGACTGAGCAAAGTGATGTTCATAAAAATAAAATCAGAACCTCTAGAGCACTGGTGAGAGCAGAGCACTTGTTTTGATCTTATATGCCTGATGTATTCTCCATATTCCTTTAGTTTTTTCTCACTTTTGGTTTTCTAACATTTTTTCCTCAGGCTTGCAGCAGTTGACTCGATCTTTTTGCAGGTCTGCAGTGAGAAGAACTTAAGCAACTACACATAGTATTTAAATATATTTATATATATTATTAAATGTACATTTATATATATTAAATGTTGTTAATAAATTATGCAATCAATACATTATAAACTGTAGAGCTGATGGAACCACTAGTCCAGTAAGGGTATTCCCAGAGGATCAGGTGTTTGTACTACCATGTACAAAGCACTAGACCTAAAAACTCTTTCACTAAAGCAGAATTTTCCAGGGATACATTTGAAAATATTGAGAAGCATAATTTCCATCCCTTCTCTGGGGAGCTACTTCTGTTTAAGAGCATTTGCTGACTGGTTTCCAGTGTTCTGTTCTTTGTTTGTTTCCTGAAGCAGCTCATTTCCACTTTTTTGTCAGGCTTTAATCTTCAGCCAGTCCTTCACTGCTGAAATGAAAGTGCTTCAGTCCCTGGTATTTTCTTTTCTTTGAACAGGTACAAATAAATTGGAGCTGGATCACTCGAGTCTTATTTTTTATAAGCTGAATGAAGTGAGGAGACGAACTAGTGATGTTCCTCTAAATCCTGTACCAGTTTTATTAATTTTTCAGGGTTTTTTTCTGGTTTGTTTTTTTTTTTTTTCTTTTTTTGACATCCTAAAACTGTAGGAGTCTAAACTGGGAACAGTATTTAAGCACAATTTCACCCATAATGCATCCAGGGATAAAATCACTCCCCTGTTTCAGCCAGTGCATTTTTACATATTTATCTAAGCTCAAGTTGAGTTTTTCTCCATGGCATTTTATCCTCATATTAATTTACTGGACCATCTCAAGTCTTTCCCAGAGTATTTGATTTCCCCCATTCTCCAAGTGTGCCCTTCAGTCCTCAATGTGAAAAATGGGTTTGGCCACTTAAAAACTGACTTCTTTGAGAAGCTCAAACCCATCAAGCAATCCAGACTGTGCTGTATAATTGCCCTAATGCCGTTATTTACATTTTCATCTTTCTTACTGGAATCTGTTTTTTGGGGGGGGCTTTGGGTTTTTTGTGGTTTTTTTTGTTTGTTTGTTTTTGTTTTTGTTTTTTTCCAGTGGCCTGATGTTTAATACCAGCAGAAATTTTTAATAAAGGGCAGAAAGAAATTGTGGTAATTGCATGTCAAATATGAATCACCTACCAATGGATGGGGATAATGAAAAGACAGAAAAACTTGATTCAAAGAAAGCAATGGAAAAAATTGCTAATATTATAATAATGCATGACAAGAATTAAATGGGGTTAAAGATGCTTGCAAGGTGAAAATGGGGATTTTTACTCAGTTGCAGAAGAAGACAAGGTGTAAATACTGTAAATTTTCTATCCAGTTCCAACAGGAAAAGGAGAAGACAGGGTCTCTTATGTGGTTAAGAGAGAAAAAAAATAGGATAAATAACTGAAACTGGGTCCTCTTTGGCCTGCCTTTCTCTATTAAAGATCAATTTCAGTACCAATCAGTATATTTTTCTTCATAAACTTTATTTTATATACAATGAAAACGAGAAAAAACTCCAAAACTTCCCCAAGGATCAAAGTTGGGGGAATTTTCAGCAGTGTTTTTCAGCCCTGCTGTTTCCATGTTATGTGAGCTATGTAAGATTTCCTGGTCCTTCTCCTCTCTGTCTATGGGGGGATCAGTTGGCCAGGGCAGAGCTGAGTCTCAGAACCTGTCTGTGAAGTCACTGAGCTCCTCTTTAGACAATTAAATCCCATATAAAATATTTTATAGATTCCAGACTTACAGGATCCACCTTCATCTATGGTTTTTCCTCAGTAGTGATTTTTTTTTTTGGACATGCTTTCATGTTAAAAGCAAAAACCCCACAAATCCTCCCCTCGCTCTGGTTAATAAATGAATTAGGTGGGGAAGGGAATGCAATCAGAGCTTTCTGTGAGGTTTTTGGGATGCAATCACGGCGAGGCCACATCATTTCCTAGAGGTGAAGTTTTGCATAATGTCTCCACAGCATTATTACTCCACCAGGAATCCCCTGGCTTTCCTTTGGAAGTTAATTAGAGTCTGTGCAGGGAATGAGTCAGACAGAATTGTGTGGCTGAGAGCGTGTGTTGATTACAGCACTGAAATCATCCTAATGGTTTCTCTGTCTGTTGCTAAAAGCAATCACTGGCTGGTAAATTTTTAAGCTGTGAAATGTAATTTTAAGAAATACTTTGCTTAAAATAACATTATGAAAATAATATACACAAAGAAGTGATGGCCTTCATGCTCTGCCATGTTTTCAGCTAAGTGGGGTTTTTGGAGACAGTGACTCCAAGACCTGTATTTGGGAGAGACTTTTGGGGAAAATGTGAAAATAAATTCACTGAAATGAAAATGCTGTGGAGCTGTAAACGCTTTATGATATTACAGATGGCAGAAATTGTTTTGAAATATTTGTAAAAGTGAAGGACATGCCTTTTAAAGATCTGAACATGAAGGTGATCCTTCCCTCTTCTACTGAGCCGAGCACTGCCTTTTAACTCATGTATTTTGCCTTTCATGAAAATGAGCAAATTCAGAGTTGAAGTGAACTGGGCATGAAAAAACAAGTTAGGTTGGGTTTTTTTGGCTATTCCCTTTCTTTCCATCTGAGAAAGTCCAAGCAAAGCCTTTTCAGACTCCGAGATGGCTGACTTGCAATCTCAATAGGAGATTGTGATTGAAAGCTGAGCATGGGAAAGTTTGGTGCTTTTCTCACACAATGCCATGGATTTTACAGGCAGATAAGGATAATCTTCCTATGAAGATTTCACTCACGTTAATAATATTTTGAACAATGGTGTGATGGCTGTAAGGCTCTCCCAGATGCTATCAGAGGATATATTATCCCTCCGGTGACTGTATATGTTACTTTTCACTGTGTGGTGACTACCTTTCAATTTTTTCAGTTAATTCTTTTTATAGATCAGCTGTGGTTCAACAAAGTGTTGTTTATTAGTATGTCATCATAAATTTTATTTGTGTACATATATTTATTTTCAAAGGAGGCAGCATGAATTTGCATTTTCCTGGTTTTGTTTTGCCAGAAAAGGAAAGGTTCCACTGAAGTTCAGGTCTGAGTCAGGAAGAAGCTGTGGTGCTGTAGCATTCCTGAAGCTCCAGTTTAAAGGCTGGGAATTACAGAATGACTGATATTTCAGATGAGCCATTTAAAGTCATCACAAGGCAGCAGGAAAGTGATAGCTACAACTGACAAATCCACGTTTTCTTCAGAGTGCTGTGATTCATTTTAGCACCAGGCAAGAAGCAAAAGGAGCTTTCTCCCTTTTAGAAAAGCATTTTCTTTTTAAACCAACATTTTAAGGCTCATCCCAGGTTCGCAGCAGACTGTTCCTTCGGAAGTTCCCCTTTGTTGTGGTGCCTCATACACTGCTTAACCTCCCTGTTTATTCTAAGGAAGAAAGGATCTTTTTTGGGGGGGAACAGGATTTATTTTACTTTTCTGCTGCAGTTCTCCCAGCCTGTGCTCTGGGGCTGGGCTGTGTTGTCACCACCCACACCCTGCCCGTCCTGCTGCCTGCCCTGCATGCAGAGAACCTGGCTCAGCAAAGCTGAGGGGCCTGTGTGGACATCAGAGTGCATCAGTAAAAGCTCTACAGACATTTAATGGTCGTGATCCTACAGTGAGGGCAGCTTCCAACACCTGCAGGAGTTTGGGGCTTTTTCCAGCAGCACAGACCTTCCCTTCTCTGGTGTTAGCTGGGCTCACAGAGGAGACACTTCCCAAAGCCCCGAAGCCTCTTTGCAGTGGTTGTGTCCCACCTTCACCCTTCAACTTGCAGCTTCCAAGACCTGTTACATCCCACATTACAAAATATTTCCTGCAAAACCTCTGAGGGCAGAGAAGCCCAGCGCTTTGGTTTGAAAAATTTCTGCTTAAACGCTAGTTTCTCTCCTTGCTTGCTAGAAAACTCAAATTTCAAGAGGCGGCTGGAGAGCAGGACCCTTTTAGCAGAGTCATTATCGTCTGTGTTCCCTGCAGATTGACTTGTTCCCTCCCAGAGATTGCTGTGACCTGCACAGGTCTCTTGGTATTTAAAGAAAAACTTAGAAACCTCTCAACAGCTGAGATTGGTCACATGGAGACCTCGTGTTCTCACCCTTTGGTTCCCCTGTCTCCCTCCTCCCTCTTACTCTGCCGTTGGAACAAACAATTACAGAACAAGTTCAGCATCCAGGTGTGAACACTGTACATGAATTTTAGATTCTTCTCTATTCCCCATCATTTAATGCTCTTACTGTTTTCCAAGAAGCTTCCCAGCTTCCCTTTCCCCCTGCTTCATTTTCCTCAGCCTATTACTCTGCTAACACATTCCCTGGGAACCACTAATTCGGAAATTAAGTTGCATAGCTGAAGCCTGGAATTACTTTAGAGGGAGGAAAATCCATGCAGGTATGAAATAATTGGTGAGAGTGAGTTACTATGGATTAAGTGCTGTGGCAGGATCTGATGTGGTGCAGATGAGTCCTTATTGGACTTTCTTTGTGCAGCCATTTGATCCACTCATTTTTCATCCATTAACAATAGAGTCCCATTTTGATAAGAAGTTTAATTTGTCTGCTAATGATTTTTTTCTATACTTGGATATCTACATCTATTAGGGAGCCGAGGCCTGTACACAGTAGAGGAAAAATCTTGGGAAAAGGACCTGATTGAGTTTAAACACAATACTCATCAGGCCTGTTTTGCAAATAATTGCCTAATTTGAGCATTATATGTACTTTTGTTAAACCATATTACACACAACAACATTTGTCTCTTGTCTGCTGAGTTGAAAATACAATATAAAGCAAATAACTCCTTGCTGGAGAAGATCAGGAGGATACTTTTTACAGGAAACCTGTCTGGATCATTGTTGCCAATGGCTGCCAGCTGATGTAATGAATTGGGGGACAATAAGAGTTTGGCACAAGCTGTTCTACTGAAGTAATTCTAAAAGTTCTAATACTAAACCAAACAAAATGCAACAAAGCCTCAAATGTGAGCTAACAGATATATAATAGTTTGTTCAAGTCAGTCCCAATACCAGAGGGGCAGCAGACTGTAAATGAGATATAAATCTTTAAAAGGCATTATCATGTGACTAAGGTATACTGGAGAAATAAATCTGACTTTCCTGCTGGGCAAGTTTGGAAGGAACTGCTGTTAAGAATTAAGATTTACATGAAAAAATATGATACTTTGTGAAGAATCAATAAGGGTTTTATAAATGAGCTCATTACTTTCTAAATCAGAGTTCTTTGTGGGAGTTGTGAGTCCTTGATCAGCTGGTGGTATTTTACATCTAAGTATGACGTAACAGGCAATTCTTGTCGTAGCTCAGTAAAATTCCCTTAATTTTTATACACCAAGTTTAATTGCAGCTGAGTGCTGTTAGAATTCACTAAATAAGGGTTTATTTTTCCCCTGCCTCAATCATGAGAACAGCAAAAGGAGACTCCTTCCCTTGAAAAAGGAATCTGAAATTTTAATTTTGTATTTCCCATCTTTTACTGCTTCCAGCTGGAGGAATTCTAAGCATTACACTAAAACTTATGTTCAACATTTACTCCTTGAAGTATTTGTGGTTTTGGAATTTAATGTGTAACCTCGTGGCTGCAAATTGTGTGCATTGGAGGGAACAGTTTGTGTACTGCTTGTTTTTTTTTTAGTGTGTAAGGCCTGAGGATCAATGAGGTTTTTGAAAAAAAATCAAACCAAATTTTGAAATAACTTTTTCATAGCTCCAAGCTATTTTTCGACAACAATAAAACACAACCCCTTCTAATATTGCTTACTTCCTCCAATTCCAGTTCTTTACACTCAGAGACCTTGCTGGTTTTATCCTTCCATGGCAAAACTGCACATTTGTGCAAATCATTTTGCTTCAGATCTACCTTTGTTAGTGCATTTGTGATATGTATAGCCTTGCTAATTGTGAATAAAGTTTCACAGGACTGAAAAAACTTGTGTGGAAGTTAAACGAAGTCTGAGGTAATAGCAAATCATTGTGTTATATAACAAGCACTGCAAGTGTGCTAGAGAAATGTGATAACTTTGGTAATCTGATAAACTGATAAACGTGACAATGCCCAATTTTACACTGCATTAATATAATGTGATGTGAAAAAGTGCCTGGTTAACCCAGAAATTATGCTGGCAACTTACACTGGTAGCTGCATATCTGCAAAATTCGGTGGCAGTGAATTAAATATCTCCTAAGGCACTCGAAACCTGACAAGGCAGAGGATAATTCTTCTGAAAGCTTGTAGGAGCAGATGTAGCAGGGAAAGAGAACTGTCCCTATGGGATACCTCACTTGTTATATACAACTCCACTTTATTATTTTCCTTGTGTATAGGTCTGTCATAAAGAAAGATCTGTTGATCAGTCACACTCGAGGTTCTGCCATCAATGCTACTATTCCTCCTCCTCCTTGTTTTTCTTTCCAAGGAAGTTTCCTTGATGTAAAACCACTGATTTGTGATAAATCTTGAAATCAGAGCTGCAGTGAGCTGAGCAGAAAATCAGAGCACCCTCAATATGATCATCTAAATCTTGTGATTTACATATTTTTTTCTGGGGAATGAGGGGCTGAAAAATGCTGATGGAGCAGGATGCCTTGCATAAAACACCTGGAAGTGGGAGCTAATTTTTCTGAGTGGTGCTGAGAGAAGGCTGCTCTGCTGATTTGATTGTGACCTTTAAGATCTTATTTGAAATTTTGCATCCTTTTACAAAATTAATTAAGCAAGATCAGTCTGCAGCCAATTTTTTTGTCAGTGGGTGGGAGAGGAAGATGAATCTCTCCCTCTGTTTTGGCCACTTTAGGTTGAGTGTTTTTTTGGGAAGGAAGAGCTGGAATGGGGATAAAACATGTAGACAGGTAACACCCCTTCTAGGTCTGGATTAAAAGAAAATCCAGTATGGCATTCCAGACTTTTAAAATATAACATAATTAATGAAATCAGCTTGTAGGATGTACTTCAAGTCATTTATACATGGCAAAAACTGAGCAGAATGGTTTTGCTTAGCAGCAATGAAACCGATTATTAAGGAAACTTTGACAGATTTATAATAGAAAAGGAGGAAATCACCACAGATTTTTAATTAATTTTAGTATGAGTAAATTAAAATATGAAAAATTTATCTCCCAATTCACTTGAGCTTCGTATTTCTCTTCCTCCCAGCCCCTCTTAGTGCTGTCAGGAGTCCTCTTGGGTACTTAGGTTCTTCCCTTTTCCACTCCTCTTTTTTTTTCCTTTATCTTTTTTCCCTGCACTGATGACTCTCCTCACAGTAGCAGTAATCTGTTAATAGTCCCCAGATGGCACGGCCCGTTGTATTTCTGTATTTCATTCATCGCCTACTGGTCCAGCTCTCAGTCACACTGATCTCTTCAGACAATACTTCAGCCTTTTTATTGATGCAGCCTTTTAAGTTTCTTGTTAATGTGTTTCATGAGCACACCCTGCCTGCAGTGGCTATGGAAATGAAAGGGGGCAGTTTGGGTGGAATGTCAAAGAAAGAAACCAGTTTTTAAAAGGCAGGGAAAAGGGAAAATAACGTCATGAGACTTGGAAGGTGAAGTGGTGGAGGAGCTATAAAGAGTATGGAGGTGGATTCCCGGAGAGACTTGATGATTTTCAAGAGAGAGGGAAGCAAAGGCTGCTCAAGATGAGAGAGGACTGAGTAATTGAAGGAAAAGGAGAGTGGGACTGAAAGAGGAAAGCAATTTGTGCGTGTGTGTGAGGCTGCACCAAATGGATCTGGGAGACAAGTGTAAATCTGAGGAAGCTTTTAATCAGCTTCTGCCTTTAAGTTCAAGGTACAGCAACAAATCCAGCAGCAGACAAAGAAAATAATTTAAAGTTCCAAGTGGGCCTTGCTCGTGTTTTTAGCAGTTGGTGTCCTTGAGGTGAGCAGAGTGAAATCACATGAGTTTTCCTGGAGGACTCCCCTGGAATGAGAAGTCTTTTAGGTGAGGTCTGATGCTCTAAAATATGGCAGAGTGGTGTTTCACATCAACAGCCACATTCTTGTTTGTGCTTCTGAAAAGGCAGGGTTTTCACTGGAGCTGGGTGTGAAAATTTGACCCAATTTTCATCCAGGTGGATGCTGCTTCAGAGCTGCTGAAGCTGCAGGGGCACCTTATACCCACTTTGCCTGTGGAATGAGACAGAAATTAGAATTCCTCAGAGTGCATTGAGCATCAGTTTATTCTTCAAGTGTCCATGATGGCTTTCAGTTATGGAAACAATGTTAAGATGCGTCATGTATTTATGGGATATTGTAGTTGTACAACTTCCTGAAGTGTTTTAGATTTTTTTCTTACTTCAGTTGGGAGTTGACTTTTCCATGGACCCATCAGAGATTGAGGCTGTGGAGACACAGAGCCCTGGAGACCCACTACAGTGGGAGAAAAGGTTGTAGGAGGGTTCTGAGAACATTTTGGGCTGAAGTAATTGAAAAACAAGGACTGCAGAAAACCTTATGTTAGAGCACATCTAATTTTTGGAGAAATATAGAGCAAAATGTGTTTAGTGGTTTTTCAACTTGGTAATAAAGCCTGTGGAGGGAATGAATTTTGATGCTGTTTGGGAGGAGAGGAAAATGGCAGCAGCACATACTTGGAGTGGAATTAAAATTCTTTAGAAGGGGATGGAGTGGATTGCACAGGGGGATGGACTGCAAATTGGGCCATGCCTGCATCATTACTGTGCTCTCAGCAGCCTCTCAGCTGAGCCTCAGTAGAAATGGCACCACAAATTGCAGGTTAGGAAAGAGGAGCTGGAGCTAAGGTTGCAGGATGCAAATGGGAGAAACAGAGGACTGAGTCGCTGTCCAAACTGAGGTACTGAGATAAAGAAATGGGAGTACAGAGGATTAAACTGAAAAAGACAAGGTAACATTTGCAAAATGAACAAGAGATGTGTGGGAAAACAAGGGGAGTTAAAGAGCAAGCGACAGAATGTGTGAATACATACATAATACAGAGTAATTTGAATTTTTTGGCATGAAGAATGTGATAAAGATGTGATAGACCAAATGGATATAATTTTCCATGTCTCATTTTCAGTACTTGGAATTTATTTTGACTGTGAATTCTTGCAAACTAAAAGGCATTGAAGGAAAATGTGGCTTGAACAGTGCTTATTGCAAATATTGAAAGATCCTTTTCAAAAACAAAGGGTGAAGTGCATGTCATAAATTTCCCTTCATTCTCTCAGAGCCCATTAATATTTTGGTGGAGGATCAGGTAATGTGTGAGCTCCCTTTCATTTCTGGTTAGAGAAATTTCTAATTTTTCCCAGTTAATTAAGCCCATACATGAAAGCTGTGAACAGACACGAGGCCCATTTCTAGTTCTCCTGCTGCTCTTTGGTGTGATTTGATGAAAATTGCTTTACATCTCTTTGGTTCTGTTTTCCTACCTGTGAAATAGGGAATTATAATGAGATCTGAGCTTTGCTAACAAAGAAAGTGCATCAAAATGTGCAGGAGAGCAGCACCACCACCCTATCCAGCAGGAGGGTGATTGCAGCTGTGGAAGGTGCTCCAGTCTGGAAAATATTCCCCTTTTTTTTTTTTT
>VXBR01005503.1:194165-252255 GCA_013400215.1 Cisticola juncidis
TTTCTTCCTTTCTTTTTAGGTGAATTTTATATCTCCCGTTGTGTTTTCACTGTTGGACAGGCTTCAAAAAAGAGAGCTGTCATTTCTGTGAGGTTTAAAAAGATTAACAACATCCATATTCATTGTGAGAAGTGAGATCCTTACCAAGGGCTGAACTCTGAATTCTGACTGTGCCTCTTCCCAGCCTGGTTCTTCCTTGTGCATTTTTAACTAAAATTCTGAAATTCTCTCTAAAATAAATGTCTGCTTTTTTTGGTGGTGTTTCCAGCAGTTTTGGGATGTGTGCATGGCCATGGAGGCCAAACCCCCCTGCCCCAGTCAACACAGAGGCACCACATCCCTGCTCTCCCCTCTCCCCAGGCCCTGGAAATGGAATTACCTTTCTCCAGGATCCATTTCATACACATCAGAATCCCCTCTGATTCTCTCTCAGTGAATTTGAACACTGAGACAAATTCAACCTTTTTTACTTATAAGAGGAGATCCATTGACTGTCTTTTTTTTTTTTCCTTTCTTTCATAAGCAACAGCTAAATTCAGCTAAATTCAGCTCTTTGGGTTGAAAAAGGAGTGTGTGAGAACATGGCATATGGCTGCTTGCCTGAGAACTGGGCCTCGTGTTTACTGAAAGAAATTGTAATGTGTTGTTGGCATTCATTGTAACTCAGCTTAACTGGGAGCCTGCCAGAACCCAATCAAAATGTGTTCACAGTATATCCAAAATACGGCACAATTGCCAACTTTGTAGTAGCAAGATGTAACAACCTGTTTGACAAAGGAACATGAAATTTTCCCAACATGCAAAATAAACTTCTTACAGGTTGTTTTCAGCCTAGTTAGCACCCTTTTTAAAAGATTCTGTTGTAATAGAACTGGAGTGGCATAGAGTCCTTACAAGACCAATTCAACAAAATTTAGAGTTTCATTGGGCATTTGTAGCTGCAAAAAGGGAGGGGAAAATGCCTTAACTTGTCCTCTGATGAGCTCCATCACCAGATTGCTGGTTCAAGTATGGGAGATCATTTTGGAGCCAGTGGAACTTATAGAATGGCTTCCTTCTGACTCTAAAAGGGGAGGATGAGGTAGCTGAGAGCCTTTTGAAGGTGTTTAATGATAAAACTGATGAAAAGAATATCCACTGAGGTACCATCTGTTATCAGTCAGGTCTCCAAGGATTTTTCCTTCAATCCTGGAAAAAGAAACTTGTGTTGACCTTTTGTCTTCCCATATGTAGAGCCAAATCTCTTTGATTTCAGTTCAGACTCGGTGTATTTACCAATCTGACCTTGCTGAGACAGACTTGTCCAAGAAAAATGGAAATAGGAAAAATTTTCATGTCACTGTCTCACATTCCTGTCCCTGGGCTGAAAAATGCCCAGCAGGACACTTCCACCTCTCTTGGCTCCTCACTGGCTCCAGGTCTCCAGAACTGACCCAACGATCAGTCATGGTCTGGATGAATTTCTTCTCATCATCTCTTTGCGGTCAGTAACTTCACTTTGAAATGTGACCACTGTTCTCATATTTTCATCCCCTGGTGAGTTTTTTTTCCTCAGTCCAGTGAAAAGTCGTAACTGTGAGTCCCTAAAAGGTTATGCAGTTTTTTTCTGGGTAAACTAATATTTATGGACAATTTTAAAGGGTTTTGTAACAAATTTCTCAAAATATTATCCAAGGTTGTGACAGAGGAAGACAGTCAATAGATTATGAGATGGAATATGAAATTTTCTTTAGTGTTCATGTCTTTCTTCAACCAGCAGTCTACCAGAATTGCAAGGAATGTAGTTTCAGATGTTAAGTCAATGGCAGATCAAGTTTCTAGAATGGAAAAACATTGAGAGGGGGTCACTGCACTGGTCAGTTCTGGAAAATGTAAATACACTACCAAAAATCACCTTTTATGAGCAAATTGGCACTAGTATACCAGGAAGTATCAAGGGAGACCTTTTTTCCTGTAGGGGATTTTTCAACATGGAGAAGGCTCTAAGTGAGGTATAAATTTTCTGTGGGATGTCCTTCCAGAGACATGAATTTCTGTCTGTGAAATTGGATGGGACCATCTCCAAGGCTTTGTCCAGCGTGGGCTCAGCCCTGCACTGCTCAGCGTGCTCTGGCCAGGCTCCAGCAGAGCACTTAAGTTTGATTTGAATCGTGAATATTCCCATGAAATCAATTGGAGGATTAGCATTTCACGGAGAAGTGAGGCAGGCACTTAAGTTCTTGGTTGAATCAAGGCCACATTCTCACAAATCATCGCTGCAGTGATTCCTGTATTAAATAATGGCTGGTGCCAAGGATAGGACCCTCCACAATCGCAACAGAATTCATAAAAAAAATATTTTTCAGATATCTTTGTGTCCAGTACTCTTTTCCATGGGAGGGGAGATCTTTGGGTGGGAACTTTAGTTCCGGTTATGATTTTCACGTATTCCAATAGTCTGACAAACATCGAATAGGAGATAAATCTAATTAAACTTCTACTGTAAAAGAAAATGTGCTTGGTTTGGAGAGTTGTGCAGGCTGGAAGCTGTTTCAGTTGTGAAATTAAACAGTCACAGAATATGTCAAGTTGGAAGGGAACCACCAGGATCATTTCCTGGCCCTGCACAAGACCATCCCCAAAAATCCCACCCTGTGCCTGAGAGCATTGTCCAACAGCTTCTTGAGACACATCTGAAAAAGATTTCCTGTACCTGTCAAGGATTTAACCTGAAAGTTAAATCCTACCTGCACTCACTTAGAGGTAGTGAATAACAGTGGCTCAGGAGTAAGGTAGAAATAAAAAGTACAAAGTTTTGCACAAAAACAGAGGCAAATGACAGAATGCAGAGCATTCATCTTTGCTGATCAAGCCTAGGATTTCTGGTAGCAGACATGGAGATAGTAAAGTGATTAGGTTTTAAGTCCTGAATTTCAATTAAATTTTTTAATAGTATATAAATTCTGCATCAGAAAATTGGTTAGCAGGATTATCACAATACAGTCTTAGAGAAAAAATAAAAATAAGATAATCATCATCGACAACATTTATTTGATGTATGAATTTTCATACGTGCATTGCTTTAGATAGTTCTGTTAAATTTTGAATTTGTATTAGTACAGCCCTAAGATAAACTTTAAGACATCTCTAATAAGGAGCAAAATTGCAAGAAAATAAAGTGCAAATTTATTAACTTCAGTGTTTCTAGTAAAAATAATCACATAGCCATCAGTTCTGGATTCCAACAGCAGCTTTGGGAAGTGAGGACACAAATCATAGAAGGGCCATCAGGGTCTGACCTCTGCACTCCATTAATTGTGAGGATTTTTGCCCAAAGCAGGAGGAATCAGAATAGCAAGGAGCCTCTCTGACCCTCACTAGTGCAGTGCAATACAATTCTGACTTGGGAAATAACATAGATCCTGAAGCCCTCTAGAGGAAATACTAATTTTTCATTCTGTCACGGAAAATGGCTAAAGTAAGTCAAGGACATTCAAGTTTTGTAAATGACTTTTAGCATTTTTGCAAGCACCTGATTTTTTTTTTTCTTTATGATAGAATCTACAAATTGCTCACAGGGAGCAAACAACATAGTTAGATGTGTGTTAAATGTCATAATTTGAATATTTCCAGTCCCACTGATATATTTTTAGGGGAAAGAAACACTGAGTAGTACTGTCAGTTCATACATTATCAAGTTACTTAAACTATATTTGAGAATATAACTTGATATTGACAAAATTACAGTAAAGGAAAGTCCAAATTCAATCTTAGCAGAGACACAGCTGCTGTGTCTAAAATAAAATTGACAACATGTGGTTTCTGAAGTCCTTTAAATTCTTAATTACAGAGGCCATGAAGTAGGGAGGGATGAGATGGCAGAGATATCTTATCTAAAGTAGATCTCTTCAGAGCTTTTAAAAGGGAGAATCTTAACATGAAATACCTGAATACATTTTCAGATTGAAGGTAATCAATAGTTTGTGCTCACTTCAGGGAAATAATGCACTTAACCTTTAATTTTTAAAAGAGACCAATTAAGACTGTGTGATGTGATTAATGCAACCTGAAATGATTTCACATGAGTGAATCCATTTCCATAATTCTTTCCCTATGCTGGTTTTGCATTTTGGACTGAGGTTGGGAATGCCAGAGCTCGGGTTGGGGTTGGGTTTGGGGTCATTTGTAGGGTGGGGTGTTTGGCTCCCAGATCTGCCCTGAGCCACAGTGGTAACCCACACAATTCCAGTAGAAACTGGAGCCAGGAGTGAAATCCTCTTATGCCTTGAAACCATCCCTGCCCGGGGCTGGAGCCAGGCTGGAAGTGCCACCTCCACCTGCCCAGTCCCCTGATGTCCCCAGGTGTCCCCTGGTGAGGGGGGAGCATGAACCATGGGTCAGCGCTCCCGAAATCCTCTCAGGGCTGGGGCGATGTCTTTTTGGACTACCTAAAAACAGAGGCCAGACAGAATTAAGGGAATAAAAAACAGTTCTGTTTACTGAAGGGCCTTCAGGTACATTGTGGGTAGACAAATCCCTGCCAGGGGCTGCACCCAAAAATGGACAAGGCTCACGGATTTTCACACTCTTATAAGTTTGGTTCATTTGCATAGTGGGGGTTAACCTTCCAATTACAGCTTCAGGTAATGAAGTCATTCACCCCAAGTTTGCTCCCCTCAGCTCACTTTTATTTACATCTTTCAAAGTCTGAGGCAGTGAGGTGTCCTTGATTCCCAGGCCCAGAGCGGAATTGTTGTGTCTGACCAAAATGGGAAAGCAGCTGCTCACACTGTGTGTGCAGTTTAGAGTTACACACTAAAGAATTTCAGGATTACAAATATATATAAATTACAAATATAAAAAATATAAAAGCTAAAACCTTAAGGCATCAGGAGTGGCAGGGATTGTGCTGTGTCTGTGGGATCAGCAACCCAACTACCTCTGCTCCTGGCTGCTCTCTGGGTGGGGTACACCCTGGGTCAGTGCAGAGGAGCCCAACCCATCCAGAGCTGCTCCGAGTGCAGCCCCTCCACTCCTGAGCACTGTGGGATGGAACTCTTGGTTCTAAATGACAACACTTCCTTTGTAAATCATAGCTCCTATAACCCTCTCAGAAGAACTTTTTAGGTTGGGTTTTTTTTTTTCAAGTTTTTTTTTGTTTGTTTTTCCTAATATTTAAATGATGGATAGAAAAACCACTTGGATGCTGGATGCACTGAGTGTTTCCATATGCTCTGAGAGTGATTGAAATGGCCAGATTTACATTTTAATTTACCAAGTACTGTTCCAGGAAGGAGAAATTGCAGCAATAGGTGACACAATGTAATTTAGTGGAGAAATTAATAGTATCTGAATTTCTTAGGATGAGGTTGTCTTTGTTTCATGTGGTATTTCTAAAAGTTCAGGAAAATGGCAACTTAGAAAAAAATAATCATGCAACGATTTCAAGAAAAAAATGTTTCATAAATATGGAAGTCATGTGTCTGACCTTTTTGGACTATCTCAATCTTGATTTTCCTGCTTTTTTCTTATCACAGCTCTTTTATACATAAACCTGTAGTTTGTACACTCACCTTTCCCAGCAACTCATTGTTTTTGTGATACACTTTGCTTGATCCTGTTAGAGCAAACCACCTGCTCAGTGAGCTTAAGGAGCCAGTTCACCTCTCCTGTCCTTCATGTTCTGTTCTCTGGCTTAAATGAAAAATAAACCATAAGAAATTTTCCTTTTTTCAGGCTTTACTGGGAATGGCTGTGAGGGAAGTGCAAAAGAAGCCATGGGAAAAGTCCCCAGAAACATGATTTCGTATTGTGTGACTTTTGCTGACACAGAATTGATTTATCCTGCTCAGTAGAATATTTTTACAGTTATTACATTTACCTTTTCACCAGCATCTCTATTTAGAGGGTTTATGGACAGCACTTACACTGATGTGTTACTGTTTGGTATCTCTTACTCCTTCTCTGATGACTTGAAAGAAAAACTTTAATTATTTACCTGTGCAGAGCATAAAAATAACTAGGAATGGTAGTTGGGAACTCCTCACCAGGCAGTTCTTCCAGCCTCGTGCTTCCTTGTCAGAGAGATTGAAATTCAAGCCCTAAGCCTGCCCTGTGCACTCTTTTTGCACACTGCCATACCAAAGATTTAATCATCTTAGGCATTTTAAAAAGTCTTTTTTCAAACATATGAGTGAGTGACATCCTATGGCTTTGAAATATTTTGTAATCACTTGATTTTTACATTCTTTTTTTATGCTGAATTATTGCTTTGCTGGATGGATTTTTCTTATACATTGAGTTGTAATCATATGTTATTTGTGGACTCGAAGCTATATAGTTCTTTAGATATGATAAGATTCTTTCTTGTTTCATGTTACTTCACAGAACTACTTAATCTTTGATAAACTATGTCCAGATCAAATAGCAAAACATTTAGAATTTAGAATTAAAACACAAAATAACAGTGATTTAAGATGTAGTAATATCTTTCATCATGTAGTTGAAGCCAGGGACTTAATCTATCTTAATCTGGCACTGCATGAAAAGTGGTAGTGAATAAAAATTTCTAGCTCTCATTTTGTTCAATAATAACCATAAAATAAATTTGTCTGGTCTCAACATGGAACAGAAACATGAAAAAATAATGGGGAAATATAAGGTAAATCTTCAGGAGAATTTACAGTCTGATGAGTCTTTCTTCTGGGATTCCTTCCTATTTGCCTGCTTTTGTTAGTTTTGTATAGTTAGTATTGATAAAAATATGGATTCCTAGTTTGGGAATTGCCTTAATTGACAACTCCTGCCAACTACCTGACTTTTAACTGGGCTCCCCACTGATTGCTAGACCTAATTCCTCCAAACTGCTTAAGGAAAGAGCCTCATTTAAGATCATTCAGATTTACAGAGTCAACAGGATGACATAAACAAGAGCTGCAGTGCTGTGAGCAGCATCCTTGGAAAAAAGGGAACTGGAGAGATGTGGGTGAAACCCCAGATCAATTGATCCACAGCCTTTGCTGAGTGGTTGCCAGCAGAAGCCATCACCAAAGCTTCTGAATATCCCTGGGAAAAAGTCAAATGCTCCCCCTTTTCTTTATTTCTTGCGGCAATCTGATTTTTGGCATCTCTGTGAAGAACTGTGCGAGGAATTGCCGAGACCACCTTCTCTTTAGGAATTTGCATCTTGCAGGTGTCTAAACTCTGACTCATGAATTAGGTCATGGACTTGTAGCTGCTGAAGAAACTGGGTTGAGTAGAAATCTGATTTGTTTGGGCTTTTCACTCCAAAAGCCTACACTGGATTTGGCTGTTCTTTTGATAGCTGAGATTTTTAGTAAAATATGTCAGTGAAGTAGAAACAAGAATTAATGTATTTTGGCACTGAAACATCTGTAGCACTTTTTGTTTGATTCTCCTCTGTCAGCCCTTTACCCCACTCAGCCCTGCAAGCGTTAGCAGTTGTTGGGGGAGGATGTGACCTGAGGATTCTGCCTGTCCCACACGAGTTTGGTTGATTGAGAATATTCTGCAGCTGTAGATGTGGCTCAGAAGATTTCAGTTTTTTAGACATGTTCTTGCTGGGAAGTCACTGTTCTGAGGCATCAGTGACCCTGAGGTTTGATATGATGATGAACTGAATTTCATGTGCAGCCCTGTTGCAAAGTGATCAGAGATACTTTTAGGGAAGAACTCATTTCACAGAACTTTAAATGTCTGTCTTGCTACCATACGAATTTCGTCTGACAAGTTACTTCCTCTCTATTGATTAGCTCAGACAGGCTCGTTATCTCACTCTTCAGTAATTTTTTCTTCACATTTAAGACAGGGACAAATGGGGCATATCCCTGCAGTACTTGTACAAGAACTTCCTTAGTGTGAGGGTTTTGTTTGATTTTGTGTGACACTGAATAGTTTTTTGAAGGTCAATCTGTGATTAAGACTTTCCTGTGCAGACTACAAGGTGGATAAATCCTCAGAAGCATGGAGGAAGAAGCTTTCAGTTATATTTATTTGTTCTTGTACTTCTACTTTTGAGATCAGTGCTTGTAGATGAGACACGGTTAATGCTGCTCCTTCCTTATTAGACTTGATAGCCTTTCTAAAATGGAAACTGTCTAGAATAAACTCACCTCAATGTGCTCAGGCTCTAGTGAAGGAAATACTGATTCCTCATGTTTTTCTTCTACCTAAGAATTGTTCCCTTTTCCTGGTAGTTTTGGGGGTTTGTTTGGTTTTGTTACAGTGAGAGGTTTACTGCCCTGCCATCTTTGGCAGCAAGTTAATTGTTACTGCAAAAACACTGTCTGGGGAGTAGAGAGCTGGAAAAGTCTCCTCTGCCCCTGCCCTCCAGCCCAGGAAGAGGAGAACACAACCTTTGGCACTTGCTGCCAAATGGAGGAATGTAAACCCTGATCACATCAATTCTCCACTTTTAGGCAACACAATCCCTCATGCATAAAGGGTGGATGTTGTTTCTTCTCAGGGCTCCTACTAATCCCAGAGATGTTTGTTATCACCTGAATTATTCTGACACAGAGATCTTTGCTCTTTCGTGATTGCACAAAGAAATTTAGGAGTTTAATTGTGCTGCTTGTGCATTTTGGTTTGAGAATAAATCATGAGGATTCTCCTAGATAGATTTGCAAGGCCAAAACTATTTTGTCTTTGTAGTTGATTCTAAAAGTGGCTTTTGTTTTGTTTTGTTTTGTTTTGTTTTAAATTTTGATATGTATTCCAGGATGTCTGTGCTGGAACCAGCACTTCTGTCAGGATGGACTCCCATCAAACACTGTCTCAAAAAAAAAATAAAGCAGTGTTTACATAGTCCAGTGCAGGAAATGAAAGCACTTGCCTTGCACTGGGCCAAAGCATTTATCTTTGAAAATAAATGTAACAAATTTAGGGTCCCAGTGTTCTCAGCTCAGACGCTCTGGAATGTGGAATAATTTCCTCAGTTAAATGGGAGGTGTGAACCTGGAGGCTTTGGAGACTTGTGAGCACTTCCAGGTCATCCCTCAGCCATGCTGCTTCAGGAATGACTGGGGGCTGTGGCTGTGTCTTCATCAAGGAGAAAATTAATGAGGCTAAGGAAAGACATAGGTTTTCATTAGCACCCAGAGCTCATTAAGATGATTCTGGGTTTTGTCACATTTATGAGAAGTTCATCACTAACAGCATCAATGACATATCTCGAGGTTAAATTGTTGGGAAATGTGGCATCAAGGAGCACACATTTGGGCCTGAAAATGTAATCCATTCTCTCTGCATGACAATTCTCTTCCAGAAACCTCTTTGTGGTCAGATCTAGTTCCAACAAGTTTCCTGAAAATGCTGTCTATTACTTCCATGGTAATCCCACAGGTCCACAACATCTGTCAAACGTTGAGGACAAAGTTAGAATGGCTTCACTTCCTATTATTCATTCATAGGTAATGAAGGCAGAGCTATATTAAGTCATTTACTTCATATATATGAATGTCAGTTTAAGGGTGATGGCATATCATTAAATCAAATTTTATTAGTTCAGCAGTTTGTTCATTTGCTATTAATATTGCTTGACACATCCCCTTACAGAACTTACAGCTGAGTAGCTGCTGTGAACTCTTAAAATATTGATAATTCGAGCCCAGATTTTGTCTTGATAATGCAGTTATCTTGGGAAATTGCTGCTGGAAAGATCTTGGATCTATAGGCACTGAGATTATCGGTAAGCCCTTTGCTTTAGCTGCACTAAAAATAAAATAACAAAGTTATAGTGGTGAAGTAGTATTCCCACTGGTTTTGCTTATGGGGTAGAAATTGGGAGGCTGCTCTTTGTCTCAGAAATGCACTGTGGTGAGGGGACAATGATGTTTGTCCTGATTTGGAGGAGGACACTTTGGAGGGGAATAACAAGGGCACTTAGGGACTTGCCGTCGACTTTTCTGTTCCCTGAGGAGTTTTATCCCTTTGTGAGTGGGACCTGTGAATGAAGCTCTGACCTGTCCTGGGGGAGAAGAGGAGAGAGGTTGGAAGTTTCCAGCTCGTGCTCTCCCAGATCTGCTTCCCTGCTGGTCACAGAGGAGACAGAGCTGACAAGCTCTTTTTTTTCACACATAGAAAATAAAAGAATAGAGGCAGTGTGGAAGGAGAAAAAATGGGATACGGGGAAATGGAATTTGGCAGTGAACGAAGGGAGTTGAAGATACACAGGGCTTTTTAGGGGAAAGATCCCCAGAATTTTGTGCTACAAGGGGGAGAGGGTTCTTATGGCTGACACTGTTGAGCCAGGGACAGCTGCAGGATGAGGGTGGGGAAGATGAGGAGCAGGGCTCTTGGAATGAAGGGCCAGAAATGCAGAACTGCTCCAACTGTTGAGAGCCCAGCTGGATCCTGGAGCTGAGAGTGTCTGCAGAGGGCTTGGGCACGGCAGATCCCGGTGCTCCTGTAGATCCTGGCACCCGCAGGAGAGAGGAACGGAGCAAGGAAAGTGCTTCATGAACTGGCCAGCCTTGAGCAGTGGCCTGACACCAGTGAAAGAGTTTATAGCCAGTGCAGTTCTACCCACTTTGCAGCTTGGAATGGAAGCCAGCATTTTTGGTGTCATTTGGTGCCCGAGAAGAATTAATTCAGAGTGCTCATCCCGCCCCAGTTCCTGTTCATGCAGATGAGGATCTGTAAATTCAAGCAGCACAAGTCTGCCTGTATTTGCATCTAAAACATCCATCTGTATCCCTGTGAATATCGGAGTGACGCAGAGGAAACTCAGCCGGGAAGCAACATTTAAACACATTCTACTTGCACAGTCAAGCATTCAAAGGTCAGATAAAGCCAGAATTGAGGGATTCTTTTTTTTCAGATAAACTGGATTTTTTTCCCCTCATTTTCTGCATTTGTGAATTTCTGCTGTACCTTGCAATTTTTAATGCACTTTTTTGGTGAAATTCTGTAATCTAGCTAATATATTTCTAGCTAATATATTTATAGTATAGGACAGGTTTGTGACATGTAGGCCTAAAGATGCAAAACACTGCAGTCCTTGGATTTCAAATATACTCTGAAGTTTAGGAAAGTTAAGGCCTGAAATGTTCCAAGTTTGCTGTTTTACAGTGTTTTCAAGTACGTTCCATCTGTCTCTTTCTGAATTGTGGTGGTATGAAAATCCTTTTCTCTTGACGCTCTAAATAGTTTTGATTTTTCCTCCTGAAGAGCTTAAGAACAAATATCTGGTATTTGAGAGTCAGCTTAGTGTGAACATGGCCCCAAGGATTATGCCTTTTCTTTATTTGGACTGAATAATTCTTAAAAAGCTTATGAACATCACTGGCAGAAATACCCACCTGATGATTTTTCTTGTTACAAGTTACATAAGAATTGGAAAGGCTCCACTGTGCCTGAGCCCAGGGTAATAAATCAAAGGGGTTTTGATCAAGAACACAGCTGAATTGAGTTGTGCATTCAATAAAATTGCATTTAGGAAAAGGCATGAATTCTCTCCAGTCTCTCAGTCAGCCAACCAGCCAATTCCTTCCAGATCTTTCTCGCTAGCTGCTAAATATTGCTTTATGTGGAAAATAAAAAAAAAACCCTACCAAACCCAATTTTTATTGCTTTCTGTAAAAATTACACTTGGACTGAGCCTGTGGATGTTGTTATATGCTGGATAGACTTAAGAAGTTCTGCATATATAAACTGAAGGCTGTGACAGGAGCAGAAGTTCATGCTGCCTTTTCCAATTAATAGAGAATTTCCAGCACAGTAATGAGAGATTTTATATTTCCTATGAATGAAGATCTGGACTTGCAAATCCAGAAACAACAGCACAACTACATTTGAAAATTGGTATTTGCCTCTGTTTCACTTCGATCTGTTGATTTTTCACAAGTCACCATTCTGCAAGAGCAGAGATAGTGTTGTTTTTACAGTTTTATTAGTCAAATGAGGCACATTAATAGGTTATTAATTTGTCTTGGCAGGCCAAAGTGTAATTCTTCTGAGCAAACATTTCATCCCATCAACTTTCAGCTTTAGTCCTTTGGATCCAGGTCCCACAGACACTTTTACCTCAGATTCTTTATTGTGCATAAGCCTTTGTGCAACTGGGAGTTTAGTGTTGTGCTGTGTTCTTTTAATTTCTAAATACGTTTTTTTTATCAGGAAAAATGTTGAATACTTTGTCAGGCCCTCAATCAGAGAGATTTTACCAGTGGGCTCTCACGCCTCTTGCAGCAGTGCTGAGGCCAGGAGAGTTCAATGCATTCCCACTGAGCTGATTTCCCTTCTCTTGCACGCTTAAACTTAAAAGCAAAGCTGCATTTTCCTACCAGATGGGCTGGTTTTGCATCCCCTCCTCTGCCCCTGTGGGAGCTGCTGTGTCTGTGCCAGGGAGAACTGGCAGGGACCTGCCCTACCCCTCCTTTTCACAGCCAGGGTTTGCTGTTCCAGCTGCGTTTTGCCCTCGGAATTCTCATGGAGCAGCAACAAGCCCATCATCTGGGCAGGAATTTTTTAGGAGGGCTCATAAAATCAGCATAGTTTTCAGTAAAATGCAAAAACCAGTTCAAATATGGGGAAAAAAGGAGAAGCAAATAACAACATGTAAGTGATGGAGAGATCTATGAAAAATGGGAAATTAGAGATTTTGAACTTGGGAATTCTTTCTGGGATGGATCACACTTGACAGAGCTATTGCTCCTGCAGTTCTCCTGTGAGGGCTGCCCTGGCTGCACCTTTCCTGCGTAAAAGACAAGAACTTGGGCCTTCCCTTCATTCATTTTCCAGTAATATTTTCTATAACGACAATATTTTCCATATCTCTGTCCAATGGCAGAGGGGAAGGGACAGATGTTTACAAAACATGGCAACAGTGTCTGTGCTATTAATGGAAACCAAACCTGCCATTTGTTGACACTGATGGGAAGATAAATCTCTTTTGTAATGTTTGCTCTGAGTTACTAGCTAAATCTGATTTAGAGATATTTTCAAGGTTTTGCTTTGTTTTTCTATTTCAATTATTCTTCTTTTTCTCAATTATGCATTTCTAAAAATAAACATTTTCAAGCTGACTGGCTCTTCTTTTCCTGCCCTTTCTACCTAACAATTTTCTATTTTCTACCTCCCTTTTTTCCCATGTTTACTTGACTTTAACTTTAGATGCTCTATTTGCAAAATCACAGTTTGCAGTCAATATATCAGTAGCTCCCTTTTCCTCTGCTCTTTGAATACAAAGATAAAGTTTTCCTAGTCCATGTGGATTCAATATGATTTTTTTAACTTAAAAATGGAAAGAGAGAATATGGAATCACAGAATTTTTTAGGCTAGAAAAGACCTTTGAGATCATGGAATCCAATCACACAGCAGGAAAATGTCAGAGTTTTCAGGTGGATGTTGTTTATGGCATATTTCCCCTGATTTCTCTCTACAAGGCCATTTTCTGAGCACAAGGGTTTATACAGCTTTTAATGCAATGTTCAGCCAGAGCTGCTTCCCAGCTGACTCAGTCAGCACTTGGGCTGATGGATAACTCCTTTTTTCTTGGATTGTCCTCTCAAATAACACTGACATATTAGCAAATGTCTTCAACCTCCATTGATTTTCTGTTAAGGTGAGTTAACTCCTTGAGCTCAGCTGGGTTGGAAAAATAAAAATTCTCCAACCCCTAGCTGTAATTTTCTTATCATGGGCCTTAAGCCTTGGCTTTAACGTAAAATATCCACGTTTAGGGAATTTTTCTTCAATCATTTTATTGCACTCTGAAGGAGATGTTGGTTAGTTACAAAATGCACAGAAATAAAATAAGAATGTACAGCAAGGGAACTGCAAATTTCTGTGTTTCTTACCTGACATAGATGCTGTGTATCTGGAGAATAGTGGGTTAATTTTATTTACCTACATCCAAGCAGAGCTAAGGCCTCTTCCTTCTTTGTAGTTATGAATCTGAACTGCTTTCATACTGACCTGTAAACAGAAATGATGTTGGGGGAAAATGAATAAAGAGAACTAATGAGACCTGAGTGGCTTGAGGAAATAAATATTTTATTTGGTTTGGGTGAGTCAACCTGAGCTTGTTCTGTACCCTTTCTAATTTCATCTTGGATATTTTCATGTGAAAACAATTGAAGTCCTGACAATAAAGAAGATGTTCGTGATGCTGAATTCCTCCTTTGGAATGTTTCACATTTCAGTAGCTGGCTCCCAGAGAGACAGAAAAACAGAGAGCCATGGGCAAATCTTTCCTTTTTTGTGTGTATTTATTAAGTGCTGTCATTCTGTGAGACAGCCTGGCCCTTTAATGATATATTTCTATATTCTCTTGTCAACTGCCACACTGTTTGCACCAGTAAGTAAATGCCTTGTAAAGGTGCCCTGGGGAGCTATTACAGAGCAGCACAAATAATACAAATTTGATTTTTTCCTCTGCTGTCATACATTCTCCCTGGCACAAAGGCAGGTTTAATACATCTGACTGCACACTTCTCACAGCGTGACACATTCTTTTGGGTTTTCCTAAATCTCTTTTAATGTTACAAATGCCTGTCGTGGCCACTGATTCTAAATTTTTAAAATTAATTTGCTTTTGTTGAAAATAATTTAATATCTAGTAGCAGTTTTGTGACTTTTTCTGAGTTTTGGGGCAATGTCCATCAAAAGCAAATCTAAGAGGTGTGGGGTTCGGAATTTTTGCTCTAAAATGGCTTGAAGAATTGTTCTTGAGCAAGTGGGAACAGAAATGTGCAACAGCTTGGAGTTTCAAATGTTAAATAATAAACAGAGAATTTGCAGTTCTCATCCAATGGAACTGAACTTCACTTATGTAAAATCATTCATGAAATCATTAAAAATAATGAACAGATGCAGAGAAGTTGTTTCCTATTTGCAGGCCATTCTAGAATAGAGAAAAGGTTAAGGTATTAGTTACAGATTGCTGACTTGAACTTTAAAAATTCCCTAAACTACCTCATAATTTTGAATTACACCATAAAATATGACATTTTTATCACTGTACTAGCTTTGTGTGGGACATAGGTGTAAGTGACTATAAAGCTGTGCACTTTACTTGGTAAATGAGCTTTATCTATACCACAACTTAGGACTATCTGTTTACAGAGTAAATAACTGGATCATGTTGAAAGAAGAGTTAATTAAATGAAACTGCAATGTATCCCCCTGTATTTATGGACTGAGGACAAACACATTGGTTTGTTTCATTCCATTCTTGTGTCATCACAACCCTTTTGTCCAACTGAACTGTGTTAATTGGGGTGTAAAGTGGTGACAACCAGCACACCCATACCAGGAGTCAGAACTCTTTTTCTCAGATGCTCCGCAGACTTGATGTCAATTTGATAATGGCCGTGTGCAGAAATTATGATTCAAAGCTCTGTCATAAATGCCCAAGTGGCATACTTCCATGGTTTCTGGATCTCTGTAGTTTTATGGATCTTGGATTTACTTGCATCACTGCAGGGCAAATAACAGAATCAGTGTTTTACTTTACTTGGTAGATGAAGTTATTGAAGGTGCATTTTGTAGGTCTCCAGAAAAATCATGTGCACACCAGGTTTCTGTTGAATCTGACAGCCTTTGATGGACCTCTGAGAGACTTTCTGTAGCTTTCAATAGTAGATCCCTGTTCAACTCATTGTTCTGGCTGGAAGTTCAAGGCATGTGTGGTTAAGAAACAAATTCGGAGGACGAAAAAATCTTCCACCGTTGTTAGTCAGTTTCTTCTCTGATCTGAGAAACAAAACAATTTGTTATTCTCACTCTATCCAGCTTCAGGATGAAATGGAACAAGTCCTTGTGCATGGGTAAAATTTTATTCTTAGTTGGAGGTGTTGTAACAAAAGTATTTTTGTGTTTGGATTCAGAAATCTGGATAAGCTGGGGTGAGAATTGGCAGTGGATGTAGCAGAGTTAGTGTGGCTTGTTACTGAGCCTGAAAAACCCTTTCTGATCAGGGACAGCCAAACTCTTGACCTTGAAGAGTCGAGGAAGAGTTACAGGAAGAATTTGTTCCTAATCATAAGATAAACTTATATTTAGGTCTTTGTGACATCACAAGAGAAAGTTTTTTTATAATGTCACTGTCTGTGCTGCTTTGTCCTTCCCTTGTCTGCGTGAAGGTTTAGAATTACTATTAAAATGTTTAAGAATGTTGAAAATAGCATCAGTAATATAAACTTCTCTCTTTATCAGCATGTGCTGTATTATGTGAGTTAAATTATAATTTTCACTGCATGTTTTCCATAATGGCTCCAAACAAGGAAGTACACTTGCCTTCCCAAGAAATTTCTGTGTTTCTCAGCTACAGAAGTGTTTCATTGGGTTTTTCTCTGGTCTCTTAATCTGTGCTGTTGGCTTTTCTAACCAGGCCTCGATGATTGCCTCCAACAATACATCAAAAACTTTGAGAGAGAGAAGATCAATGGGGAGCAGCTGCTGCACATCACTCACCAGGAGCTGGAGGAGCTGGGAGTGACTCGCATTGGCCACCAGGAGCTGATCCTGGAAGCAGTTGATCTGCTCTGTGCATTGGTAAGTGATTCCTTGCATTACTCACTTTGATCAGCCTCCTTTATAAATTTACAAACCAAACTGAAAATAATGTAGAGATTCCTCTGCGGCCACATGCTCGAACAGCCACAGTGGCTTTGCTTCAATAAAGGACAGACATGTCCTGCCTTCTCTCAGCTGCACAAAAACTATATTTATCCATTTAATGATTATGTGTGATGGTCTTTGATTGCTTTTCCTCTGAATTTTTTGGTCCTGCATTCAAATGCTGTTGACTATCACTCCTGGCATCCATATGGTTCCGTAATTATGTGCCATATGCCCTCGTATTTCACTGACATTTGCCACACTGCACTGAACCAAGTAGACCTGAGTGGTTTAACCATGCCAGCATTCAAAAGGATGGTACTACACAGCCAGAAGGTAATGCTAATTAGACTGGAAGATTGTTTAAAATGAGCTTTAAGATGAGACTGGAGTGGGAAAATTGACTTTATCTAAACTATAAACAAGTGCATCAACTAAAAGCTGGGTTTGGCTTTTTTTAACAATCTGCAAGCATTTTCAATGGTATTATTTGTTCATTTTAATAATTACTATTATTAATTCAGTTAACCTCTTAACAAAGTATTTGATATCAAAAAACTCTATTTTCTTCTGCCATTTTATTCCTACCAGCTAATAAAGTGTGATGTATTAACTTAATTCTAAAGACAAAGTAAATTCTCTTCATGTAGGTGGACAGGTAAAAGAATACTGAAAATACTAAACCACAAAATAGCAAAATTGCATAGGTAAATTACACATGAAAATCATAATATTTTACTTCTTTATCAGGAATTCTGCTTTTGAATAACTGGGTTATCCTGTGGGAATTTGCTGAAGAGAAATTGTTTCCAAGAGTGAAACTGACACTTAGAAGTAAGATAGAAAACAATTGAGGTAAAATGCACTAGATCTGGGAAAAAAAAAAAACAACAAAAAAACCCCACCATTTTTCAGTACCTTTTATTATTCACCTTCTTCTTTCCTGTACCTGGAATGACACAATACCCTCAGAGTGCCTTGAGACCTCCCCCTCCAAATGAAACAACTTTGTCAGAGGAGGGAAATGCTTTAGGGGCAGGTGTGTGCTGCAGAACCCAGCAGCCAGGGCCTTTTGGAAACATCCAGACCCAGACTCTGGAGTTTTCCCCTGGAAACCCTGTGACCCACACCAAAGGAGCCAGCACAGCCCCCGGTGTCACACTGTGTCACCCAGCCCGCTGTGCCTGGATGCTCCTCGGGAACAGCAGCCCCTAGAAGTTTCCTCTGGAAGAACATCTCCCTTCAGTCAAGTGGGTCCCTGAGGAGGACCCTGCTGACACTTTTATTGTGAGGTTTGGGTTTTTTTCTTTTTTAAGCACAGAAAATGTACTTCTTGCTGCTGGTCAATAGTGCAGCTCTCCCTGTGCTGTCTCATGACCTTACTTATCCTTTTGAAGCAGGATGGGGATTTTCCAGCTCCTGGTATCATTTATTTTGCCTCCCGCCTTTCAGCCCTTTCCCTTCCTTTCTCACTCTGACTCTAAAATGCCTTTTTCTTTTTCTTTTTTTTTTTTTTTTCCTGCTTCTAAATGTTTCTCTCACTGCCTGTTCTGTGTGCTTTCCACTGAGTGAGTCTGCTGCCTGCAGCTCTGCTCCTGGGGGTATTCTCCTGCTTCTGACATTTCTCCTTGGCTCTCTGTACATCATCTCCTTCGGTTCTTGCAGGATCCCTGAAAAGTTTTACCAGACTCAGTATAATATCTAAAATCTGTACTCATGTGTTAGGATTTGGATCCATGTAATCAAAAAGCCTTATTAAAGAATCTCTCTTCAATTATTTTAAATTATGGCAGTAATTGAATGAGAGGAGAGCTGATGCTGCCTTTATGAGCTGAAATACATCTCTGAAACATCACAATTGTATTCTTATTCTGTGCTAACTCTTGAAAAATTAATAGATTGTTGCACTAATGCCTGACTGCTGGCCAAGTGACCAGAAAAAATTGTGACTTGGAATTGCTCACTGATATGGAATTTTAGAACAGCTAATCTAAAAAACCCAAGAAAATATTTAAAATGTAGTTTTAAGAGGGACTATAGAGGATCTCTACTTTGTTTATGCCACTAAACAGGAGTTAAAGTGCAGGAAATTACTGTAATCAGAATGTTTTAAGGAACACATAATTTAGCCCCTGATTCCTTGAATTGCATTACAAGCAAATTTAATGCAGTTTATGGTCAGGTAAAACAGAGCCCCAGGCAGTCAGGAATCAATATTTTAATGCACTCTGTGTATGCTGGAAGTATGGACAGGGTGCAGAGCACAAGCTCTGTTTGTAGATTCATAAACATAAATACTTGAATTTTATTTTCAACACTTTTTATGGAAAAAAAAAATAGCAGGGAAGCACCAATTCCAACAGTCTGGTCTTAAAATCCCACCTGTGGAGGGGAGGTACCATCAGCAGTTTGTTATATCCCTCTCTCTGTTCATCCTGATGTATTCCCAGTCACAAGCACCCATGATGGATCTGGATCTGGGATAGCTCTGCTCCTGTCCCTGTCCACATCCATGCCCTGCCTGGCCATGTCAATGAGCATTGTTTTTTTCCATGCATGGATTCCTGGATTGATTTCTGTCTGGCAATGGGCAGTGCCCATGTTCCATGACCCATTTCTCCCAGGCAGCATCAGCAGGATCCCTCAGTCCATCCCAGCAGGGTGGATTGTGCAACGCTGGGAACAACAGCAGCTCCTCTCCCAGGAAAGCTCAGGGCAATCAGGAATTTAAACTGGACAGGGGTTCACCTGCAGAACAGCTCTGCTGTTCCAGGAAACCAGGGGAAATTTGACTGTCTGAGCTACAGCCCTTGGGACACACTGGAATATGTCTTTCCTAAGGGTCTAAGGGCCACTGGCTTATGAGGGATGATGTGCTAGTTTGAAAGTAAAACCAGTGAGAGACTCCAAGTCAGAAATACAATTTAATGGGAGAGAAGATAAAAAGTAAAACAAAATAAAAAGCAATAGCACAAAAAAACACCTACAGAGTCAGAACAGAACCTGTCTCCCTGTTAGTCAGGATGGTGGTAGCAGCCCAGATGGAGCGGTCCTGTTGAAGCAGTGACCCTGTAGAAAGGTCTGGTAGCTCTTGTGCTCTGGGAATCCAGTGGGTAGGCTTGCTGTGCCGTCCCAAATCCCAGATGATATCCAGGTGGGAATGCTTGGCTCCTCACAGTGGGCTGATACCATTCTATGAGTCATGCAGGGTCTGTGATTGCCCATTAAACAGAGATGGCTCCCAGAGGGAGTTGCCGATGAGTCAGGGGAAGGCCTTGGTGGCCCATTGACAGAAGGTAGTCCAGAGGGAGGGGGCAAGGGAAACGCTGCCTCACCTGGTTCCAACAGCTCCTGAAGATGGTGATAGGATACACACTTTGGACACACCTTACATTGTAACCTAGGACACAAGGGTAGTGGGGTTTTGGTGAGGTTTTGCTGGGGTTACACCAAGAAGGGTGCCTTGACTGCTGTTCCAGGGATACAAGCACTGCAGAGCCCCCCCAGAACCAAATGCTGACCTGTAAAGAAGGTTCTAAGTGCAAGTAGAAACTAAAACTAAAGGAGGAAATTCCTGGATTTTATTCCCATTCCTAAACCACCTATTAGTCAGATGCCAAATACAAATTATTAAAGGCAGAGAGCGGTTTGATGTTGTGCATCAGCCCTTGACATGGGCTTTACATACACTTTTCTTTTGAAAGCAAGCTGAATTCAGATAGGAAATTCATATGAGAATCCTGGCTAGAAAAGATTGCACACTGGAAGATGACTTGCAGTGGGAAAGAAAAAAAATTTAAGAAATGTGAAAAAGGAAAAATAAGAGTATTCAATACTCTCATGCAATATGGGAGTATATGTATTTTACCTGAAAGTTAAATCATTTCAAATGTTAAAATAATCTCCTTTATGAAAGGGTAAAGCCAGAGTGCAAAAGGTGAGAGGAACTTTCTCTGTAGGAAAGAAAATACAGGCACTTGGGCTTGCTGAGGGGTGAATTCATGTGCTATGAAATGCGAAGTCACAGGTGAGCTTTACTTTCAGCTTCAGTTCTTCGACCATTCTGGAAAGACATTTTTGAGTTGTGCTTTAATTATGAAGAAAATTGGGAATGATGGCTGTGGGCAAAAAATCCAGTCTGGAACATCAAAGTCCTTTCTTGCTAGGGTGGTCGGAAACTGCTCTGCAATTATTTATTTGAAGTGACCTAAATAACATCTAGGGACTAAAAATTGTGAGCCACTGGGATTTGACTGTGACTTTATTAAAGCTGAAATATTAATTGGGATATCTGTTGGAGGACTTGTTGCAGAGAGGCTGGATCCGCAGAAGTAGCAGGGTTTGGGGAACTTTTTGATAGAAAATGTACTGGAAGCAAGAAAAGAGAATATTTTTGAGGTCAACATGGTTTGCTGTTCAAATCTGCCAGTAAATTTAATTTAATTAGGACAGTACTGGAGTCAGTATATTGTTAAAGCCTGCACGAATTAAAATATAAACAGTCTAGTGGGGAGAAAGACTGATAATGAAAGTATGAAAAATGAATGGGAAATGAAAAGAATGCTCCAATAGAGATTGTATCTCAAGTAATTAAAAGTACTGTTAATTCACAGGCCTTCAACTTGTGAAATGCGGCCTTGTGCTGTGGAGAAATTTCAAGGAGAAATAGAGATTAGAAACTTTGTGTGCAGTTTCTGCATATCCACAATCCAAGTAGGGTGGGTTTTCCACCAGAAGACACAATAAAGTCACCCGTGGTCAATATGTTTACAACAACTGCAGGAATTTAATTTATTCTTATATTTAGTTTATTGTTGTTGTTTTGTTGTTGTTGTTTAAATAGTATATTTACAGTTACCTAACACAGCTACCTAAAAAATTCCGGTTTTCTCCTCTACAATTTTTCTAACATATTTCTTCATCAGGCATCTCCTTAAGAAAATTACAACAGCAATAGGAATTAGTTGGTCAGGTGGAAAGCAGTTTGCAGTGATTTATTTTGAAGCACATCCTGGTGAAGGGGAAGTCTTTCATAGCTGCCTCTGTATCTATTGATAACATTGTTCTTCTGAATTGAAACTATTCAATTTTTTCTTCAATTAATACTACTTTAAGGGCCACAATGATTTCTCAAGATCCTTTTAATTTTTCATTCTGCTAATACACTTTTTGATTTGTCAATTTTACAAGTATATTAGGAAGCATTTTTTCTTACTTTACCTGATTTGTAAACAAGTTTCACTTTTAAAAGTCATTCTATGTGTCAAATACTTCTTTTCCATCCATATTTCAGGGGTTATTCAAAGGTAATTATTCTAGACTAAAATCTTCATTTTACATATTGAAACTTGAGTAGCTGGAAAAAAACTCCTTTCTTTGGAATGGAATGCCATCCCTCTTGGTGAGAGATGAAGAGATATTCCATCTCCTCAGTGGAATGAGGAACCTGGCACATACATTACTTTTGTCTCCACAAACATGTGTGCATCCAGAGAGCTTTATTAATTTCAACTGGAAAAGAAGTTCAGTGTTTGGCAGTCCAGTGCTATTTATTATGCTGTGCCAAAACACTGAATTAATACTATTGAATTGAGTGGGTTAATTATTGCACATACTAGAACATGTGTATCATTTTTTGATTAGTCTAATTAGCAGCTTCATTCTTTCCTAGCCTTTCAAATCATGCAACTTGGAAAAATAACTGATTTTAAGGATTGTCTGGGTTTGAGGTTGTTTGTTTGTTTTTTTTTGTTTGTTTGTTTTCTTTTAAAAGTCTGTTGACAATTTTGGCATTTCCAGATTTCTCCTAAGATGACAACTTTGAAGGAAGATAATTAAGTTGGTACAAACAATTCAGAGTAGCCTAAAGTCCTGGCATTTCACAGGTGTGAGCAGGACTCCTTTGTCTTACTGGGAGAGGTAAAAATAGCATGGTTTTCTAAGGCGTGCTGGAAAAGTTTGCATGTTATTACACATTATTTGTGTCAAGTAACCACCAAAATGAAATCCTTTCTATAATCACCATACTAAAGACAGCTCTGGGAGTTGATCTAAGCAAAGAACAAAGTAAAGGGGAATTTTTCTTGATGTCTTCTCAGTGTTCTCCTCAAGGCCAACTGATTCCACACCAGTTGCTCCACAGTACCACACAGCGGGAATATTTTGGGTACTGCAGCAGCACCAGCAGTGATGACACATTAATGCCCCAAGCAAAATTATCCGAGGCACACAAGCACAGGGCTGTTACAAAAGGAATTTAGGACAAAAATGACTTTTGGATTTGTGTTTGTGTGCTAAATGCTTTAGAAACTTAAGCTTGAATTCTCTAGAGAAGTTTATCATCTCTGAATTTATCATTCCTGTAGAGCAGCCATGGCCACACAACCTCTGATGAAGGCACAGATCCCTCTGGTTACGGGATGTGTGTATATCCTGTAGCCAGACACAGATTGGAAATGGTCCTATCCAGGTGTTCCAGTGAGAATTCCATCCCTTGCCATAATACAAGATGCATAAAGTAGAAATATGAGAAAGGAAATTGTCTGCATTTTATTCAAATTTCAGTTCCTGCACACAGTCCAAAGGGGAATTTCAACAGGGCAGCTGAAATCCAGGAGACCATATCTAATTCTTGATATTAAGTTATCAAGCTTCAGATAAATTACTTCAGGCTATTTCTGTATTCTTCCTACTTATGGTTTTGTTTATGTTAAAAAAAAAAAAAACAGGAAAAATTTGCTGTGTTGACTGCTGCTAATTCCTTGAATTTATGCACATCATTTGCCTCTGGAGCAAGACAGTGTTAACAGGCAAATGAGAGGAAAGAGACTTCTGTTTTTCCTGTCTTATGACATAGTTGAGAGATTTCCTCTTGTCACACAATAATTCTTTTCCACAAAATAGAGAGAAACATGTTCTATTCAAAGTGTTAAACCTGCTCCAAAGCTTGTAATTTTCTTCTGAAAATGCATCTGTTTAAGTACCAGTGAGAATGAGGATCCTTATCCATGGCGGGCTTGGCTGGTGAATAGGCTCCTGCAGGAGCTCCTGCATGCTTGTGAGAAATAAATGTACTTATTTCCATTTAGAAATTTATAAAAGAATCCATTTATAATAATCCATTTCTGTATTTCATGTTGGTTTTGTGTCTGGGTAAGCTCAGTGGTATTCTGATCCTGAACATTTCATTCCTTTTCATGCTGTGAGTTCCTGTCACTCACTGGCAGAGAACAGAATGCCCCTAATAATTACAATTAAATTGTATTGCTACTTATTAGGCCAATGCAGGAGCAGAAATTTATGCAAATATATAGGTAAGTAATGAGCTGGGGTTAAAAACCACATGTGTCCAACATTGTAGGGCAGGGCATTAAGGCTGAAATGCACTTCAACTAGTGCTGGGATAAAATAATAGTATTATATTATAATTTCTGTGTATTGTTCTATCCCTGGTTTAGGCGATATTAATGGAGCACTCATTTCTGACATAATTTTGATTTCTCGTGCGGTTAGGAGCTGGAAGTCAGGGACTGTGTAATTTCAGCCTTTCTAGGTGTCTGGTTTCTCCAAGGCTGATGGTAGTGATCCCAGCCACTGCTGGGGATACAGCAGGAATGGACATTTTCTCTGTACAGGAGTAAAAGAAACACCTTTGTAGCAGCATCATCTTCCATTTCATGGTGTTTCTGTTGACACCAGCTGCCCAGCATGGCATGGTGCAGTGTTAAGGGACTGTTTGTTGCTTCTTTCACTTTGATTTCTCTGGGTTTCACAGGCATCCTTTCCTGCACAATAATCCAGTCTGCCAATACCTGTGGAGAGCAGAAAGCAGGAATGCCAACTTTAATGTTTTAACCTTAATCTTAACCTAAATTGCTCTGTGTAACTCTCCCAACCTCAGACTACTCAAGATTTGGAGACTTGATTTGTCTGCAGCAACATGGAGATCCCCTGTGGTTTCCTAAGGATACTCACCAGCCTTTGTGGAACTATTAGAATTGACATATCCAATTAATTTATATGAATTATTGCTTTTCTAGAATCTCAATGTGAAGTGTATGGAACAGCCTTGCAGTGACACATGAACAAATTGTGCAGCAGAGCATTCACATTTTCTTTTCCATCATTTTGTTTCTACACTAAAGAAATTAGAAAGAAGGATGCTTGTAATATCTTCATCCTGTGTCATCTCTTACTCATGATAAAATGTGTTACTGTATTTCTACATTTCTTTTAATCAAATACATGCAAATCTTACCAAAAAATTTCTGAGTAGAGCATAAAAATCCAGATGTCGCAAAGTTTGGTTTGGTTTCATAAAAATGCCTTTAGAACACCCATTTTTCATGCAGGAGTTAAAATGAATAATTTTAAATTCTACATTCTGGGGTGCCCAGAATGGGTAGCTCTTTCACTCTGATCTTTTATTGCAAACACAGAAATAAGACTTCAAGTGGGGCATATGAAAGGAAAATACTGTTTTTCTAAATTCATGACTTGGAGCACCAACGGCTTTGTGCTTTCTGTCAGCAACGAGCAGAGTGTTTGGGTCTATTGCATCATAACAACACTTAATTGTACACTACTGCATTAAATATTTGAATACATAATTTAATCCATTAGCCAGATGAGTCTGATAGTCTTGACTTGGAAGCTTTATGAAAAGTTTGGTCTATACCAAAGCTGTGTGATTTCCCATATTTATTTGGATGGGAGAACCATCCCAATGGGAGTAATTCTCAAGGCAGGTGAGGTTTCCTGTGCCTGTGCTGCGCAGTCCATCCCCACAGCAACTCTAAATTTTGAGAGTTTTGCCTAATCCCAGCCAAACTCAATGGAACTGGGAGTCCACGAGGACTTCTGCCAGTGCTGAGAAGATTCCAGCGTGAAATCCTGGTGATGCCTTGGGAAGGTTGACCTGAAACAGAGACTGAACAGAGCTAGAGAATAAAGTAGGTATTTATTGAAAGGTCTCTAGGATCCACCTTGGGCAGGACAAGAGTCTGACCAGGGCTACACCCAACTGGACCCAATGGTCGCAAAATGGCCCAATGGTCATGAGGTCTCACACTTTTATCAATTTTGGTCATTTGCATATTGGGGTTTAATTGTCCAATTACAGCTCCAGGTCCCATCCTTCTTGTTGCTCCCTTCAGCTCCCCTTGTTTGTGCTTTTGAGCCTGAGAGTTGTCCTTGGTCTCCAGCAGGAAAAGGATTTGTTTTGTCTGCCTGCTCTGTGAAGAGACCTGACTGGCACTGAATGTGAGGCTCAGAACTGAACCCCTGGGCAGCACAGAGGGTCTGTCCCTGGCCCCAGAGCTGTGCAGGTGTCCTGGGAGCCACATGGGGAAAGGGATGTAGGAAGGAGGAGGGTGCAGATCATAGATACTGAATCCTTTCCAGTCGCACTGCTCCCTGAAATGTTTGTTACTCCTTCCAGAGGATGCTAAAGCAGCGTGGATGAAGATCTGTGCCTGAATCCTTGGAATGCTCCAGGCACTGAGGGACAGCCCACTGACTGTATCCAGCTAATGGAATATTGATTCAGTCCTAGGTAATTATGTTAAATAGGAGAGGAATATTAGATTATAGAGGAGAGAGAAGTCTATTTTTAGAGCAAAGAGGAAGAATAATACACACTAATGCAGGAAGAGATAAACTTCTCCCCTTTAAATGGAAAAGGTGTTATTACACTAACATAAAATTTAAATTTCTTTAAGATAACCTGAGAACTCAGCAATATACAGATATTTTCTTGATTTATTCAGGTGCTGAAAGTCTTAAGAATCAAATAAATTGTTTTTTCTAATGATCTACATGAAATACACTGCTAATTCTTAATCTTTTAATGAAAAATCATTGCACAATTTCTTACCCGGTATTTCAAATATTTAGGTATAAACAGTATTAAGAACATTTAAAATTAACTTTTAATTTTTTTTCTAAGACTTTCCTTTTCCACTGGAAGAGACTATGTTGCCTTTATTCACTGTGTGTTTCATTTGCAAAATCTTCTTTCCCTTGCAGAAAACAACAACTCTCTTTTTCCCTTTTCAAATCAATCTGATTTGAAATCTGTCCCATGAATGCATGATAGTAAGCACTATACCATGGAGAATATCTGTGCCAAGAAAATACAGGGAGTAGCTCAGTGAAAGTTCAAAAAAAGGACATTTTTCCTACAAAAAAATCTCTTTTCTAATTTGCAAGGAGCAATTTCTTTCATAAATTCCCAGTGAGATATTTTTCATACCATTGTGCTACATTATCAGTGTCTATGAGCTGCCTGAATTCCTGAGTAATTATCTGTGATCAGTTATTGTCAGGGATAAATTCATCTGCATGCAAATATCCGAGCATGCACATGCATATTCATGTCACTGTTGTTGACTGAGTTGCTTGAGCAGCCTTCAGCAAATTCACAATCCAAATAGATAAATGAACTTTTTTCGTACTCTCATTAATGCCTATTCAAACGAATCTTGTCACTAATTTAATTTCTATATGCTGCTCTGAATTGTTCTGAATATGTGGAACATTTCTCCAGAATTGGTGTGGGTTCTACCACTTCTGCGGGGATCTAAGTTAAATGTCTGACCCAAGTGTGGTCTGTGTTGATATAATCAATAAGACCAGCTTATCATTTATTCCCTAACTTGGAATAACTCACCATTGATTCAAATTCTAATTTGTGTTGTGTACTGAATCTCTTTTTCTCTGTAATCTTACATTTCTGCTTTATAATTCATTTTAAGAGATAATTTTAAAAATGAGAAAATGAGGCTTTCTAGGGTTGGATGGTTGGTTCTTACAAAAAGCTGTTATGAAACAAATAGTAAAGTTTAATTGATCACAAGGTTTTAGTAATGAGTAACAAAAGGTTGTGGTTATTAAACAGTGCATTACAAATGTAGAGCTCCCTTAGATACTGCAGAGAAAGGTGAATAGAGAGAACTGAAATGTACAGCAGACGCTTGAAATGCTTTATCCTTGCCAGTGGAGTTTCCTGGATTTGGTAACTGGGAATGCAAAGAAGAATTTGGGTGTGATTTAGGTATTTCTGAGGGAGAATATGTCAAAAGTAGCATGGTGCACACTGAGAGCAACAACAACAGGTTGCTAACACCTCATGCAGGCAGGAATTGCTAATCATCCTTAAAAGTTAACAGATCATGGTCCAATATGGTTTTGGAGGAAATATCTCTTGTCATCCTTTGCTCTTGCTTGTTTATCACAGTGTCCCCAGTCAGCAGATTGCTCAGAGCTTGTTTTCCTACACATATGGAAGAGGTCAAGCCACCCTGGCTGTCTGGCTTGCATATGTTTTGTAATTGAAGCCATATGCAAATCAGGCCCTCCTTAATGCTGAAATAAAATATTGGAAACAATAATCCTTGGGACGTGGAAAGAAGCCACAAAACACCCCAACCCCCTCCATCCTCCTGGGTCTCGTTTTTGTGACCATTAGAAAGGAAATGCTGCCACAGCTTGATTTCCCCACTGGTATTTTCCTGGGAGTTGACATTGGAGATGTTAAATGTGCCCAGATGTCAGCTTGGCACAGGCCAAACGCTGAGTGGATGCTGCAATGCACCCACCACTTTGTCAGCAGGCTTCTGAGAAGGTTATTATGGTCATGAGAAGGTTGTTATGCTCATAAAAAGGCTTTGTTATTTCCTGCTGCTGGAATATTAAGGTTTTGCTCAAAAGTAAAAGAGAAAGCACTAAATGCATTTAGAAACAAAGAAATTTTTGTGAATGTAGATTCACTTCCAGGGATTTTAGATCTAAACTCTTAGTGAAGTCAGAGCTGAGCAGAAAATGTGAATTAGAAGCAGAGTAGGAGAGTAGTCAGGACCAGTCCAAGGGATGCTGCTGAGGTGTACAGGAAGAGCAGGAAAAGCATCCTCCCAGAGGAATTAAATCTCAGGTTTGGACCAATCCCTCCTGTTTCTGAATCTGATGGATCACCAACTCTGCAGGTGGTGAACTATTGATGGTTCAGCTATGTAGATAATAATTTATCACACTTTACAACTGAAATTAGGTATGACCTCTCCTCTCTTCTTTTAAAATTTTCCTCTTAAAACTTTGGTGAGAATGGGCACTAAATAGCCAAATAGCTGGGTTGATATTCAGGGGTTGAGATTATTTACAAACAGAATTAAATTCAAGGACTTGCTGAATGAGTAATCTAAAACTGAAAAATATAAGGAGGTTTCAGATGCTAGTTAAAATTTCTTCAGGGGAGGGGAGGAAAGGAAAACAGCCAAAATATACGTGGGAAAAAATGTAATTAAGATGTTCCTTGATCATGGTCAGCAGACTCAGAGTGCCATGAACTTTAAAAGTATATGCACTTTCTTTATCCTTCATGCCATTATGTCAGTGAGGAGTCTACATAACTAAATAGCAGATCCCACATTTTTACAGACCTTATCCAAAAATGACGTTAGTGACATGTCATGATGTGCTGGATCCCATTGTGGAACCATGTAGGACAGTGAGAGAGAACTTTAAAATGCATTTGCAGATATGCACAGCCATCACACAAATATCTCTGTCAGGCTGGTCAGTGGGTCAGATTGGTTCTGTAGGACATTTTAAAAATCTATTCTGTGTGTGGTGAGTTCGCTTTCCTCACACCTTTTTGTGGTTTAGACACTTGTCCCACAGCAGTGGCTTCTCTCCCTCTCTCCCTCTCTCTCTCTTTCTCTCTGGATCCCTGTGCAGCCCTCCATAACCAGATCAGGGAGATGTTCCAGTTTATTCAAGCTTACCCAGTTAGGGGGGTTATTTGTTTATTCCACAACTGAAATCTTGGTGCTTCATTAGGATTAAGCAGACCAAGGAGGCTTTGTGCAGTTTGCTAAGAAATCTGTGGCAAGAGCTGCCAGGTAAAAGCTCCTTATAAAATGTTTAGGCAGAAGATCAGGGATCCTGTTAATTCCTGCTCATCTTAATCAGTCCAGAGCAGGAACTGGGGCACTGTGCAGCTTTAGGCTGGCCTAGAGTGGGGCTAGACTTACATAACCCAAGATCCTTGAACAATAAATCTGCATCTCCATCTCTGACCTCAGCTGCTGCTTTGCTCTCATCTGGAGCCCAACCTGAGTCTCTGAAGTGTTAAACATGAAGTTAACAATTTATTTGAAAGCCTTTTTCTGAAAAAATACCTGCTTCAATGGTTGGCACCTTAGAATCTTTTTGAGTTAAATTTTTAAGTAAAGACTATCAAGTTCTAATTATTATCTGAAATAAATATCACTTTTGTTAAAAATAAAAAAACTTTCCAGGGCACATTAATTATGCTTGATGACATATCTATCTATCTACTGCAATGCACATGCTCAAGCTACTTCTTTATATATATANAGTTAATCTTATTTCCAGATCTACTTAATTTATCTATTTACAAGATGATAGGAAGGTGTATGGAGTGCTTAGAAACACCATGACAAGTTCCAAATTATAGACTCAGGAGACAAAGAATTGTGACACAATTTGCTCCAGCAAGGTGGGATAATTATAATGGAAGGGAGAACAAGGGGGAAGAAAACTGCATATACAAAGGCACTGAGGTGTTTCGAATAATAGACTCTAATTTATATTATGATGTTGCATATTTGCATAGTATTACCATAGTTATTAATGAACTCCATACTTTTATTTTGATGAAATGTCATGTTCTGTGCATATAAACTGTGCTATGATACTGCAGTTTAACTGAAATGATAGGCAAATGTTGTTAAAGTGAGGCAGAAGGATTTGGTTTATTATATATTTATTATACGTTATTATGCTAATTCACTGATTTAGAAGGAGAAAAGCTTTGAAAGAAAAAGCTGAACCAAATTTGGGCCATATTTTATTGGAGCTGCATTCCCCAGCCATGAATGGAAATAATTTTCCTAATACATTTATAGTTTTCAAAGCAACAGTGCTAGGATTTTATATATACTTATAAAATACACAAATTATTGAATATGTCAGAGTATAAACTGTGTGAACTACATCCAACACATTCTCCTTAACAAAACTGATACTTTCTTTGATTTATTTTACCTTTATATCAAGTGATGTCATAGCTTCCATCTGATTATAAAAGTTGTCCCTTTTTTTACCATTGAAGAAATTTTAAGTTTTAGGTTCCAGTCTCTAGACCTGAACTTGTATACTGATTCATAGGATCCCTAATGAAAATTTTATTTAGCTTTTTTCAAATTGCTATTCAGGATGACCAGCCTGTAAATTCTTTTTCAAAAGGAAAACCAGACACACCTGGTGGAAACGCATGGTGTCACCCACTTGGACTTTATGCCATTTCATTATCTTCAGTTTGAAGTTGTATCATAAAAACATCACCTCAAAATTTTAGCGAAATCAAAGAAGTGCTTACAGAGACAAGTTCTTCAGAATCAGGTTTCCCCTGTTTCAAAGTCTCTTAAGCTTTTAAAAAAGCCCTCCAGAAAGGAAATCTAAAAGAAAGAATTGTGTTTTGACAGTTTTCATTCTATGTATGTGCAAGAAGTATTTATGCTAAAATCAGTGTATGATTAATTGTGACTTTTGCTTTTATTATCAAACAGGCTGTGTTTGCCTGGTTTTATTAAGAGCTTACTGGCTCCAAGCTATTCATAAAACTCTGATTCTCATGGCAAAGCTGGAGTAGCGGCCAGAGCCCTGACACATCAGGGAGTTGCAGGATTCCGTCTGGCACTCCGTGGTTTCCCAGAGGACAATCTCAGAGGTCCTCTGGGGATTCTTCCCAAGTGGTCTCAGAGCTGTGATTGAGCCCCAGGTGGGACAGGGGTGACATTTCCAGGCCCTGGGGACCAGGCGCAGCCTGGAAGGGACTGGGGAAGGGGAGCACAGCATCCCCATGGAGCTGCTGAGGTGCTTCACAACCACAATAAATGAATTTTTGGGTGATCTGAGAGTGGGTTCAAAACAAGGCTGAAATGGGGAAGAAGTGCCTGGAGGTGGAGCTCTTAAATTCCCAATAATTTAGAGCATTCTTTAAGCTTTTGCATGAAATATAGAAATGGGACAGCAGCTCAATATTTAGGTTGTGGTGTTTTAAATGGCTTGAATGTGGTGAATTTCATGTAAGGTGCTTGGATTTCAGTCAGTGTTGTTTCCTTTCACCTCCTCACTCAGATCTTCTGCTCTGCCCTTTTATATTCATTATATTATCCTGCTCTGCTCTTTTATATTCAGTGAAAATTGTAACACTCTCAAAGTATCACCTACAGAAAAAGCTGTGTATGCACCCACGTGTTCATGTATTTATAAATATATTTTATATATATATTTTATATATATATATATATACCGACCACTCACATGAATGACAACATGAAGAAAAATTACTATAATTAAAAAGAAATCTGTTTTTAAGGTAAGTTAAAGTCATTACTTATGCAATATAAACTGTTTAGCTAAAATTACATCCTGTGCCTATTAAATTTCAATGTGCAGACATTATTTCTATCTCTGAATACCACATTACACCAAAACAATTTCATTATAGCTATACCTATATGTAAGGTATATGTATATATATATATATATATATGCATATATATATAGCTGTACCTATGTAAGAAAAAAATGCTGGGGGGGTTTCCACAAAAGAAATAAACTCTTCATATACTGTAGGTATTTTGTGCTTGGTTTTTGATCTTTGGGTGCTGGTGTTTACAAAAAACTGATCAGCACTTGGTGCTTTTTTTTCCCCATTATATTCATTTTTTTTTTATCTTGATGTTTGCTACAATAATTTAGCTTATTTTATTTTAGTAGCTAAAATTCTCCCAGACTGCTTTATTAATATAAAATCCTCCTTTGTGATGTTACTTCTTACCTGCAGTAAGGTATGAAAACACCTGAAGCCATAGCTGAAGATTTTTTTCATTCCACTCCTTTGAATATGTAAAAATCTCAGATCTTATACTGTTAGATGGATACAGAATTTGCTCAATTATTTAAAAATGGAATTTCAAACCAGAATGTACAAAACAGGCAGAATTTTTAGCTGGAATTATGACACAGGCACAGGGCAGGAAGGTTCATGGTGAATATGTGTTTAGCTATTTTTGTATTTTGGGTTTACATTAAAAAGAGGAAGTATCTGTTTGGAAGCAGATTTCCTATATTTCAGTTTCCATAATTCCAGTTTTAACTATAGGGGGTATCCAACAACTTCCCTCTTACACTGTATCTTTTTTGCAATAAGAAAACAAGAGTCTGTTTCGGGTTGTTTAGAAAAAAAATGGCATTTTCTCCTGTCACCTGAATTCTACCGTTTCTGACAACAGCCACCTGTTTTCTGTGCTTCAGAAAACCTGATCAAGTGTGAAAGCCCTGGGGGGGAACTGCTCCCTCACCACCTCCAACAACCCCACAGCAGCTCAGACCCAACAGGAGAGGGGAGCTAGGACAGAGAGTCTGGAAGCTGGAAAATCAGAGGGGAAATAGCTGAATTTTGGAGCTGTGTTCTGCAGGCAGAACAGCAGAGTTACCCTTCCACCCAAATCAGCTGCACACCTCACTAAGAAGCGCCACTGCAAGCACAGCTTTATCCTGGCGTTTTGCTAATGATATTCTTCCATAATGAGCTTGTCTGCCTCTGATCTCACTCTTGTGTTTAATTTCTGCCTCCTGAGATCCTTCTTCCCAGCTGCTGCCGTGGAATGGGGCATCAGGAACTGCTGAGCTCTAGCCCGAAACACAGGATCAGTCACTGAACAAATCAGATAATCTGTGTAGCTCTTTTGAATGTGTGCAGGTAATAATGCTATCAGTGGCGATATAGAAGTTCTTACTGTTTGATCTGTGCTTTTATATGAAATAACTTAAATTTTTAACAGGTTTTGCAGTCATCTCTTTCTGTGCTCAAGTGTGTTTTGGCACTTTCTGCAATGTTCCTGTCCAGGTTCTTTTTTTCTGAAATGGAATGTTGGTGATTTTAGGCAACTTTCTTTTTTCATTAAGTAGCTTCATGATCCAGATTCAGGATAATTTAACAAATTATGTGGCTGTGTAGTTCTAGACAGGCAACATCTGGGGTCATTTTGGCAGTCAGGATTAATTTTCTAAACTTGTAAATCCATTTCCAGTAATTGAGTCATTTGATGATGGAACAACCTGAAGCATCATGAAACAAAACCAGGGAATGGAGCAACACTTTCTTGTTTATTTTTCCCTGCTTTTGGGATGAAAAATAATCCTGCCTATGCTAATGGCACTCTCTTGTCCCTTTTAGAAGTTTTCTCTTTTACTTTTCTGTCTTTCTTTCTAAATCAGAAATTATATCTAGGATTTACAGCATAAAAAAGAATCACATGAATCTCCTGCCAGAAGAAAGAATTTTTGAGGCTCAGGAGAATCATTTCCCTGGCGTGGCTCACAAGAGCAGCACAGGGGGAGCAGAATGTGCAGCTGTGAAGGTTGAAGTCTGGCCTAGCAGCTGTGATAATGATTTAGTCTGGCAGTTCTGAGACTCTCTCAGCTACACCATGGACATGAGGTGCCTACAGGAATCAGAGATCTGGATACTGGCAGTGCCATCCACAAGGCACCTCACCTGCTTAATCATTGTCAGAAAATACAATTCTGTGTTTTCAAATGTGTCCACTGAATTATAATTGATGCAGTTTAATTTTGGGGGTGCACCCACTTCCTGGCTCTTTTCTCCTCTGGAACAATCTTCTCCATTCCCCATAACTTTGCCTGAGGACTCTGGAAGTCCAAAAGAAGCCATAACTTCCTTCAGTTCTCTCCTAATACACTGCCAAAGTGGGGTTTGGTGGCATCAGAGCATCAGGATGCAGGCATACTTTCAAGGTTTATTTGCAAGCACATTTTTCCCTTTTGGTAGTTGATTACAGTTGTTTGATGTAAAAATTAAAATCTTGGATTTAGTCATGCTTAAATCTAGAAAAACTCAATGCCTCTGTCTTCTACAAAGGCATTGATTTACTGTCACTTTCATAATAGTTTTATCTTTTCCCTTTTATTGTGCCCCACTCAGTCTCCGGTAAACCACTAACTTGCATCAGCACTCCGACTGCGCTGAAAAATTGCCTTTCATTTTCTGATTATCTTTATGGATATATTTTATCTATGTTCTGCTGTATTTTAAATTTTATATTGACACTAATTGAGGCTGTCATTGCCATGTAAGTAATAAACTTCAAGATAAAGGTGGATCACTAGGTGGATTACCTCACACACATTTCCTGCTCAGTCCTCTGTGTTTTCCAGTGGCTGGAGAAGATCTCTGCTTGATTACACTTGCTGGAATCTAAAATACCCTGTGGTATTTATAGATTCAGTGATCAAACCATGTTCTTTTCTGCTTAACTCCTCTTAAAAGCAAAGTGACAGGTTTCCAGAGCTTTTATGCAATAGCAAGTTATTGGGAGAGGGTTTTTTTCTGCTTCTTTCCACGGGAATAAGCAAGCAGGAGGATCTAGTTTATCATCCTTGTAATGTGTTGCTGAGTATGCAGAATGAAACCCATTTTGAGGGGAAACCAGGCCCTGCCCAGCTGTTTAGAGCTGGAAAAGGCATCCCAGAGCATCCACTTAGCCATCATCTTGGCATGAGTGGAAGCTGAGAGGAAAATAGAGTGGGGGGGAATTCCTCCTGCTTTAATAAAAGATTAGATTTGATATTAAGCAGATGACACACTAATATCACATACAGCTCGCTCTTTAAACTTTTCCAAAAGAGAATTACTTTCTTTGGTGACACTGTTACTAACTGTGCTGCAATTATTCTGAGAAAAAAGTTGGAGAGGTTGTTTTGTCATTTGTAGCAATTTAGTCTGGAACTGGATGGTCCAGCCCCTCCCTGATGTTTTAGCTGGGATACAGGCCTAACAATGAGGTTAATTCTCTCCCTGGAGTTTAAATCTAAATCTTTACATTCAGCTAAGGTAGCAAAGTGTTTAATTTCTCATAGATTTCCCTCTAAGCTGGAGGCAAAGCCTTGATTTATTTCTCAGTGGACTTGACAGGGAGAATGGCTGGCAGGGAAGGCACTATCCCCAGCGCCAGCTGTCAGAGGTCCAAACCACTTCACCAAGTGTTTGTTTGCACTTTGTTTGCTTTCCATACAACCCCAGTTTATATTCTTGTTATTGGTCAGTATATTTCCCTTTTCTGGAGTTGAAAATGGTTATTTCTAGTAAAAATATCCACATTAGCATCTGTCAAGAAGTGTCTTCTTTTCAAGTCTTTATTCTCTTCTTTGAGGGAGACATTTAGGCAAAAACATCAGTGTGTGATATTCATGATCAGTCTTCTAATGTAAGCATAGTTGAAATTAACAGTGGACAATCAGTTCAGATTCTGAGATCTGATTTTGTTGAAATGCTCATAAAATTGTTTCATGTCCTACATCCTGTGGGGATTGCAAGAAATCTGGGTTCAGTTCAGTGTGTTTGAGACTTTCTGTGTGAGTTTGAATTATTTAATGGATTTGAACTCTCTTTGTGTTTGTTATTGGAGTCTAAGTGGGGAATAGGCCTGGTGATAAAAGGACAGAGACACAGAGGAAGAAAGGTGGATAAAGGGAAAGGGGAATTGTGTTTGGAAACCTTCAGTTAGATTCAACCCTTCTCTCGCCATCAGAACCAGAACAGTGGGCAAAAATCCACTCAGAACTCTTAAATATGAAACCCTGTCACTGGTTGGAGTCTCTGAGACACAAGCAGCTGTTCCTACGTGTTCCCTGAGCAGCCTCGGGGAGCAGGAGACTTTGCTGTGGCCTGGTTTGATGTTCCCATGTTCCAATCCTCGTGGGACAGCTGCTCTCCAGCAGCAGCAGGGTTCAGGAGAGGCTGTTCCTGTGAAAGACTCTCAGCAAGGCCGTGCTCCACTTTATTCCTGGTTCACAGGGCAGGGGAAGGGGATGCTGTGCTCAGGTGAAGGAATTCCAGGCCTTGGGATCCAGAGCAGTGGGACTGCTGCAGACCAAGGTTGATGAATTTCTGCTTGAGGGCAGCGTGTTATGAGCCCACAAAGACTCATCACACTGCCAGGGCTGCCAGCAACCTCACAGAAATGGCTTGAGAATGATTAGTGAGATGGTGTGATTGGGGTTGTTTTGAAAAAGCAAAAAGGTTTTAATTAAAGATGAAATAACAAACTGTACAGAACAAAAGAGTAAAAGGAGTGCATGGTGCAAGGAGTTCCCTTGCACTTGCTAAGACACCCCGAAAAGCCCCGAAAATCTCAGTGCTCTCCCTTAAGTGTTTAGCCACCCAGGGAAGGTTTTTGGCAATCTGCCCCATAGAAAACAGCTACATTCCTTGAGGAACAGCTCAAGGACCCAGGGTGTGCCTTTGTCCTGGCTCTGGGCCAATTATGGTGACAGAAGCATGGAAGTTTCTGGCTCTTCTTCTTTAAAAGTTCAGGAGGGAAACTGAAACTCTTTTCCTGGTGTGGAAACACCTGCTCGGGTGTGGGGGTGCGCTGCAATGCGAAGTGACAGGCACAAGGTGACAGAGACCCGTGGGCCACGGCAGAGAGGGGACACTGCACTCCCTCAGCTCACTTCCTGAGAGTGGGACAGACCTAGAGACCCAGCACGTGGTATCCTTCCTGCCTTTCCCTCAGGGCCATGGCTGAACCCACAGGAGCGGTGCTGCGAGTGCCAGTGGCAGCAGAGGCTGCGTTCCAGACTGGGTGCATCCTGTGTGTCCCAACCCCAATATTCCTGTTTCATCTCAACCCACAACCACCCCCTCAGCCAAGGCAATCCAGGAGGTTTCTCCTCACGGTTTGGTTCCTGTAGCTGACCACACATCCTGTCAATCTTCTTCCTTCCCTCAGAATTATGGCCTGGAGACTGAAAACCTGAGAACTCTGTCCCACAAGCTGAACGCCTCAGCCAAAAACCTTCAGAACTTCATAACGGGGAGGAGGAGGAGTGGCCACTACGATGGCAGGGCCTCCAGACGGCTACCAAATGATTTTCTTACCTCCGTAGTTGACCTGATTGGTGCTGCCAAGAACTTACTTGCCTGGCTGGACAGGTAATTAACTGTTCCTCAACCCCTTGTGCATGAGAATAGTTCTTTGTATTTGTTCTTTCTTTGCTACTTGTGCTCTTTTATTCTAACATTAAAACAGCAGGTCTGTTAATCTAGCTCTAACTTTCCAGAAGTTTGTGAAATATTGGAAGCAAAATTTAGTACCCTTCTCTGTCCAGAGTGTTGAAATTTTCTCCAGATAACTTTTGAGATTCTTTCAGTTGAATTCTGTGGGAAATGAATATTTCTGTGCTGTTCTCACCGCCACAACTGGTAACATCATCAGAAATTTCAGCATGAAGCGCAAGGAAGGAAAGCTTGTGGAGTTTAAGCTGTCTTTCAGCCATTGAAAAGGCATATAAAAGCCTGAGTTGAGCAAATCAATTAAGAATGTTCAAAATAAATGATAGTAGTTGCTTAGTCTGCAAATTAAATGTTCTTATTTATCAGGAGTATGCTGGATGCATTACCTACAGGTGTGATGGTTAATGCTCAACAATCAGCCACTGGTGTTTTACATTTATGGACTGAGAATTTCATTAAAAGTATGTCTCTGTGGCAAGACAGAAAACAAAACGTAAACCACCATTTTTCTTGTTTGGAAAAAACACATATTGGCTTGTTTTTTTCTTTGTAGTTATAGCAGTGCATAGCTTTATCTGGAATCTGAATGCTCGGGAATGTATAAATGGCACCTTAGAAATCACAGTGAGAGTGAATCACCCTCCTTTACTGGATTTGTATAATCCTGGTGACATCTTCCTAACCTAATGCCAGCAGTCATATTCTCTCAGGCTATGACCTTGTCAGTTCTTATAAATTCAAACGGGGCCAGATTCAGCCAGAATTTGGAAAGCCTGAAGAGAATCTGAGTGTGCAGGAAGCTGTGACTAAGTAAGCATTACTGTGCTCTCTGAATTGGGTGCCCGATTGCTGCTGAGGAGTGATGTCATAACAGAAATGCCATCTCTTTATTAAGCAGTACAAAGAAAATCTGGGCTCTTATTTAAAAGCTCCCATTTCTACTCTCCGTAAGAACAAGAACTTCTTATGTTCTGGCCAAAATCCAGTTTACATCATGCCTGCATTTTTTCTTGTTTCAAATGTGTATATTACAAAAGTCTTACTGCTGGAGATGAAAATGATTTGGCATTTCTCTGCTGTAGAACTGATCCCTGAATTATATATATCTTCCTGTAGTGTAAACTGTGGTCCCTAATGCTGCATAAACCTGTCCTTCCCCTGCCCCAGGTCTCCATTTGTCAGTGTGACAGAATATTCATTGCTGAAAAACAACATTGTTCAACTGTGCCTGGAACTAACCACCATAGTGCAACAGGTAGGTGTGGCGCTCTGAGTCCTTTCCCATCACTGCTTAAAAACTGCAATGGTAAATATAACTACAGCTTTAACATTGCCAGAAAAGTTATTACAGCATTACTTCTCTGTTCCTTCCATACTCTGATTTTTTGGGAGGGACAGGAAGATTTTTGGACTTTGGGGATCCTCCTTGATAGACTGGAGGATGGTGTGAAGTTAAAAATAATCCACTTTGCTCTTGGGTGGACAATTTCATGTCAGGTGATTTACGACGATGCAAGTGTTAAACAGAAGAATAAAAGCCACAGTGGGAAACAGCTTAACTACACCTAATAGGTTGTTCCAGATTAAGATACGAATGATCCAAAATGTTTTGTGGACAAGTTCTTTAAAACATACAAATACATCCAGAACCTGCTCTGCGGCTTCTTCACTGAAAGGAGAGGCAGTAGCATGGAAATATTTTAGGGACAAACACGAAATGTTCATAACATTAAACCAAGTAATTACAGAACAGATAATGGTAGCAGTGTTATAATCACTGACACTCATTAGTTAATAGTAATGTGGTACAGTCCTCAAGTACGTAAAAATAATTCAACTTGTCTTTAGTTCTATATAATATATCATAGAATGTCCTGTGTTGGAATGGACTCATTAGAATCATCAGCTCCCGACCCTGCATAGACACCCCAGAAATCCTATCCTGTGCCTAAGACCATTTTCTAAATATTCCTTGGAGTTGTGGCCCCTATAACAATATAGTATAATAATTAATATATTAATTAATAATACAATTATATAATTGTATTAATATATAATTATATAATGACAGTCTCTGGCAGTGTCAGCCCCTGAAGTAAGACAAGAGGTGACACACAGGTACTGAAAGACTGAGGGTAAATTAGTTTTACAAATACTTACAATGAGCCACTCCCCTTGCGAGCAAATAAAATACTGATGAGATAGAAGAGCATTACTGGAATACATGGAGAGGTCAGACAATAGGCAGGGCTGTGTGTGAATGAAGAAAAGGAGAAAAATGAAAGGGTTGAAGGAGGGAAAGCAAGAAGAAAGCTTAACCTAAGCTCCAGTTTTGTAGGGACTTTATGCAGAACCTGTCTCCAGTGCAGAGGACTCCCCTGTCTGCCTCTGTGCTGTGCTGCCACAGATTTCCATGCACCCTCCCAGCAGATCAATCACACAACTCAATTACAAATGCTTTTTGGAGCAATGGAGCAATAGTTCTGAAAAATTTTCTTTCTCTCTACTTCAATTTTATTTCAGTTCTTGGAGCAAAAGAACTAAGGCTGATAAATATGTCAGTATATTTTACACTATTATCCTTAATTTATAATATTCAGCTTTATTCCTCCCAGAAATCTTGTCCTTTATGCATTTTTCCTGCTGAACACAAAGATCCTTTTTCTCTTTTTTTAGTTTAGAAACTCCTATGTTGGCATTTAATTATTTATGTATCTTTATTAAGCTTTCTCTTACAAGGTGCTTATAGCACTAGGCTATTTTTGATTTACAGACTAAGCAAAATGAACTCTCCAGTATAAAAAGTCCAGGTTCTGATGCTGTCCTTCAACTGATATTGCACTTTGTTTGTGTAAGTTTGATTTTTCCCTGTAGTCCAGGTGAAAACAGAGTAATTTTGAGTTGCTGTCTCCACTTCTGTCATTCATGTCCCAGCTTTTGGCAGATGAAATTCTGTTCTCCTCTGCCAGCAATAGTTTGGTTCTTTATTTTTTCCAGTTCTTCAGCTCCAGTCCCAGAGGTATCCTTCTTTTGACAACTTAGAAGCAATCTTTTAGCATAAACTCCAAGTCATTCCAAGACAAAAAAAGCTTAGTTAGTTCTTCAGGTTACAAATCAAGTTTTGTCTTTTCTCTACCTTATTGTCAGATCTGACTTTTTTGATGGTTGTCTATTAAGATCTTTTTATGTTATGTTAAACTTAGCACCAGAAAGAGCAGATAAAACCAAATCAGTCATAGAGAGACAGCCTTGCTGTCACTAAATCTGAGGAAAATCGACCTTAATGTGGGAAAGCAGAAATGTCTCACCTAGACCAGAACTGCAGGCTCAGCTGTAGGCTGAAATACAAATTGAAAGGCATAACTAATAGAAACCTGGGTCTCAGATCCTTTCAGATACTCCTTGTTTTATGAATTATATACATTTTAAATACCTCATTCAGCCAGTGTGAAAGTAGCAGTCAAGGGTACAGATTTGGCACATTAAGTGAGTAATGTCTTTGACATTTTGTGCAAATTGAACACAATTTGTGTGCACAACTTGCAGCTGTCACTCCAGATGAACTTTCTTAACAGAGGACATCACCCTGTAACCTTAATTTAATATAGAAAGTGCTTTTGAATCTTCATGCTCGGATGTCCTGTGTGATCTGAGTGACATAACCTTAGATCAAATTTATTTTAATGTCTTCTTATTATTTACATACCATGGAAATGAATAGTCACTTATTTAACTTTAAACAGCATCTGCTCATGCTGGCTAAAAGAAAACCTCATTCTCTAATTTTAGAGTTTTACAGCTGTCCATTTCTATTTGAAAATGTACTTTATCTCCTCAGTTTTCTTAACCCTTTTGATCACCTTCACTAAGCTATTGTAAAAACATTATGTCATGCACAGAGCTGCAGAAACATCCTGACTTCAGGGTGCAATGTCCCATCAAAATGTGTTTATAATAATATGCAAAAAAGTATATTAGAACAGGATATTGAGATGTTTGAGCTCTCAGCTGACTTCACTTTGAGTTACAGCTCAGTTTCAAGGTGCACTCACTCTCCTGTCTGCACTAAAATGGAATCCAGCAGAATAACTGAACTGAATTTGGTTTTGGTCATACTTTAGCACCAAGGCTGCCCTGAGGGAAAGACATCTGGAGGAACCGGAGAAGAATAGGGTTGGGTTTTTGTTCACAAAATGCAGCCACTGGTTAATTTTTCATTGAGTAGGAGGAGTTCCCCAATCCTAGTGGCAGCTGGGATTCTAATTTTCCCTCATTAGGTCAAAGATGTTTAAGTCTGAGGTAGATGCTTTTGATATGCTCATTGACCTGCAAGAACAAACTTTCTCTCAACAAAAAGTGTCTGTGTCATACCAAAGGATGTTGGCGGAACTCAGCCTTATTTTTTCCAATAAAAGCCAAACAAAATTTTGCTTGTTGTCCCCTTTATCACTGAGATCAATTCAGACACCTCATTATGGATTTTTACCCTATTTTTAGCCAAGTACTATGTTTAAGATGAAACATGGCTTTTCTGGTTTTTTGAAACCATCTGGTTTGCACTGCAATTGATAGGAATTGTGTTTCTTAGTAAGTTTTGTACAGGGTGTAAATTTCAAATTAGCCTCCCTTGAGAAGATGGTTGGATTAGATAACTTCCAGAGGTCCCTTCCACCAGAATTATCCTGTGATTCAGCAGCTGCCATGCAAAACCTGGGTGTTATTTTCAGTTTGAACTTTGCAGACTTCAGCTTTCAGTCCCTCCATCTTATTTTGCTTGCATTTGCTAAAGAACATTTCATCAAACATCTGTTCACTCTTTTCTAAAAATACACTCTGATCAAGTCTCTACCTGTGGACCAAGTCAAATTAATCAGTTCTGTGCATTTGCCATTGTATATTTGCCATATTCCAGAGTGAGCTCTTTCTTTTGAATGTCGGAATTTCAGAAGTATTTCATATTATGCATGTAAGCAGTGTGTTTTGAAATATTACTTTGTTATATCCACCACTCAGACTGCTGTAGAACTCTCCTGTGGTGGTGGTGTGGGAAATGCTCCTTTGTAGGGTCCCAGCTTTTTTTCAGTAGTTGATTTAACTCATACTGTTTCATAGAAGTTAATGAACTAAATATTTTACATTTTCTAATGCGTTTGTTAACTGCCCTCAAGAAACTGCCATAAAACATTCTTTATGGTATCTGCAAATTTTCTGTGGTACTTGCATTTTTTCCCTCTTTCGGAATTAGAAATTGCAGTTTTGACGAGGGCATGGGTGAGCACAAGTCCCACTGACCTTTTCTCTTTATGAATATGCAGAGGAGCAGTTTCACTTTATCAGAGACAAAGGTGTGCTGCACCTTCCAATTTTGGATGTTCAGGACAATGCAGTTCTTGCCTGGCTTGCAACACTGCTGCTGTGACTGGTTTTGTAATTCCTGGGTTTTATCATTTTACAGAGGGGAAATAGAACACAGCTACTAATTTATAGGTTATTTTAAACTTCAAGAACAAATATTTTTATCATGTCATCTTGCTACTGGAGAATGTAGAAAGAATGTGACTATGACTATTATTTATTTTATAAGAAAAATAGATCAACATCCTATAAATGGTAGTCCTGGAAGATTATTTTTTTAATGAGATCCCTAGTGCATTGCTATGTATCAGAGAAAAATAATTCAAAAGAATATTGTGACCTAGATATCTTAATATTTTAATATAACACTGTAAGTGCTTTTAAACTCTCAGTTAAACTAGTCTGATATATTTTTTTTTAAAGTCAATATGCATCTATTTTGGAAGGAATCCCAAAGCCATTAACATTTTTCATGCTAATGTAATCTTGAATGTGCAACATAAGTACAGCTAACATTAATTCTGCTCTACAAAACAGTAAAATTTCAGTTTTGCTATACATAAGTCATCTACTCTTTGACCTGAAGTAATTAAGTTTGTTCAGAGGAAGGTTCATATTGTATTTCTAGCACAGAAATGAAAGGAATAATTCAGACAGGATCATTAGTTCTGAAGTCAAGCTGGAAGCCCTGCTGTGATCATTTTGTTGTCTTGGTACGTAGAGGGTTAAAAGGAGATGTGGATGAGCTGTTTGAAGTGTGCGAAACTTGTAGAAAAAATTGCCTTGGGCACTGCCAGCCAAACTGACTAATTGAATTTTTTTTTTGTGCTCTAGAAAATAACAGTATGAATACAGAGGAAACATCAAAGTGATACTTGACCATGAAATGCTAATATAAATTCTTCTGTGTTGCTTGGCGCTCCCAGTCTCCTGATTTTTACTTTCTTATTTTGTAGCAATAGTCTTTAAACTGTAGTCACTTAGAAATTAATTTCTCCACGGAAGCAGAAATCCTCCAAAATAAATACTGACCCTCAGAGCTGAGGGAGAGGCAGTTCCTTGGGCTGAGAGTTTGGAGCAGCTGCCTCAGTGGGGATCGGGGAAAAAATCCTCGAAGGGACACCCAAGGGACAAGGTCTGGGAGCTGGATGGGAACAACCAAAGGTTTGGGCTGCTGGAAAAGGGGAGCAGAGACCTCCAGCCCAAACTGAGTGTTCAGGGTACAGGGAATGAGAGGGCTGGAATTGTGTTGTGGGAGATCTGAAGCAGTTAACTCTTATTGCTAATATACTAAGATCCAGTAAAAAGAGGAAATTTTGAGAACTATGGGATATCTTAAGCTGCTTGAAGGGATATCACAGAATGTTCTGAGTTAGAAGGGTCCCATATAACAAGTCCAACTCTTAAGCCCACACAGGGACAAAACCCTCAGCCTTGGTGTTGCCATCACCAGGCTCCGACCAACTGAGAGAATCTTAAGTTACTTGAAGGGACCTTTCAGGTATTATCAGCAAGTTAAATTTTACTTGAAATCTTATTCAAGGAAAAAATACTGAATGAAGAAGACAGGTTTTTAAATTATTCCATAACTTACTCTGTAGAAAGTATTTTCCAATGTGGAGTAGCATTTGGAGAAAGATTTAACAATTTCCCAATATAATGAGGGGAGAGGAAGCCAGGCTGGGGGTTGAGAGGGAGCCAAGGCTTGGGGGGAGGCCTGTTCTAATCTTGCTCTGCTTGGAAGAGATATTTTCTGTATTTCCCTTTTTAATTTATGTTTTTGCAGAATATAACCTGAGATTTGGAGTGGCAGGAGGAAGTGGGGCAGAGCTGCAGGGGATGGTGCAAACCCCTTGGCCATGGCTATGTTCCAATTTCCAGAGGGTCACACTGAGGGAACTTTCAAACATTAATAAGTAATAGAGGCAGGAAATCCCTTTTAGCAATTTGTATGGTTTGTTTCATGAAGGAAAAACAGTATTTTTACCCCTGTAATACCACTAAAGCAAAAAGGAAGGTAAAGGTGACACTGAAATTATGGACTGTAAGCTTGATTATTCTTAAAATGATAGCTAAAATAGGAAAATTACTACTCCAAAAGTAGCAAGTCTTAAGATTCATCAGGAATATGTAAGAGATTGTTAACAGCATAAAGTCTTCTTTTATTTCTTAATAAGAAATTTAATGTGACATTCATTTCATAGGTTTTTCTCTTTTTTACCACAGGATTGTACGGTGTACGAAACAGAAAATAAAATTCTTCATGTGGTAAGTAATTCTGCTTTGGTATTCTCTATTTTTACCCCACGCATGGAAATGACTTTTTTCAAAAACTAAAGATGCTGTAGGAAAATAAAATTCCTTACTCTTTGGCATAATTTCTGATAAATTATATCAGTTGCTAAAAATTAAAGTTCCCTACAGTAATGCTCTGTGTTGTAGCTACAGCTAATTACAAATACAAAATTATTGTTTTAGGTTTAGAAGCTGCACAATATTCTGTGTAGTTAATATTCCTACGAGGATGGCTGGTCAGATCTAGACCTGGTACATCACTGGTTGTCAGACTGAGCATTTTATGCCTTCAGAAATCAAAAAAATCTTATGACAATGTGGAGTGGAAGAATCTTATTCAAGACTATTGATTAGATATTGGCCTTCAAGTTAAAATACTTTATATTTTCCTCATACCAACACTGAAAACCTGTATTGACACTGAGATAGAGTTAAAGCCTGTGGTGAAAGGGAACTCTCAAAGGATTTACAAGTTCAGATAAGCTTTTGACAAGCTCTGCCCAAGTGCCTGACTCTTTTTTTTTCTTCTTTTTTTTTTAAAGCCTTTTGCACATACTCTGCTTCCAGCGGGGATTAAAATCTGTCATAAAACATTGATGTGCTGTTAAATTTAGAAAGCGTGCAGTGACTTTTAGCAGGAAAAAAAAAAGCTTACTATTGCAAACCTGGGTATGAATAGAACTTTTAAAAGCACCTGATAACTTCTGGGATTTGGGGTTTGTATACACACACACACACACACACGTGTATATATATATATATAAAATTTTTTTTACACCTTTCAGCCCACAATTCTAACGGTGTCAGGTACAACTTCCACAGACCAGGTTGATTTGATTGAAAATTTCTTTGTTATATATTTTATTACAAAAAAAAGTATTTTCATGAGGAAACTCTAAGGTTTAACACATTATGTAGAAATGCATAACGTAGAAAGTAGATAGACAGTAGAAAATGTTGTTCTCTCAGGGATTTAGTCTGCAGCTAATCTGGGCAAATGCTCTCAAATTTTGAGGCATAGAGAAGTTTTCAGTTGGAAATTCTGGTAGTATCTTGGCACTGGCCCGTGGTATGGTAATTAGGGCACTGACATGCCAGGGATTCAAAAGCTGGATAGAGAATGTACTCACACACAGCAGCACCCACCACACTGGAGATTTTTTAAGTTTTTCCTTCTCTGCTGGGAGAAAATGAGACCCAACTTCTGCTCAAGGGTTCTAGCCCCAGGTTGAAACTGCTTGAAATACTTGTGGAAATGGTGACCTTTAACTGCAGTCACACATACCTCAGTGGGATGCTTTGCATCTTGCAGCTGATACAAAATCCAGATGCCACAGCCAGGGCTCCAGAGCTGTCCTTGGATTTCCAGATGAATAACTACACAGTGGATGGAAATACAACCTATAAATTTAGGCAGTTAACTTGTTCATTGTGACAACTTTATTTGTTTAACTTCTGTGGATAGTGTCAAATGAGATATTAGAAAGCCTCATGCTTTTGCAAATGCCTGAAAGAAAAACTTCCCTGAAGGGATTTCACTGGAATTTCGTATAATTAGGAAAAATGAGAGTACAGTCCCCAAAGCAAAATAGATGCACACAGCACAGCCTCGACTGGAAACCCATCCTGAAATTCTGTTAAATGACTTCTTTCACATTAGGTTTAAACATTTTCAGGCACAGTCTTTTTGAAGGAGAGTGCTTCAAGCAACACACAGAAATTTGGGAATAAATCTTTCCACGTGAATGTTGTCTGAGAGTTCAGCTCAGCTCCTCTCTGACCTACAAACTTTGCTTTGACAGATGGGTTTAATTTGTCAGACCCACTGTTACTGTCCATGCAATGGGGCTTCTGCTTTGAAGGTGTTTCTGTGGATTTGCTTTAAGATTTGAGATCTTTAGCTGGAAGGCAGGATAACAAAATCACTGCATAGTTGTGGTGATGTAGAATATCAGTTAAAGGATGTGTTCAAAGATGCATAAGAATTTTACTTCAGGAAATGGGTTAACTAAGGCACTTCTCTGCCAGGGTAATTTTTAACAAAGGAAATTTTCCAAGTTGAAGAGCAGAATTCACCTAATTATCACAGTTCGTAGGGATGATGTCATCATTTGGTAGACAAAATAGGTTATTCAGTTGCATAAGACGTTTATTTTTACCTATTTCACTCTGCTTCCATTGTATTTATAATCATAAGGATAAAGTTCACTGGGTTTGTTCTTTTGTTTTTAAAGTGCACATTGTTGGAGTGGAGAAGATAATTTAGTGATACAGATGTTCTTCTACAGCAGAACTGTTTGTACATTTGAATTTTCTTGACATATATGGATGTTTTCTGTTCCCTTAATAACTTGCTCGACTTTCATACACCTGTCGTTTTTGCAGTGCTAATAATTAAAATTATCTCTTTTTCTTGGCTTGTTCTTAGAATAAGGACTTCTCCACTTGTAGTTCCAGTTCGATACGAGGGATTCTATTGACTTGTTTTTCTTTGTAGTGTAAAACTCTGTCGGGGATTTGTGACCACATCATTTCTCTCTCATCTGACTCTCTGGTGTCCCAGTCAGCACATCTTGAGGTTGTTCACCTCACCAGCATCATGCCCAGTGAGGGGTTGGTAAGTGCCAAAACAGTTTCAAGTTTACCTCTGAGAATGCCCAGCATGAGCCTCTGTTCTTCGGAGTGATTTGGTTTTTGAATTTATCAAGCAATCAAAATGTATTTTCATGCAATGTCCAAATCTTTTTGGTAAGCCAAATCAGATTTCTGAAGGTGGTTTAATTGACATTTATCTAAACAGAGGGATTGTTTGGGTTTTTTTAAAAATTAAAAGCTGTTTTAGTGTGGACTTTACATGTAATTGTATGAGTAGTTAAATCTATGATCCTTTGATTGCCAGACTGCAGTTTTTGGAATGTACTGAAATAAACCCCAAATGCAAACACATACAAATAAAATTAAATAATGTCATTAATGTGCTTTCAAAATGATTAGTGGAAGGTCTTGGACTTGCATAAATGGAGTTATATGTCTCCCTAATGATCAGTTCAAATAAAACTTTCAGAAGTATCATTCCAGGAACAAAATAAATCTCTTTTATTTGTAAATTGTTGCTCACTGAGCATCGTGGTTGGATGGCTCTGGACATTCCAGCTGCTCTGCATTAGTGGTGGGTCACACAGTGAAATGTTCTGCAGAGACAATTTCAGAATTATTTGGCTACAACCTTTAAATATTAATGTACTAATACCTTTTTATAGACAACGGATTTCTGTGACATTTTAGTGGTTAGTGGGTAAAGATTTCTACCTCCCCTTTGTAGTCCCTTACTTTGCAACCATTTGATATTGGTGGGCTGTAGGAACAATGTAAAGATTGTATTTGGGAACCCAAGATCCCAATAAAAGCTGGACTGGAAGGTGGCACTGCAGGCACTTGGATCTTCTCACTCATGCTCCTCAACAGCCAGGCTGCTTTTCCCAGCACAGTCTCGTAGACTGCCTTCAGCTGCCTTCTCAGAATTACTTTTATTTTTATTTTCTTCTACAAGAAGAGTAATTCAGGAATGTTACTTCTTGGTTGAAGGAAGCATTTTAGGAGGAAAAAAAGGGGGAATTGGGGAGTGAAATTGGCAGCCGTGAGGCTTGTCCACAGAAAATCCCCAAACTGACAAATCAAAATCCATTTGAGTGCCACTCTACACCTCATGATATGTTCCTTGTTTGTAATTCAGCGTGATTTACAGATTTTAAAATTCTGTTAGTTGAGACACTTTGTATTATTCCAACATCTTCCTCTTTGTTCTGACATTGAATAGCAATGAGCGTCATATGCAAATACTGTCAGAGTTACAAGGGCATAATTACACTGAGGTATGCCTATTAATCTGAGGATGACATACTTTAATAACATGAGGGGGTGTTGTGTGTCTGCACAAGTTCACTTTATTCTTAGGCTGATTTAGTCAACAAAGAACATTACCACAGCATAAACCACATTTAATTTTAATTCCATGGCATCGCAGATGCTCAGCCCAGTGTGTAATCCTGAGCACAGATACAATTTCCTTGCTGTGCTGCTGCATCCTTATGGCCAAATGTGTTCCCTTTATGGCCCAGTTTCCCCTCCAGGTCTGATTTCTGGGTTAGTTCAGGGTACCCAAGAAATACAGGTCAGTACATTTGCATGAGATATGCTGTGAATGTCCCAGTGCTTTTGACTTGCATAAGGATTACTACACCCTGCAGGCCAGCACTCTGCATGGCTTTCCTTTCTATGCAGAAATGGGATGTGTTTCTGCTGGTCTAATTAGGAGAATGTTCATTATCAGTGCTGCAGAGGAGCTGAACAAGGAGCTGCATTTTCCTCAGAGGTGATGGAGCACAGTAAGCAGGGCTTGGTGTTGCTGATGCTTCCCATGCAGTGATGGCTCTAAACCTTGGATGAGGGGTAGACGGGTGAGGACAGGAGTGGAATCTACCCCAAAACTTGCATTTCCTGTGGAGATTTCCTGGTGTGCAGGCTGAGGCAGGAGCTCCTGGCAGGAACTGCCCATGAAGTTTTGCAGTGTGATTTAAGCTCTGGAGTGACTAAGGTGAGAGGTGCTGGCTGAGATGTTCAGGCCTTTTATGTGGTTCACATTCCCCTTTTTTCTTGGTAGAACTTGAGGCAGCCAGGACTTGTGTTGGAATGATCCTGGCTGGATGGACTCGGGCTGGAAGAACCCCTGTGTGGTTCTCCACCCACAACGTGCCCACAAGTCAAGAGCCAACAAAAGAGCAGTGAGTGGGCAATGCTGACAGAGAACACGAGACAAATACTGCAATCAAAACTGCCAGGAAATCTCTCCTTTTTTCCCCCTTTTTTCCCTTAGATGAAGTGAAATCACAGTGAATGAGTGAGTTTTCTGTGCCTAATTGTGAAGGCGCTGTAACGTGTTAGGTTGGAAAGTTCCTTGTAATCAATTTTGCTGACACTGTGTTCTGTTTAGAAGAAAATATGAGAAAAGGACTATAAATGGGAATAAATGGGAATAAAAGAAAAATCATGTGAAAAGGAAAAGAAAACATTAATCAGAATCAAATATAGAACAGAGTAATGAATTACAAATGGCTTTCTCATGATTGTATAGCGGATTTTTTCCACAGGATATCTGCTCCATTCAAGAGAAAAATGAGCACTATTCAGTGAATGGAAAGTATTCAGAGTTCCATTTTTATCCTTATCATTCAGTGTAGGGGTTGAGGCCTGATTTACCACATTTCAGCTAAGCTCTGCAGTCCCTGGAGTTACTAATTTCATCATGAGTTGTTTTATTTATTTTTTATATGGCCTTACTGAGTGCTTCACAGACATTAATTAATTCATCCTCACAGCACATTTGTGAAAGGGATACTGTAATTTTAGTTTTAGAGGTAGGAAGTTAATGCACAGCAGTTGGTGTCAAAATCACCAAAAATGTGGTTTTCAAGAGCGGCTTACTGTATAATTTTTCAGAACATTTGTTACCTTTATAGCATAAATTTAAAACACAGGCTTTCATGGGTTTAAGTATAGCTCTGATTTTCAGAGCTACTGAGAACAGGGTTCATCCAGGGCTGGCACCTAAAAAACAAAGACAGTTATTTGCCATTGGAGAAAGGTGTGTTGTAAATCACTCAGAGTTATGAAAGAATTCAGTTATCATGATATTCAGCTGACTAAATTATGAGTCTTCTGAAATTTTCAAAACTCCGTTTGCAACATTTTTATTACACACCTTCTAATTTCTTCCCTAAATGAGCCAAGGAATTCTATTGACATTGCAAGAGCTCGCACATAACTGGAATTAATTTCCAGGTCCAAGCCCATGCAGTTGCTGCACAGAGTCAGAACCCCTGCAGGGCAGTGTCTGTGTGTTTAATTGTGTAAATAAATTCTGGATCATAAAGCATTTTCACAAAGGGACTCTTAAGTCTTTGAAATGTGCATCTTCAGTTCTAGCATTTTCTAACTTTTTGTCTGTGCTTTTATGATCTTTCATCCTCTTTTTTTTTTTTTTTTTCCTCTCTAAAATACCTTCTTTTGCATTCAGCTTTATTAAAACGTGGCCTTATTTCCAGCCTTCCCAGGACACTCTCTGTGCTGTGGTTTCCTGGCAGTTTGCTGGACAAAGGAATTTGCATTGGTAGCACTCGGTTTGGGTTCTGTTCCAGGTCCTGGCGACTCTGTTTGCATCCTGATCTCTGCAGGCACTTGTTGGCCTCCAGAATATATTGGGCTTTTTCCTCTATTTTTCCATTCATTACCCAGGTTTACGGGTCAAACTGGTTCGTCCTTTTCCCTATTTTGGCTCTGATTTTTCAGTGGCAAATACTGAAACACGGTGCATATATTTTATATTTCATTTTGAAGTAACTTTAAGGATTGTAAAGCACTTTTTCTCCTGAACTGGAGTACTGGGTATGAGAAGTGCACAGCATAATCAGCATGAAGAAGATGTCTGGAAGGCAGAGCTTTGTTTCAAACAATCAATTTGATAAACTTCAAATAAATTCCTGCACTAAAAAAGTATTAAATTGTGAGAATCACCGTTAGGTCTGGCCAAACATGCACACATATATTTTTTGAAAATCAAATAGAATAAAATAACTGTGATTTAAGAAAATTACCTCCCTACTTTAATTTTTTGGCTTGATGGATCCACAATAAGCCCTTGAGCCAGGAGTCTGCGTTGCTGTTGGCAGCTCCTGAGCTTGCTGCTAAATCCTTGGGGATGAAAGTTGATGAAAGGTGGGGAGGACCTTGCTGTGATTTACCTTCTTCCATGCCCAGAGCCAGCTTTGGAGCAGTTTTGCTGTCACATAAACAGGCAGTATTTTATTGGAGATGTTGGATAGAGAGCTATAGAATGGGATCATAGAATGGTTTTTGAGGTCTGGGGCCTTTTTTTCCTTCTCCTGCTCTTGGAGGATTGTCCATAGTGAGAGATTATTACAGCCAGTATTATTTCAGATGAAACTTTTTTTAATCTTCTGAACTTGATGGCCAGCTCATCTATCCAGAGATACTTCTGTGTAACATGCAGCTTTAATCTTATTTGATGAGATTAATGATTCCTCTGAAGTAGGAGATTCTAAACTGGGGAGGCAGTTGGGGTTTTATTGTTTGGGTTTGTATCTTCTGATGTCTGTGGAATGTTTTCTTCTTTTCTTTTAGAATAAAGAAGGACTTTTATCCCTCTTCCTTTCACTTTTTATTCTTTTTCTCTCTGTTATCTGAGCTTCCCCTTGCTGATGGAAACAGTGTAATCTGACACACTTTAATTAAGATGTACACTGCTAATAACCAGAGCCTTCTTAATTTTTCTGCATAGGGAACTTTTTGTGTTTCATTCTAATAATTTAAGGAAAGCAAAGATTGTGGGCATAAAAATTTTTATGAAACCAGCTGTGTAATGTTGGAAAAACAAAAAAGCTGAGCAAACAGCCAAGATTTCAGATGAACAGAACCTCCTTTATGACAGATTATTGTCATCTAGCCAGTGTCCAGCGCCCTTTCAAATAGTGCTTCTCTTTCTGTGGCATTTGTAATTTAATGTGATGGAAGCCAATCTTTCCCATTTTCACAAGAAAGGAATTGCAAGGAAGGCAAGAAGAAAAAGTAGAATATGAAGGCAACTTTTTTGTGGGAATATGCCTGGCCTAAAACTGTCAGGGTGTTCTTCTAATTATTTAGAATAATTTTTAAAGGCTTACAGAAACCTGACAAATTTCCATTATGCTTGACATATAAAGGTTCTCATAGCCTAAAAGCCAAAACAACCCCAAATCTGCTTATATAGAAGAATAAAAGAAGTTACTATCTTCAGTATTTTGAGAAGTGGAAGTTGTCCTGCAGGAAAGAAAGTAGATGTGTTTAAATCTGGGCAAATGACTGCAACATATAAGGCACAAAAAAAATTGAGAGGGACTTTTTAAAGGTATGAAATTTAAACAAAAAGCTTTGTCAACTTCTCAGAGCACTATCATGGCATTTGTTTAAATGCATCTGTGTAACTTTGACAATTGAAATAAGATTAAAGAACCATTTCTTATGGGGCAAAGGTCAAGGGGTGCAAGACTTCCCTGGTCATTTGTGGCTTTACAATCTACATCTTTGCTGTCACTGCTTCCCTGTGCTGGAATAATCGTTGACACTTAAAAACACACTGCTGTCACTATATCCTGGTTAATTAACCAGATGATTCTGCAAGAAAATTTTCAGGGAAATTCCCCTGACAGCTGGATATGCTGTTTTCTGGGGAAAAGCCTCTTCAAAATGGTATTTTAAATGGCTGATGCCTTCCCATATGCTTTCAAAGGTCAGATTTTAATTAAAAACCTTTAATTCATTTTGTCTCTAGGGGACAGTGGCAGAGTTACTCAGAAACAGTCAGGTTTCTTGACTTGATGCCTGAGAAACATTTCCTTGTTCTCTAACATAGGTCAGTGTCATTCTTCAGAGTTTATGTCTGACACATCAGTTATTAAAGAGCAACTATTTATTTCTGAATGTTGACCAGTCTGAGCCATCTTCACAGACTGAGAATCCTTGACTCTTGCCTGATCTCAAGATAATGGGTACAGCTTGTTATTCTTTTCTCTGAGATCGTTGTTGACATTCAAGAATAAACCAGAGAGACTAAAACCCCACTCTTGAAAAAAAAAAAGAGATTAATCATTTTGAAAAAGGACTCCAGTGATATTTTGCTTCTAAGGGCAGGAAACATATCAGTAAAGGAACAGAAGGAAGACTGGGAGAACTGAGTCACTGGGATGGACAGAGGGGAGTAGGTTGAGATAGGGAAGAACATGGTAGGAGAGGCTTGGTAGGACAGGAATGGACATTCATGAATTTTCAGAGCAGGAGGAAGGTGGACAGAGAGTTGGGGGGAGAGTTCAGCACTGGAAACTGGAAGGAGAGAGGGAGGATAACCCTGCAGAGCAGGACTCACTGTGCACATGTCAGATGTAGTGCTGCTCTAGAGGGGTTTCTGCCCACATTGGCCAAACCTGTGCATGTACCTGCTCACTCCACTTGAGGTGACCAAACAATTCTCTGGATATCACTGCCTAAGCTGAACCATATGAAGTAAAAATCAATATAAGAACTTCTACATTTTTTACATAGAATAATCTTTCCAGCTTTTCAGGTAAGAGATGTGTCAAGGGGATGCTCTGCTCCTGTAATGGTCAACAAGAAACAAGCTCATTATTTTTCTTTTGGTAGAACAAGGATTAAAGCTCTGTGTAGGATAATTTGAAGGCTATGAGTCATTCTCTAAAATTGTTTATTTTTTTTATATATTCTTAAATTTTAATAACTAGGATGAAAGAGCAGATAACAAAATGCGGGGTAATTCTGTGTGATTTGTCAGGTTTTATATCTCTCTGATGGCATCTGTTAAGAGATAAAATGACAATTTGATTTTTTCCAAAAATACACAGGGATTAACAAGAACTTTGGGAAGAAATAAGTGCTAAAATTTAGTGAAAAGTTTATCACTCTGTCCTCTTGTGGCCTGAAAGATTTTAATCTGTTGGATTTTTTGAGCTGGGAATAAGTCTTGTCAAAGCAAGTGGGATGTTAGGACTATGATACTAAATTTGATATAAAAGTGTGGCTGGAAATGTGTTCCTGAAGTTCACCAAGTGCTAAAAGAGCAGGAATATTGTGTAATTTCTTGTGAAAAGTTCATTGTGGAAGTTCAGCATAACTCACACTAGATGGGCAAAATTCTGCTCCAGATTTTTAATGGAGATTCACCATCCCATTGTCCATGGGAGTCTTCAGTTTTCCAGCATGCAGTGTTCCTGTTTGTGTCTTTGAGTTGGCAAAGAGAACTCTTGTCTCTAGCTGCTGAAGGGACCACAGAGACAACAGAACAGCAAACACTGGTAAAATTAAACAGCTTTAAAGAAGGAAGTTCTGAAAGGTTCACAAGCAGCTTCTTTCTTCCAACTAATCCCATTCTATGAAGCTGATTTCAAGACTGGCAAGATTGAATTTTGATCTTTGGTTTTTACAAATGAAATTTTTTATAAAGCAGACTAATTTAAGAGAACAAATCAGATAGGGAGTAAAATCTAAAGCAGAGTTTACTATGCAACAGAGTTAAGCAATCAGCCAGCAATCAGGTTTGGACAATCTTTATTTTTAAGATTTCAATAAATTTAAAATTTGCCGAAATGGAATTTCGGTTACATTAAGGTAAAAATTACATTTTCTCGCAAAAAATCAGAACAGACCCGGCTAGAGAATGTTAACTCAGGGCCTCTTCCAGTCCCAATTTGATCATCTCCAAGTCAGAGATTCCACAGCTTTGCCAGCCTTCCAGTGTTTTGTTTTCCTGATGGTAAAACTGAAAAATAATTCTTCTCCAGAGTTCCAGCTTGTCTCTTGCTTCTCATCCTCTCCCTGTCAGGAAGAGTTTTGCTCAACCCTTCTTAACCTTTCAGTTTAGTACTTGTGCAGAGCAATATCACCTTAACTTTGCAGGACTTACAAGTTTTGCGTTTTTCTCAAGGGGTTTGGAGGTGGTGTTTGTGTGCCCCACCTTGCCTGAAGATCTCCATTAGAGATTATTCAGGAATCTGGAAATTGCTTTCTCTGAACAAAATGTTCTCTGTTATTTCTGGGGGCTCTAAACTTTGGAGTCAACAGCACAAGGTGATGCAGAACTATTGAAAGAATAATAAATCAGCAGCACAATGTACCAATTAGATTAATTAGATTTCAAAATGTGATGGATAACTGTGCTGTGTGAAGAGATGGGAAGCTCTGACCTGGCTCCTGAGAGGGAAGCACATGAGCCTCTGAGCCTCCCTGACATTTGGGGCTCTGAGTGTGTTCAGCTCCACAGATCCCTGCTCTGGTTGTCTCTCTCGATCTTGTCAGTGGCCTCCTTGAAGCAGAATTCTTGATGGACTAATTACAAAGCTCCACTTAGTTCACTAAGCTCATTTCCCTCCATAAATTAGCAATGTGAGCACTGGCTCCTGTCTTTTCTGAGTTAGGCTCTGGCTTAGTTTTTTACTGCATCAGGAACTCTTTGAAAATGGAGCATTTAAGTTTAAAAACTACTCCTGCTCATGTTTTCAATTTCAATACTTCTTTTATGTCACAAGTAATAAAAAGAGTTCAGGTTAAATATTTCAAATACTGAATAGGCACAAGGTTTTTTTGCTGATGCTCGGCATTGAACTGTTCTCCAACTTTGGAATAAAAAAAGAGCATTAAATGAGAAAACTGCTATTGATAGTGGTCTAGATATAGATTTGTTAAACTTAGATTTGCAAATGTTAATTGACCACAGTTCCTTCCAGTGTGTTCAAATGTTACTATTTTAATTATCATGCAAATGTCCTGTATTTGTTTCCTACAAATATTAATTACCCTTTTAACTCTTTTTTTCCAGGGAATGTATATCAAATCAACATATGATGGGCTGCATGTAATCACAGGAACAACAGAAAATGTAAGATTCTTTATTTTAAAATACTTTCATCATGCTTACAATTATTTTCTGTGCATCTGCAGTGCATCTTGTATTATGCAAGCTTGCTTTAAACCAAGACACTTTGTATTAATATCTTTTTTCTTTTGAATGTATGTGTATTGTATTATCTTTGTAAAGACTTAGAACCCTTGAAAATAGACATAGAAAAGCAGCTGTGTTGAAATTATTATTACTTAACACTGTAATAAAGGAAATTCCCAAACTTCTGCCCTCAGTGATTCTTCAAATGCTTCTTTCTAACGGCATTCACCAATTTTCTCTCTGGCACAAGTGGTTTCCTTTATATTAAGTACATTATATTTTGTTTTCTATCAGTAAATATACAGAAGAGATCAATTGTAATTTTCATTGTGGCCCCAGAGGTATTAAAAAACACAAAATCACAGAGAGCTTTGCAGCTCAAAGATCTGTGTGAGAGATCCCAGGGACACTAAAGAGTGTGACAGGAACAGCAGCACATCTCATAAACATCCTCCTTGTTCCTTAACGTGCAGTTCATAATTATAAATTTGAAAAAATTGAATTGACTTCAACTGCTGCCATCTAATTACTGTGACAGACTTCATAACTCGACCCTTCTGGTTTTCATCTTGTCTTTTAGTCCCACTGCTCCCATTCAGGCTCGAGTCTGTTCAAAGATCAGAGCTGGGTAAGAGACAAGTTGAGATTTTATACAACTGATATTGAAATTACGGATTGCTGACACCCAAGGAACATAAAATGAGCTCTGTGAGATGTAAATCCTGGCTGGCAAGTGCCAGTGCTCTGCTGGCCCATATGGGTGAGCTCCATGTGGGATATTTTAATTGATTTAGATACATTGAGGAGTATTTATATGGGTTTTGTCAGGGCAAACCCATGGAAAGCCAGATGATTTGTATGTCACAATTTGGGAAGACAATTCTAATGCAAATTAAACTTGAAATTTGTTTGTTTATATTGTCACCATTGGCAGCATTTAGAAGTCTAAAAATAACTATATGTGTATCTTGGGTCCTGAAAATTACAACTGATCCATCTTGATTATGTTGGAGAGATTATATTCATAGATTGAATTACTCATGCTGTAATTAATCCACTTTTTTACAGTAATTCTAATTCATTTCAGAAATATAATGCAGTTTGTAGGGGAAATATTGATATATTTACAATTGAAATTCACAGGAAGGGTTACTAAATTGTCAGCCACTAGAATTTTTTTTTTTTTTTT
>VXBR01005503.1:252262-345781 GCA_013400215.1 Cisticola juncidis
TTTTTTTTGACTGTCAAAACTTTTTTGCTATGACACCACCAGAAGAAGTTGCATTTTTGGTTTTGTTAAAAGTGTAATCACATGTGCAGATAAACCAGCTTCAAAAACCTTTAACTTCTGGTGTTTCAGCAAATTGATTTTTCATTCCTTTTGAAGGGGTAATTGACCTCAGAGCCAGTGTTTAATTAGCTCAGCCTCATCCAAGTCAGGAAAGCAGCTAAAAAGATACAGAACCAGGTCTTTGCTTTTCTGAGTAACATCAGCTGAATTAAACATTATGAATGGTGGTGTTTACTGCAGTTTCCTGCTTACCTCTCATGCCCCATTTAAAGCCAAAGAGTTTGTTAAAGTCACGTTGAATTCCAGGAACATTTCTGGTCCATGTTTGCTCCTGGGCTGCCAGAATTCCACAAGTTTCCACCAAAAGGAGAACGTGGCTCTGGAGCCAGGTGGTTCTCCACATCATCTACAGGAATTGTGGGAGTAAAATCCCGCTTGTTTTAGTGCAGAAGGACTCAGGGGAAGGAGGTGAGGTCTGAGTGCTCTGCCCAGGGTTTAGCTCAGGAGTGACCAAAGCCCTGTTCAAGATCAGGCAGGTGACGGGGTGGAATGAGGCTGGTGTTGGGCAGAGAAAGGCTGGGAATGAAAAACCAGCAGTGGGCAAAAAAGGCCAAAGCTGTGCTTGGAGTATCCCAGTCCCACTGGGAATCACCATATCCAGTAGTGGCTGTTTGCCCTGTTGGCTGATTGGGCAATAAATGCCATTTCCTGCTCTCAGAGCACTGCATGGCCCCAACAGCAGGGGCTGACCCTTGGGGGCCACCTGGCCCCTCAGAGATGAGTGAGTCTCTCTGGCCTTTTACTCAGAAATAATTGCAGTCATTTCCTCATCGGTGGTAATTTGGGTTTTTCTTGTATTGCCTCCTCTTCTCTTTGTTCCTTTTGTTTGTTTACCTTACATTTTTAATCTCCATTCACAAAAGGAAGGAGTGGGATTTTTGGTTGAAGACAGTGCAGCTGAGGAGCTCTTGTCTGCAGTGAGGTCATGACCACCAAACTTCTACTCATCATTTTCAGTTCAGATAAATCCTTTCTTCCTTCACATTTGACACGTGGCTCATGTTTTTATTGTGTTTAACATTTTATGTTTTAGGCTGGCTCCAGGAGATATCCAGGAACTCAGCTACATTTTGGTAGCAGCTCTTTCTCTGTGCAGTTCTTCATCAGGATTAGAGCCAGGCCACTCCCTCTAGCTGCAAGTGGCTCCTTTTGTGCTTTTCGTGGGAGTCTGTTTGTTTGGCAGGGAACTTGAACTGTTTCTGGAGGATTCTTTAGCTTCAAAATTTTCAGCTCTGCTTGACAAGGGCTAATCAGTTCTCTCCTCTCTGACCCTGTATCTCACGAGTTGAGTAAAATTCCCACCTTGTCTAAGTCTCCTGGCTGAACAGCCAACTTCCACTGGGATTTATTTTCCAAGGTGATGTCACAGATCTTTAATTCTTTGTGGGTTTCTTTCTGCTGAATGCCGGGTTGTTGTGCTGTGTGTCAGTAGAACCTCTTCTAAGCCAGTGCACAGTGCAAACAATTTGCCTTGAATTCTCAGCTCTCTGCTTTTGAGCCTGCTGATCTCCTGAACACCCCTGATTTTCTCACAGATTTAAGATTTTATCAAAGCATCTAAAAATTATTTGTAAAATAATAGTTGGCTGTGTTTGAGTGACTCCTGAATGGGTTTTAATCCATTCCATGTACTCAGAACAAGCTGTATCTAGGACAAGGGAGCTTTTCAATGCCAGGATCATTTAATAGTATGTGTACAGAAAATATCCTGAAGGGCAAGTCCCTTACATCCGTTTGTAAATTACCACATTCTGTGTTCTAATGGTTTATTTAGCCCTGTCTTGGAAGTGCTGGAGCTGCATTTGAAGGTGTAAATACCCTGTGTGTGCCGGGTATCTTCAGTTCCTTTCAGCAGTACTACTGCTCTGTAAAGGACTGAGCCTTGAGTTCTGTCCCACACATGGTTGCTCCAGCCCTGTCCCAGGGTGTGTTGTAATACACTTAATTCCATGTGATGTGAATTCACCCAGGATATTCCCAATAAGGTTGTGACTGCTCAGCTAAACACAATGGAATAGCTCAACCAGCCAAAAACAGCAGTTGGAATTCTAATTGGAACGGCACATGGAATTCTAGATTACCTCATCAAATGTTATCATAAAAAACATTGTTCCTTATGAATATGACCAGTTATCATTATTTTACAGCAATAAGACTCCTCTAGGCACAGGTTTCTTGCCTCCTTCAGCATTCATTGTTTTAATTCCTGCTCTTTCCTTACACCTCCTCTGTAATGTAAATTTTTGTCTCTTGTCCTCAGTCTCCTGCTGACCAGTGCAAGAAAATCCATGCTGGGGATGAGGTGATCCAGGTCAACCACCAAACTGTGGTAAGTATTTTGGAAATTCTGTGCTGCAGCCTTTGCCTGTTCTCAGTGGTAAAAAGTACTAATTCTTCTTTGCCCAACTATATTATTGTTGTTGTTATTTATGTCTTTTTAAACATCATATTCACTGCTTATTCTTAATAAGAAAAGGCCCAAATTGAGTCCATAACCAGCCCAGAAGGATTTAGCCAAATTTACATTTTGCACAGCTGCTGTTTAACATCATACTCTTCTTATATAAAGACATCCAAGAATATTTCCTTGAAGTTCTTAGACTTCTCATTATGCATTTGCCAGCTGGTTTAACTTCTCCTCTTGAACAGAATTTTGCATTCTGTTTAATGCAGGATCCAGATTAATAATGCAGAAGTGCTGTAACAGCTGTGTATTCTGAACCTGTTGGGGGGAAGTTATAAAAATGATTAAAGGGTTGATAGAAATCTGCCAGGTTTGGGCCTTCTCAGATGTAGATTTATTTTTAAGATAACCATTAGCACGTGGCTGCTGAACCTTGCAGTATGTAATATAATTTAAATATAAATTAAATATAATTTAAATAGCTCCAGTGTTGCTGGAGCTACAGGTGAAAGGAGCACTGAGGCATGTGTAGTGACAAGGACAATGTTAACTTCTTAAGAAACTTCTAATTTAGCTATTTCGCTTTGTCCTGGTGAACTCCATATACAGACACAGCGTCTGCAAAATTAAGAAATCTCTTTCTGTCTGTCACTTGTGTGAAGTGGAAATAAGAAGTCTGGCTATTAAAATCTTATGATTAGAGAGCAAATATTTTCTCTTGAAAAGAAGTATAACTTATTCATTTACACTTTAAATGTTAATGCAACACACAGCTCTTATCTGTATTAGAGAGTTGTCATAGTTACAAGCTGAAATATGCATTACACTGGCTTTCTCCATCAAACACACTCTTCAAGTGACAGATCTGATTTAATCTTTACTCCCATAGGTAAAATCCCTCATTCAACTTCTCAAGAATTGGCTTTTTTAGCAACTCCTTCCATGTCTGTTATTAGAGCGGGCTCAAGGTGGTTGATACTTGTAATCCCTTTCTACCTGAGGGCACAGGACCAACAGCTGAGTCTGTGCCATAAAAGACTTTTTTTCAAAAAAATAAAAAACTCATAATATATTCATTTTTCATTAAGTTTCTAACAAGCCAAGGAAAGAGAAAAATGGTACCGGTTCTTTTGGAAATTTATTCTTGCTTTGAAATGGCTGGGAAAGTCTCATTCTGACTTCAGTTTGGAAAAGCAGGCAGTAATAGTGAGTGTTTGCGTGGTTCAGAAGTGTATGTCCAACTCTCATCCCTCATGGATTAGAAGTTTTAATACCTTAAATACCCCTTAGATCTTCAAGTGTGTCCTCTAAGTCACTTCTGGCACTCCTTGCTGCAAACCACCCTCAGCTCTGCTCCTTCTTCCCCTGAGTTATCAAACTATGATGATCCATATTTTGCTCATAATTAGCATTATTTCCATTAGTGGACTGGAATAATTCAAAGGCAACAGCTCATTATATTTCCACATAATCAATATTCTAATATTAGCTCATAAAAAGGGGTGTAACCCATTTGAAATTAATGACTGGGGGGTCAGAGAACTTGCAGATCTCTGGTGTTCCTACCATTTTCCAGAGAAGATTTTTTTTTCTGTGTTATTCCAACCAAGATATTGTTTAAGGCTGATGTTTCTGTAGCATATTGGTACCAATATTTTCTATTATATCAAATATAAACCCCCTCAACACAATGTGTTTGGAAGAACCTGTTCTGAAGATGATTAAAAAATATCATTTTGTTTATCCTGCCACTGCTGGAAATACTTCCCTGAGGAGAGAAGTATGGATCTCTTTTAGCAGATTCCAATCCTACAGCTGACTACCAGCACCTGACTGAACTAGGCCAGTGTATTTTCTAGACAAATTCATATTCATTTAATATGATCATTTGAGTTTTAAAACTTTCATTGATGTTCCCACAACCTGTAATAAATTGCTCCAGCAGTTAATTATTCTCATTACTGGGGGGAGAAAGTAATTTTATTTGTAGTCTATATTTGTCTGGCACAAGCTTCCAGTCCTTTGATCTTGATGTATTTTTATCTCTTAAATTGGAGAGCAGGTTTCTCTTTTAGGTATTTTCAGGATGCAATCAAATTAGCTCATCACTTTTTTTTTAGTAAGGTGGATAATTTGAGCACTTCCAGTTTGTCATCCTAATGCATGGCCCTCATCAGCATCCTCTTTAAATTCCCAACTGTAGCACTCTGCATTTTTCACAACGAGTTATGGAGCTGTCCAGGGCAAGGATGCACTCTTGGGTAGTTCGGAACTGTGGTGCTGAAAGAGCAAAAGTGAGACTACAGAGCCCAAAGCTGTTCCAGGGAAGTGTTAGCTTGGATTTTAGGAGAAACTCCCCACAGAGGGTGGTTGGGCACTGAACGGACTCCCCAGGGAATGGTCACAGTTTTTTAAAGTTTTACTTGACTTTTCCAATAGCTTTGCAATGGAGTTGAGAGTTAAAACCTGTTCAGGAGGCGTTAAAGGAGAGCTGCTTCCAAATTATGTCATGCAGCAACTGAAAAAGTGAGAAAGAAAAGCCTTTCCACATGGAATCTGGTCTAACCAAGGAACACTTGGTAATACAATTACAAAGATCAAAGAAAAAATAATAGTACTTTAAGCAGGAAATTAATTAAAGCAGGCAATTCACCACTGGCTGTTAAGATCATTTAATCATTATCCAATTTCCTTATTTGCTCTTCTGCTTGTTCTTCTTGCTTATAAGATTTTAATAAAACAGAGTAAGAAACTTAAAGAATAAGTTATACATTCTAAATTACTGCCACCCTAACTCTTTATTTTTTCCCTGCAATAACAACAGGCAGCAATTCTGCCAGTGCCTTGTAGATTTTTACTTCCTCTCCCACAAAATTATGCAAAAGTACTAAAGATGCCACTGTAGCACTTCTTTGTTTACAAAATTAACAATTACTCCTTAGGCGGTGTATTTTCTGCTGCTTAGTTGAAATAGTAGTTTTTATATTGTAATTCTTTTTCAGCATAAATTTATGAAAATTAAGTTGTGTTAATGTTCCTTTTTGGATAGTCTTTTCAGACAATGAAAATCTTGAAGATCAAGTAAATATTGATTCACCTACCTAACCACCTGTAAAGTATTTTGTCTACTTCTGGATAGATAAGTGATTTGTAAACAAGGGAAAACAGAATTTCTCTGTCTTCTATTCCATTTTTTTTCTTTTTTTTAGGGTTTAGGATTTGAAGGTTATTTCATAGGACGGAGAGCAATAATAAGGCTTTTAGTAATTCCTGTTGAAAGCTCGATGTTACTCAGGAGCACTTGGCAAGACTCCAGGAGTCAGACTTTAGTAATTAATCCCAGACCAATTGAGCACCATAGAGCTGATGTGACTGAAAATGGCAAAGATGAACTTGGAATTAATCAGGAACAGGTTTCCAGGAGAAACTGAGTTTGGATACCATTATCTTGACATTAGTATTATCTTGTCTGAAATACTGTGTGGTCTTCAGGTCCTTTACAGCTATCAAAGGTGTTAAGTTAGATAGGAACATTAGGGAAATGCAGTGGGTAAAAAGGAAAATATGTCATCTGTCTCATTGGAAGAGAAATTATTTAAGAATTTCAGTTTGGTTAGCTCAGCTCTCAGCTGGGGCTGAGACAGAATCCTTCTTTCTCCACAGACAGAGGCAATAAAGACCAGAAAGAGAAACAATTCCTTAAGGCATAAAACACTGCTATGCCAGAGCAAGAGGCCACAGAAATACCTGTAATAAATCTGTTGTGTTACATGTTTCTTATATTCTTTTGAAACCGCTGCTGGTTTCAACTAAAGTAGTTGAATTTTCACACTCGAGGTTGTTCTTTGGAATGATGGATCCTGTGCTTTCAAGGGCACAGAAGAAAGACGGGGACAGATTTTTAGCAGGGTCTTTTGTAAAGGAGCAACAACTTTAAACTGAAAGAGGGGAGATTTGGACCAGATATAAGGAAGATTTTTTTTTGCTGGCATAGGGTGCCCAGAGAAGCTATGGCTGCACCATCCCTGGAAGTGTCCAAGGCCAGGCTGAACAGGGCTCTGAGCAACCTACTTGAGAATGTCCCTGCTCCTGGCAGGAGGGGTTGGACTAAATTATCTTTAAATGTCCCTTCAAACCCCAAATATATTTTGATTTTAAATACATGATCAGCAGCCTAATGCCCTTTCATACAGTTTGTTATCAAATTACATGCTTGAAAATTAAGTGTGTCAAGAGCCTGGCACAATGAAATCATTTCAGCACTAATTTATTTGTGTGAAGACAATCATTGAATTAATACCCTCGGTGTCTGTTTGCTGAATTGTAAATATGAGTCCTGATGAGAGCTCATTTTAGGTAGAGGTAATTCTGTAAATGCAGTGCCAGGTCACACCATCTGTGTGTCAGCACACTCTGTGTTGGGAAATACAGGCAGGGGAAAAAAAAAAGGACAAAAGATGTCATGAGAATTTGAACTTCTTTTCCCAAAAGATGTCCTTCTGTTCCCAAACAAAGTGCCACATGTTACTTATTCTCCAGATTCTGCCTTTTAGAAAGGCTCAGTAAAGCCTCTCTTCCAACAGTAGATCTTGCTTCTTGGATTCTAGCTGTGTCTCTTGGTTAGTTAATGAAAATAACTATGTAAGATAATGGGAGAACATTTGGTTTTCCATCATCAATTATTGTTAGGAGCAGCTCGAATATTAATGAGAGTGAATCATCTACAGGTGTTAATGACGAGCTTCCCGTTCAGTGACAGAAAACAGTCTTATGATCTTCCAGCACATTTTTGTCTAATAATAATTTCTGATTTCCATGTTAATCAAAACAGCTCCCTTGATTAATTCTCTAATGAGGCAAAGTGAATTACTTAAAATATGAAATGATGATAGTCTGCTTCCTTTTAAAAAGTTGGGTTTACACAAGCTGTTTTTTTTTTTTTAATTATTATTATTGCAAATATGAAGAGAGGTCAAACTTTGCAGGTTCAAGTAAATATCCAGATGGCTTTGCTTATGCATTTAAAGAGTCAGGAGGGGAAACATCTGTCCTGGTTCCTGTGAGGGGATACTGCAGTCAGAGATGAATTACTTGTTTTCAGGTGGTGTGCAATATAGTGGGATATAAATATTTAGAAAATATTTGGCACAACTGATTTCCAGACCAAATGCCTGACAAGGGAGCTTTTAAATTCCTGTTAGTTATTTCTCTGTGTCTCCTCACCCCAGGTAGCAGCAGATCCAGCAGGTGATCCAGTGAACAGAACAGGCTCAAATCCCCCAAGCAAATTAAGGTGTGACCTCCCTTCTTTCTGTGAGGTGCACTCAGCGGTTCCATATTTCTTAAAACTTCTCAATTTTTCTGAGTCCTGATAAGGTTTGGTAAGGCAGTGAAGGAACCAAGGCACCCCGTTCCTGTCTTGTCCCCAGAATTTTCAGGGAAAGCAGAGAAAGGAGTAGGTGCCTCTCTCCCCTGTGCACCATTCCACCATCTGAGCTAAATTTTACTTTGAAATTCCTACCATAACAAATAGGTTTGGAAGAAATTTGCAGGGAGGTGAATAACTGCTGTGGGGGTTCAGACTACTGGAATCCTCTGATAAACACCACCGTGTTCAACAGCTCAGCTGCTTTCTCAGTTTCTTTTGACAGACAAATATATCATGCACTTCATGCCTCTGCAGACACCCAAAAACACACTGATTTTTTTTGTGTGTGTGTGCATCTGTAGCATTAGGAATTTTTAATATGAATTTTTCCTACAGATCTGCAGTGAGTCATTCCCAGGCATGTAGGATTTATTTTAAAAAGGGAGAAAAGGTGCTTTTCCAGCATGAACAGAGTGTGGATTTATAGCGATGCTGAAATCCCTACTGCTGGTCGGATACATTCCAAATCCCATTCATGCAAATCCAGATCTTCTGAATGAGAAGGAGAAAAGTTATTATGAGTAGAGTCTAAGGAAGACATAAAAAACACTGTTTTGCTGTTAATGAAAGTGGGCTATGTTTTTCTGAACATATTAGTTAAGAGGTCCTACAAAACTATCAGGTTTGGGTCTACAAAATTACCTCAGCATTGTGGTATTTCCTGATAAAGGAATTAATTATTTTAGCAATTAGTAATTTTGGAACTATTATTTTTAAAGTTGCTATATTGTTAATTTTCCACTGCATAGTTTCTATGAGAACATTAACAAATCCTTTAATATAGATAGTAGTCCACAGGTTTCTTTTTACCTGGAGCTCTTCTTTCCACACTGAGGATGTACAAACAAATAAAATATTAATGATTGTGGCAATCTTCAGTGTAAACTACAAAAATTTCAAACCTCTGCCTGTCTGACCATTTTGAGTGAATTCTTTTGCACTCTTCTGGGTTTCTTCCATCTTTAGCATCTAAATTAGCATCCATTTTCATTTATGGATGAAAATAAAATTATCACATTAGTCTTTTATTTCTTCATTATTCTAATTTTAATTTAACTTTTCTCGCTGAAATAGCTTAACCATTTTGCAGAATTTGATTTTGACTGTATGGGCTAAAAATCTTAAAGGAGCAAAATATCTTTCTGGAGAATGCATCTTACCAGAGCTAGAAGTCAGTAATTGCTTTAAAGACTGATTCTTTAGGACTAAATGTCAAAATCTCACTCAAGGGCTGGTTTTCAACTAAGATTTTTAATCCACTGTAACGACTTCTCTTTTTTCAAAGATATTTTTAGTAATACAATTTATAATAACTTGTCCAAATTCCTGAGAGCATTTTATCATCACCCAGTAGTAATGACTGCAGCCAGTTCTCTGATAGATCTTGGTATTTAATGGTTTTGTCATTAAGGTTCTCATTGGAATAATTTATCATTAGCTTAATTATTTATCATTCTTTTCTAAAAGGAGCCTACGGAACTCTAAGGATTTCGGCAATCTGAAAATTTCATCAATCTTTAAAAATCAGAGAGAGTTCCATTTGATTTCTATAACTGAGTAAAAGAGAAAAAAAAATACGTGCTTTTATAAACACAGCCCAAACTGGAGGAATTTTTGGGATGCAAGCCACCATCCTTGCATTTGTTTGGCTGTGACCTATTTACAATTAGTGCTGTTTTCTGGTTTCCTGTGGCCCATACATTTTCAGAAAGTTTTCAATAGAACAGCAGCATTAAAAATGGAACTGAACTTTTAAAAGCTTTTAAAATTCTTTTTGGAATTCCAACACTTCTTGCAGTTCTATCCCAGGTGGATGCTCACAGTGGGATCCTGGCTTTGGCTCACTGTAGAGACAGCTTGTAACATTATAGTTGGTATCCCAAATTCTCTTCAGCCCTTAGAAGAGGATTTTAGTTCAATTCTCTTGGAGATTGTCTTCTATTATTTTCCCTTCACCTTTCTGTGTAATCAGATATTGTCTTCCTCCAAGAGGAAATCATTATAAACTCCACCTGATATAACAAGGGGGTGAATGTAGACTGCTCTGTGTCTGAGCAGCTAAATTATTTATTTTCCTCATTTTTAATAGCAGTGGGAATTCACACTTTAGTCAGAAGAGAAATTATGATTAAAATGTTATTAGTGAACTCTGACAAGTCAAACATAGCCAGTATAAAAATATTTACTGCTGTCATATATTGCTGCTCTTCCTGTTCTGGAATTCACTAAGCTTTTCATTCTCACAAGTTCATTTCATGGCTGATGCAGTTGCCTTGAGAAGGTTGTGTCTGGGAATTGCTGTATGGACACAGCATTCCAATTCCTGCTCAGTGCTGGTCTGCTCAGTCAGATTTGTGGCAGTCACAACATTTATGGCAGGTCTTTACCATGGCCAGGTACTACTGCTGTAAAAATCTGCTCTGACTGAGACAGAAAAGGCAGAGGAAAGAGAAAAGCCCTAAAAATATTTTTTCTGGTTTTGTGTATAAATAATTCATGGTAAACTGCTACTTAAATAATCAAGATTATTATTATTATTAAAACTAGTGTCCCACAGTATTTTTTTTCTGAGTGGCACATCCTTACAGTACTAGTGATGTCATTTTTCTACAGCTCTGTTTGCAATATTCAGTAACTTGGAGACTCAGCTGTGTCCAGGGGCTGTACAGATAAACCAATAAATGATCATTTATCTCCAGTCAGGGTCTTATAGCTCTTACATACATGCCACACATTTTGTTCCTGCACAGTCTGGCTTCCTTCTCAGCACTGACCGTTACGACTCAGAACTCAGATTGAAATGATTTCATGACTTCTAGACCTTACTTTCTGATTTAAAATGATCAGTGATCTCACAAGTTATTGAAAGGATAACTATTCACTTCTGCCTTACTTTGTTCAGGAACATGGCTAAAGGAAAAAAAATCCTGCTGCAGCAGCACGATTTCAGTCCCACAGTGTTTATAAAAACTGCTTATGTTTGCAAGGAGCAGGTTGTAATAGACCTTGCTGGTTAACAGAACATTTCCTTCACATTTCAAGTTAAATGGAAAGCTTTCAAACTTCAATTATGGATTTTTTTTCTTTAGGTTGGCTGGCAGTTAAAGAACCTAGTAAATGCTCTGTGGGAAGACCCAAATGGAGTGATTTTAACCTTGAAAAAACGTCCTCAGAATACCCTGGTTTCTGCTCCTGCCCTTCTGAAGAATGTGAGGTGGAAGCCTCTGGCACTGCAGGTAAGGTGGCTGCTGCAGTGCTGCAGTGTCATGGTAAATCCTTTATTCAAGAGAGAACACTGGAATTTTACCTTCCAGTGAAAGGAACAGGAGCCTATCCCAAATTCCTCTGAAGCAGAGTGCTGAGATAAATAAGTGTGGCAAGGATCAGATTGTTTTCTCTGTGTTTTGGTGACTTTGGGAGCCACAGGAACTCAAACAAGGAAAGAACATTTACAGATAGTTTTATGAAGAGCAAGGTTCAGTAGCTGCTCTGCCTTGCAGAGGCAGCAATGCTTCCCTATTTCCATTATTTCACAGTCTGTCAACTACTTGTTTGTAATCAAGTGTGTCAGATCCATTACATTCTAGAACTCTGCTTCTGTTGCACACCTCCCATGCAGCAGAAGTTTTTGGTAGCAGGGATAATAGAACCTCTGGTATTTTTCTGTGTACTCATTCCTTGAAAACCTGCTGATGCAAAAAAACCCCACCAAAAACTACAAACAAACAAACAAACAAACAAAAAAAGACAGTTGTGAACATCATAGCTGCTTCTTCCTACAGCAGAAAAAACTGGCTGAAACACTGAACTCAAAATGTCATTTTTAGAGGAAAGGTTTGCCAGTCAGTAATTCAGTAACTATTGGTGGCTGTATTTAATGCCATTTAACATCCTGTAAGAAGTTGATGCACTTCCATAATGTGGAAGCTTCTCAGAGCTGTTTTGTTTGGTTCACATGATACATGAATGTGTTTCTGAATGGTTTTTAAATTAATGAAACAAAACCCTTCAAGCTTATCCAGACAGATTTCCTCCCTGCCTGGCATTTTCTAAATCTTTCATTTCTCAGAATGAGAATGCCTGAATCTTACACAGTGGCTTCACTCAAGGAGTTTGTGTAATCCTTGCAGCCCAGGAATGCTGACAGGGATTTAGGGCCACATTTCCTTCTCTGTGACTGCCCCTGGGGGACAGGAACCCGTCCCTGTCATACCCAGAGGGGATTTTTCTGTCATAATGCTTCAGGAATAACATCCTTTGCTCTGGCAAGATACTCTTGTATCTATCTGCTTGTGAACCTCAGATGGAGCCTCCAGGGGCAGCCAAATGGAAATTGCAATTGCACAGGGCTTCCAGAGAGATCTTCTATATTTGTCCATTAAAGAATCATAATTCACAGGCAGCACTGGCTCCAGAGGCTGACTGAACAGGGTGTGTTGTATGCACTACGTGTATGGCACAGGATTTGCCATTAAAAATGCCAGCCTTTGTTGAGGTAGCCAGAAAAGTGAAAGTGCACCAGTGCACCAGTGCACCTGCTTTTTTGGAATTATCAACAGTCCTGGGTTGGGGATGTCTCATCTCCTGATAAGGCCCTGAGGAGAAAAGGATGCTTGAAGTAGTTCCTTCTGGGGGTGTATTTCTTCTGTGTCAGAATAGTGGGGTGAGGGATTTAAATAAAAATACAAACTGCTCTTGAAAACAAAAGCAGCCCTGCCAGTGTTACTTCTTAAGAGCAGATTCTGTTATGAGGTGTGGGAAACCAATTTTAGATATTTTACTCTTCCTGCCACAGAGACAAGCTCAAGTGTTCGGAGCTGGATCCGTTTCAGGACGCAGGTTTTGGGTTTGCCTGTTTCCTGCAGCTCTCACCTGGATCTGGTATTATTTATTATTGTCAGTAATGACTTGGAAGCAGCCTGATTAAATTTCAAGATGCCACTAAATCCTGTGCTTCCTGGACAGCTGACACAACAGCTTGTTGCTGCTGGAAGCAGTGAGCTCACTTCCCTCTCCTGTTGGCTGCAGTGTCCTCACTTTTCGTTGACTTTGGCAGTTTTGAGACTCTAGAGCAGTTCCATGTGTTGAATTGGTAGGAGAATTTTGGGGTTGGTTGATTGCTCTGGAGTTTTCTGCTGCTCACGGGTTGAACTGGCTCTTGCAGAACAGGCTCTGGGGATAAGCAGAGAACACAGCACAGACAGGATTCCATCAAAAAGGATTCCACCTTACAGAAAGGTTTCTACCAAGACAAAAGCAGGATAGGGAATGACCAAACAGCAACAAGCTGCAGGAAAGTACCTCAGTGAAAGCAGATCAAGAGAGAAACGGTTCATCAAAAGTCAGACTGTCCCCAAAACGGCATAACACACATGGGTGTGTTGTATTTCATGGCATGTTCAAGGTCCAGAATCGTACATATTTCTCTGCATGTGCTATTTTCACGTATGGGGTGCACCCCATATCTTTTGATGTGTCCATATGTGAAGCAGTTTTTCCATTCTGATTTAATGCTGATTTAAAAAAAAAAAAAAAAAAAGGCAGTACATAATTGGAGAAGGCAAAAAGGAAATAGGATTTAAGAACTTGAAATCATATTTGTTACCTCAGGTTGGTGCACAGCAGGAAGTTTTATTTAAAAGTTGTGTTTTCTATTGTTGCTTAAGGCACTTATAGAGGTTATTCATATTTTCTACAATAATTAAGTTTAAATTTATACCACATAGGTAATTTATGAATTATTGATGATACAGAATCTGTGAGGCCTCATACAATCTATTACTTGGCCTTGCTGTGGTATTCTTTTGCTTTAGAGGGTTTCCCTTGATGCTCAATTAACAACAGCAGAGTTTTCATTTGCCAGATCTGTGCTCCATTATCTTTCAGTGAGATTTCTGACACCATTTTCTGCTTTTGTCTATGGCTGACATTATGTGGTAGTAGAAGATTATTTGAATTTTTAAACTCCAATTATTTTTCCACTCAAGACAAAATGGGGTTTTTTCCATTTATAATGGCAAATGGTGCTGTGCACACTACAACTTCATTCAAACAAAATACAATATTTATTGTATTTTTTTTTCTTTAGAGAACTTTCAAATTGGAATAATCCTTGCTGTCACAGCTAATTGATCTAGAACAATTACACCATTTATTATTTAGTTTAACAATAAGCATAGAGAAATAATACAATTTTGACTCATTTGCAGACTGACATTCTTATGAAAAACATAATTTTGGGGTATTTAGGACTGCTTTTACTTTTTGAACTGCATAAAAAATATTTCAGTGTTTATCTCTAGAGGACAGAAAAATTTTATTTAGAAAAAGATGGATGTTTATAGTGTTCATCCAAATTTTGAGTCACTGGGTTTTCCTTCCACATGTAGAAAACTGGTTGTACCTATTTTAGCCTGCCTTTTATAAATAAAAATATTTTCTATTTCTTGAGTATCAACACAGATGAACCTTGATTGAAAAATATTCTGTGTTTGTATCTCTGTGTCCTGCACAGCATATTTGGCTATCATCCTTCTAGTCCTTGCAGACTATTGATTTGAGCTTCTCTGTGACATCTGAATCAAAAAGTTGTGTTCAATGTCATGTGAAATTTCATTAAGTAAAAATTTTAAAGGATATTTATTTATTGTTCAGGTTAACTTATATTTCTTTGCTATTTACTCTAGAACACATATTTGTATCACCATGGCTATAAAGCTAAAGGACAACGAATTCTACTTTCTTTAAAAAATTGAGATATTCTGTCCTTGTTAACAATAAATCTTCCACTGAAACCAACATGATCATTTCATACAGTACAAGTATTCCAGAGTTCTGTAATTAACTTCTGTATTAATGGCATTTAATACAGTGTGTCCTTTCTCCTCAGATAATTGATTTTCTGCATTGATTAAACATCATATTTTGATTGAGTTTCAGATTTTCCCTTGAGGTGGCTTTTAAATTAATTTAATGGTCGTTTATCAGTTTCTTTCATAACTGGTCTTGAAGTCTAGAGTTTCACTAGGCACCTTTTTGGAAGAAACTTCAGAAAATCAAAAAAAAGGCTAACCCAAAAAAGGAGTCAAAATTCCTAAAATTATGCACTCTGTTTTTGTTGTTTCTTGTAGCACAGGAAACATGAATTTATTCCTCATATGCCTTTTGGTTTTTTTACAGCCTGTGATTCCAACCAGCCCCACAAGCAGCTCTACAACCCCAACGAGTACGATGGGCATGTCCTCCAAAATGGACAACTCTGCACTCCAGGATGTTTTCATTCTCTCCCCTATGTCAGGACTTTATGGCCCCAGGTATTCATGTCCTAAGGGATTTGAGGTTTTGAAAAATAAAATTTTACACTTTGATGTCATTAGATTAATAAAACAGAACAAAAATGAGCAATCCCACTCTCAAATAATTAATAAAATTAAGAGGTAAAAATACATTTGGCATCATACCTTTGTTTTAAGTGACTTCAATTTAGCTGAGTGAAACCTGGGTTTAGTCCTAAATCAAGAAAGTATTTAAAGAAGTATTTAAATCAATTAGTTTGATTTACTTTATGTGTCTACTTCTATCTTGTTCTTGAGCATTTCTGCAAGGGAAACCATTGTCTGCTCATATTAAAACAATTCCTTATGTTCTCCTTCAGATCCTGGAAAACTCCTCAATGTTTATCTCACAATTAAATGGCACCTAATGATGGTTTTGGTAATTTACATTTGTTGAATTGCCTCACTTATAATGTTCTCCCACACAGCATTTCAATAGCAAGACTTTTTATTTGTGGCATTTGGGGAAGGCAGTTATATGCAGGGAGTTTACCTTAAATGGTTCATTTCTCCATCATCTTCTGTTTTTAGGGATGAAATTGGAATAATGTCTTGTGATGACATCAGCAAATTTGGAAAGTTGGGGATGAAAGGCTCTGAGTCTCCAAACTATTTCCTGGAGCACGAGAGTGGGAAATACTACACCCTGATTGAAGGGGAAGGCCACCCAGGGGGCTCTGAGTACGAGAGGAGCAGAGCCACCGGTGTGAGGAGAAGGGAAAAAACCCCCACTCATGGTAAGCTGGATTTCCTCAACCTGCTTCTAACTAGCCACATTTACAAACTGTGCTGTTAACTCAGCAACCCCCCCAAAAAATCTGTCATTGTCAGACCATGACCTGCTGGCTCTGAACAATAAACAGAAGTTTACCTATGAAGGAATAATTAGAAAAATTGCACACTAGCATTCCTGGTCAGGAGTAATTTATCTATACAGTTGTTTTGCAGCTCATACTGGAACACTGAATGATAATTAAATTCATATTAGTTGGATATCCAGCATCTTGATTTACTCAATTTCCCCTCCCAGATTCCTGGAGATAATTCCACTTGCAATGTTCTGGGCTGTTGAACTTCAGTGAAGGGACTGCCCTGTGGTATGAAAGTGTGTGTAAGATGGAAGGCCCTCCAAAATTCAGCCCTGCATTAAATGCAGGAGGAGTAACCTACAATGAACTCATTAGTGCTTGAACTGTGTTTCAAAATTTTACGATGGGAGCAGCTTCAATATATTAAAAGCTATTAAAACAATAATTAACCCTGGTTTTCTATAGAAATTTTGTGTGTATATAAATCTCTATCGAGTGTATAATCATGTGATTTTATATTATTATATAGATCCATATAAAAAGTGTTGTTGAAAATTAACTGAAATTTTTTTTTTGTTCTCTGTTTAAACTGAATTGCTTGGTGTTTAATGAATTTGACAAAAATACTGCTGAAATACTACAGTGCAGAGTCCATGTATTTTAAGTGGCTTTATTTTCAAGGCAGTAGGACAGTTTTGTGAAGGTTACAGATTTCAGGTAGGAGATTTCTTTGCAAACTGGAATTATGTCTGATTTTGAAAATGGCATTATTTCTGAACCTCAGAGAAAGCAATGACCATAGTGTTCTCTCTGAGTAGCTGCCATCTCGTTTGACAGATGTATACATACTCATATATACATGGCAAGCCATCCATAAGTACTTTATTCACCTAGTCTGAGACCTTTTTTTCTCTCATTTTGTTTAAAAGCCCCAACAACTTCCTCAGTTTTTGTCTTTGAAATTTAGGAAAAGGAAAACCTCTCAGAAGCTCAGAGCAGTAAAGGAAAATGTGCCTGTGAAGAGCACAGGAACTAAAATCCTGCTGCAGTTCAGTGGAGAGAATCCCAAGAGTGGTTCTGGTGGAAGATCCAACAGCAGCTGAAAGGGAGCACAGTGGGGGAAAAAGAAAATTCTTAAAGCACTGCAGTCACTGATTCTGCTGCTTCTGCTTCTTAGTCTGGTGTGGGGTTTGCCACCAGGGATGTTCTGAAATGCAGTTTCTCTGCCTCCTGTTCTTAGTATTTATCTTGTGTTTATCAGTTACACAGAACTTCCCTCCTGCTGTTGTAATTTGCTGATTGCAGCTGGATTTCTGGTAAAAATGGCAAGCAAAATGGACTTGATGGTGTATATATGCACACAGAACCTTTTCAAAGTAGGAAATCTTCGTAAACCTTTGTTATAGACAGGATATTTTTAGTAAATAAAATGCTTCAGTCATCTGCTTGATGCTTGGAAGAGCTGTGATGCTGAAGAATAGGATTCCATCTTAAGACCAATAATGTTCATTCTTTATCTCCCTGTGAAGTGCCATCATTTTAAAACAAAATTAGAATGAAAGATAAAGAGAAATCTTAACTGTGATTAAAATTGGAGCCAGATGGGTGTATTTGGCCTGCTTTCATAAATTCTTACTGCATGGTAACTTAAAATACTGGGCTCTCTGCCTGATCCCAGGAGTACACAAGATTTTTTTTTGTCTATGATGGACAATTGTGATTGAAATCCAGAAGGAGTTTGGTTTTAAAGTCTCTGAGATATGCCTTTCTCTCGAAAATGACTAGTAAACCAGGATTTTTTAAAACTACAGATTTAATTATTCTGTTGATTAACAGACATGCAAGTGATGTTTCACTGTAGAGGAAGGTTTTGTACTTTCTGACTGAGAGGTGACATCAGTCATCAAAGTGACAATGTGTCTTTCAGTAAAAAGACAGGATTTATGGCAGGTCCAATAAACTGATGATGGAACCACAGAGCCATGGACAGAGAAATGAAAATAAAACTTCTGAAGCCTTTCATGGCCGAGCAGCCACTTTCATTTTTGCTTGGGCTGACACAAACTACTGCTTCATAATTCCAGCCTTGGACTTACCAGGATTCCAGCCATTATTAGAAATAGGTCTCCTGTGCAGCTGGTAGGTGAATGGATACTCAGGCAGATGATGGGTATGGATAGTATGTGTAAAATCCAAGAAGGTAAACAAGAAGTCCATTTTTTCAACGTATCTGTGAAAATTAAGTGCTTTTTAAACAACATTGCAGTGCATTTTTTGTTTTACTTAACATAATGCTCTGTTATTTTCTGACTCAAAAATGCTCTAGTCTAAAGAGCTCTTGTGGCGATGCATATCAAACCTCTTCTGTTCATGTGTTAGAGGCAAAAACATAAATAGTTCTTTTTTCTTTCACTTTATTCTGGTATTCTTGTACACACCAATTTTTTGCTCCTCAAAAAGATATCCCAAGCTGCTATGTCAAAGCCATTTATAGGTTACTTTTCATTGGAAAAGGACTTGGAAGTGAAATAAGCACTTTACAAAATCACTCGTTCATTTGCCTAGTGTGATTCCTGTCTTAAATTTCCATTTTTGATGTCTGTTGTGCTGTGGTATCAGTATTTGTGTATAAATCATTCCAGATTTTTCCTTTCTTTACAGAAAAACTGCTCAATTTGGTTATGCTGATCTTCTCTTGTAATGTGCCTTCCTATTTTTTCTTTTTTTTTCTTTTTTTTTTTTAATTTATAATCTTGTTTCTCTATCATTTTATATTAGTGATTATTCTTATTTACTATTTCAGGGGGGTTTTTTTGACATTGTTCTTGACATTGTTCTAAGGATTAGGAGTTGAATCTCACATTTGTAGTTAAAGGTAGCCTCAGCTGTGAGGCAGACAATGAAACTACGTATTTTTCCATAGGATTATTTATACTGTAAATTTCATGGTGTGCACAAAAGTGTAATATGGGAAACTCTCTGTCCTCCAAATATGACCCCTCCAACTTTCAAGAGATCTGTGGCTGTTCCTGGTTTGGTGCTCTGCCATTCCTGTTCTGATGGTCCGGTAGGGAATATCTTGGGCACATCAGGATCTCACTGCCACAGTGCCATGACATCCCATTGATTAAAACCCCAGTGGCTGAATCTTCATTGCTGGTTGACACCAAAATGTGCTCCAGGTTTTTCTTCTGAGCCAGTGGAAATTAATGTTGAAATGAGATCCCCTGTTTCTCACCATGTAATTTCCCAGGTCAGGGTGGGGTTTATGTTTCCCTGACAGATCTGTGTTGTTGTATCTGTATTAATTCTCTCTCGACTTTTCCTACAGCATTTTCATTTGCTTAAAACCTTTTTCTCTCTTTATTTCCAACACTTGTTTAATGAGTGAGCAAGTTTTTACAGAGCAGAGTTTTTAAATAATTTTTTAATCTGCTTTATCTTTACAAGGAGTTTCACCAAAGTTGGTGGTGCTTCCCTTGAGGTGAGGGTGATGAAGAGGAGCCTCTGGGATGTTTCACTGATCCTGAAGGCCACAGCTGGAATAATGGACTGCTTTGAGGGGTTGTGTCACACCTGGAATTTATGGACATTACTCACCCTGAGCTTTCATTCCTCAGCTTCAAAAATTATATTGGTTTTCCTTGCCTTGTTTGCAGGAGATTTGAGGCCAGTTTCGATGCCTACTGAGTACAGCTGGATAGGGGAGTCCAAAGAACAGAACATGTACAAGAGGGGAAGCAGAGGTGAGCATTTTTTTTTCTCTGCTGTTCTCCAACATGGTTTTTCTTTGTTGCTTAAAGAGCATCACAAGAAAAAAAATCCCTTTTTTTTTTTTTGAGTGTCACAGAGGCTATAAAAGAGCCTGTTTATTGTCTGTGCTTTTCTGTTTTTATTTCTGAAAATTAAAAAATTGTATTAGTAGGAGGAATTTAATTCTAGTATAAAAAACCCATAAACATCAAGGGGAAAAGTGCTTCGAAGATTCAAATATGTGTTCAAAGCAATCAGATCTATATCTGCACACCTCTAGAAAGCAGTAAGTGATGTTACAGATGTAAGGTAGCGTCCTTTGAGAATGTTTTGATCAAAATGAATTAAAATTTGGAATAGGAATCAGTAATTGTACTGCCAGTGTTCAGACCAGCAGTTCTAATCACATAGATTTCCATTGATCCCAGTGGGAATTATGAACTTTGCGAGAAAGAAAAGTGATTGCACAGTTTCTTTTTTCCTTCATTTCCTCTGGCAAAAAGAAATCATATAATTCAAAAGATATTCTTCAAATATAAAACTGTATTTATTGTGACACTGATTGTTGAAGATTCTTCAATACTGGTTTTTTTAGAATCTTTTACGCATAGTGTGGAAGCTGAGAGGAGTTCAACTTGGCTCCTCAAAATGTGAACAAAAAATGAATTATATTCCTGAAGATCAATACAGGATTTTAAACTACCTTTTTCAGTAAACTTCCATTCCAAGAAAAAATAAATTTCATTTAAGGCCCAAGCCTTTTCTGATTTATTCTAAATCTGTTGATGTATGTTTAGCTCATATTTCACTGTTACAGACAGTAACAGACTTGTTGCCTGGCCAGCTCCCATTTTGAAACTGTGCCCAAGTATGCCACACATCTCCTTAAAACCATTATTCCAGCTTGTCAAATTCCTTGAAATTACAGTCCTGGTGTCTGCAGTGGTCCCAGAGATGCTCCCTGCATGATACAGTCCAGTAAAATTTTCCGTGTCCACTCCCTTTCACCACCCTTAGTGACAGTAAATGCGGAACAGAGTGCAGGGAGAGCCTCACAATTCCCTGGACATTCACGTGACTTTTTCCAGTTTAACAGGACTGAGTGACTGTCTCTGGCGAGCCAAAATGGTTCTCTGCTTGTTTCCTCTTCTTAATGTTTCTTTTTTGCCTTCTTTCCCCTCCAACCACTGACTCTGAGAATTCGCTGCTGCGGTACCTGAGCGACGACAAGATCCTGGTGATCCAGGAGGAGCCCCTGACGCAGAGGGACAGCAAGCGGGACACGGGCCGGAGGTCCAGGAAAAAGGGCAAGCCCCCAGGGAACCCCAGCTACCCCATCAGCCCCTCCGTGCTGGCCTCCACCATGAGCATCAGGCTGGAGCCAGGGCAGCAGGACGTGCTCAGCTTCTCCCTGGCGGAGAGCAACACGGTTCCACTCTACCACGTGAGTGCCCAACAAACACCTCCCTGCAGGAGCCACCTGGAAAACACTCCAGTGTGCTCCTCTTAGGATTGATCCAGGCATTCCAGAGTTCTCCTCTCAGGACTGATCCAGGCACAAGGGCGCAGTCTTCTGCTCTGGGTTTGCATGCTGTGTTTCATGGTCTGAGAAAGGTTGCTCAGTGACAAATTTCTCATGACAGTCACTTTTTCGATGCGAGTATCACGACAGCTTTCTCATAGAAGTCGGGACAGAACAGCAAAACACAAGGCAAGAATCATTTTCTGTCAGATGCCTTAATAAAATCATGCTCATAATTACTCAGTCTCACTGAGTTGAGTTTAATTTAGCTGTATTTGAAGGTTCGTAGGGATCTTGCACTCAGCCTCTGATAATGATTTATTATACATTCTTTTGTAAGCTTTTGTGTTTCCACTTTGATTGCTGTTTCTTGTAAAAAGAGAGGAGTTTAATGGAGTTACTGCTTATTTAAATTTATTTATTGAAATTGTGGATTTAAATCTCTCTGACAGAGATTATCAGTATCATAAAGTCAAAGCAAAGGATTTCAAACCTGGAGAGAAAATCAGTGGGCAATTTATTAGGATGAATGAGAAAATTATTATACTACCCTGCAACAAACCTCAACAATATTTCTTAAGTTGGTAGATGAATCATCTGGTTTCAAGCAGTTTTTGGAATTATTTTGATGATCTGTTGGCTCACCTGAGTTCTGAAAAGGGGGAAATGGGTCATTTAGGGTAAAATGCACATTCCGCTCTTGATTTCAGGACTGAAGTTGTATTTTCTTGCATGATTTCCATACCATCAGGCATGATACAGGCATGGTAAATTTGCAGTATGATATTGAATGACAATAAAGTAAATATTTAAAAATACCCTAAAGAAATGTCAGCTCTAAAGAGTCTAGAGGAAAAGCAGGAAAACAGGAGTTATTTTGGAAGAGACAACATGGACTTGCCAGTCCACTCTAAAAGTCAGTGAAGTCCCTGTTCCCAAACTCTGCTTCATGTGTAGTGATTACAGAGGAGGTCACAGGTAAAATGATTATTCATGGACTGACAGAGCAGTATTAATTCTTTTACCATCCTAAATTTTTCGGCAGCATTAGAAGAGACCTTTACAGTCCTTCAGGAGATAATCACAGGAATCAGAAGATCTGAGGCACTTTGTCAACTGCCTTATAAATATACAAGAGGAACTGAGTCGACAAATACACAGAGCTGCTGACACAGATTTTGTGGGTTCTTGGCAGCACAGAATCATTCATATTAACGTCTTACCACTTGGAATACTGAAAGAATTCTGAAAAGCCAAGCGAAAAAATGGGCATATTTATCTTGAAAGAGAGCAACCCAGAACAAAAATGTGAAATATCAAAGAAATTTCATGGCAGCTTGATAGCAAAAAGGCAAAGTAACCAGGAGCAGTGCTCTTAGATATAAATTTAAGTTTTAAGTAGGTCAGCTCATTTCCTTAAAATCTAAAGGTGTTACCAGGATTTTCATAAGTATTTTGATGTGTAAACATTTTTGGATAATGAGACCTAATCATATTAAAACAGTTTTTGCTACACTTGTATTAGAAACGTTGACAAAACTGGTTTAGTATTTTTGTCTTTCTTTGTCTCTGTGTTTTTCAGTGGAAGGCAAAAGTGCAGAACTATTGGAATCACATTTCCATCAAATCCTCTCCCCTTAACACATGCCCAGTACAACTTCTGGATACAGATCAAAATTTCAGCCCAGATAAATGCTTTGGGAAATGGAGATGATAAATAGTATTTTCATCATCTTTAGTGAAGGGAAGGTGATAATGTTTTGTAATCAGACAAAGATGGCTTGATGGAAGAAGGAATTGAGCATCACTTAGCCATTGCTTAATTTTCTAAGCACTTACATAAATATGTAGCAAAAAATACAAAATGACACTTACTTAAAAGCAGTTTAAATTACCAGACGTAAGAAGTTTTGCAAAATTGGTAATTGCACAGATTCACCACTGGATTAATGCTTTGGAAGGAATGTTGATTTGGAACCTAAAATTAAACAATTAGACTGATTTCATAAGTTGCTGGGAGGATGCAGAATTCCTATATAAAATGGATATTTAGGTAATGTAATATTGGCAGCATGCCCAGGATATAAAACGATGCATGAAGCCATGTTGCAGTAAAATATTCCTGTCAAGAAAGACTGCCCCCTTCCAGGATATATTTATAACTCTAATTTAATTGATATGCAACATCACAGAACCTAAGTAAGAGTCAATTACAATTAGCAAGGCTGTTATAAATAATTATTAATTAATAGAGTATCTCTTGGAACATGACTTTCTGTGTTTACTAATGCTTCATTTCTGAAGTGACATCATTTACCTGGTTGAGCCTAAATATGGGGTTACAAGGATAGAGTTAAAACCTGAACATGCTTTTATTTTGTATTACCAAAGCTCATTCTGCAGAAAATTAATTTATCACACAGGACTCCAGTTCAGTAGACCAGATATACCTGGAAAATTTTTCATTTTGCATTTCTGACCATAAAACAAAACACAAAAACCTTGGAAAATCTTCAGTATTTTACAAAAAGTTATAGAAAACTGTATCTATCCTGCTGCTCAGTTCCATTTTGCTCTGTGGTAACCAGATTCCATCTAAAAAGAGAACATTTGAAGGTCTGATTCCAGATCCAGTCTGGAAATCCACACAGTGTTCAACTCTGTGGTTTTATTGCTTCAGAGTTGCATGACTTTCTGAAGCTCTGAAATTCAATTTGCAGGTTACCACATTAAATTCTCCAATTGGATAATAATCTCTCAGCAGGTTTTAGTTGATGATAAATGTTCTGGGCCTATTATCTACAAAATAGTTGGATATTTTGCTTTGTAGTGTCATATATTTTAAAAATGAAGAATAGATTTGAATTTCTATTTTTTTTTTTTTTTTGAGAATTAGAATTCTGTGTGTTGAAAAGACTTAATTTTTAATGAGTTTTAAGATCAATTCTCTCATTTCAATGTTCCCTTCACAGTAAAACAGGAATAATGACTGCTTTAGGGTATTCATTGAGAGTGCCAGACCAGGAGTCACTTTTTTATTTTAAAGATAATTTGAAGCATGATGGTGTTTTAGGGTTAGTCATTGTTACACAGCACTTGCTTAACTTGCTTCTTATTCCCTTCTTGTGGATCCCAGGAAGTTGGTAACTCATCCCTGTGGCACAGGGTGATGGAAATGCTCTTTAACTGTTCCTGGAGCTGCAGAGGCAGCTTGACAAACGATATAAAGTTTAATGGTACATGCTGAGAATTAAAACCTGTGCAGAACCAATGTAAAGCTGGGTGTTGTGTAATGGGTGCACGCTGGGATGTGCCAGATGTTCCAGATGCTTTTTTTGGGATGACAGGCAGTCTGAGTGCTGCTCTGATAAGTAGAATAATTAAGATAGTCTGGGAGAATCAGCTCCACTGACTGAAGGAGGAGCCTTTTATTGCCAATTTTGCTGGAAAAGTGCTCATGTTTTATTTATTCCTTCCTGCTCTTGCACAAAGAAACAAAACTGTGCTGTCAGGGATGAGCATTACTTTCTTCAGAGTTTTATCTCTTTTCTGAATTGCTGAATAAAATCTGTCTTTGCTTTTTATTTAAGTATCTGTAATATGGGAAACCTTCTTTCCCTACCTTGCAGTTATGCTGAGAAATCACTCTGAGGATGATTGTGTGGGTTCTGGCTGCTCAGAGAAGCTAATATAAGTATTTCTAGCTTCCGCAGCTTCAAAATGAGTCTGCCCAGTTGTACTGATTGTAAAATAATATTAATTTTCATTGGCACTGTGCACATGAACACTTGAGCTGGCGTCTCCCTCATGCTTGAAGATGGATCCTTGAGCAGCAAAGTCCAATAACATCTTTCTTCAGAGTTCTGTTCAGATCAGACTCTCTAAACTACACCCTTCATTAATCTATAAACAACTCAAAGAGGAAAAAGGTGATTTAAAAAGGTGTTTCATAGTATTAGGGGAAATAAAGGGAAATAAAATGTTAAGAAAAGTTCTTTTTAACAATAATGTCATCAGTCTTTATGCTTGCACATTCACTCAGCAATCAAGAACTTCATAAAGGACCTAGCTCTAGGAAAAAAAAAAAAAAAAAAAAAAAAAAAAAAAAAAAAAAAGACTAAACCAGTGTTAACCCAGAACTCAGGTTGTCCTTGATTTCTGCAAGAAACAGCCCCTTCCAGAAGCCTGGGAGAGGGCCTGGGATTTTGTTTGGAACAGTCTGGTTAAAACGGATATGTTTGCAAATTCTGTTCTCATTCCTGCTGCTTCCAAAAGTTCAGGCTGCCTGGCTGGCCTAGAATTCCTTGTATTTGTAGCTATATCAGGACACTTTGCACAAAGCAAATACGAGGCTGCCTTTATCCAAACATATGCAGTGTTTTCAGAAGTAATTTTGCTCTATTAGAGCATGTTTAAATGATGATATTCTGTGGTCTTCAAACAAACCACTACAAACTACCAATGCAAGTTAGCAAATGAAGCATTCATTAACCTGCTGTGACTTCATGGGTGTACTGCCATTTGTAAAACATTCTGCAGTCCTCTGACTCCAGAGAACCACAACACAACTAAGTTGTACTGCACTGTATCATTTTAGAAAATGAATTTATACCTTGTTTTTATTGTTTTGCCATGCTACCAAAAAAAACCAGTTTAGCTATATATATAGTCTAAAGACAAATTTAACAGCCATTTGTTAATAAATAGTAGTTAAAACTGATATTATTGCTATGATAATTGCAATATTTATATGCCAGAAGATGCACCAAATAGAAATCTCTCCCTTACCATATAAATGTCACATCCTGCTGCTGAAAGGATCAGTGTGTAGGAATCCAACTGAAACATTTTGGGGACTCCACTGATTTTTTGTCTCTGCTCAGTGACTCAGTCTTGCTCCCTGTCCTTTCCCCCTTCCCCAGCAGGAGAACAAGGAGGGGGTTTTGGAGGACAGGAGCATTTCATGGCAGAAAGGTCAGCTCTGGACAGGGCAGGGCCACAGGTAACCTGTTCCATGGTGAGGAAAAGGAAGGGGAAGGAATTGCTTGTTTTTCCTGACCTCCTTTGCTGCTTCCCCTGTTCCCCACCATGCGCTGACAATGCTCATCATCACCCCATAATTACAAATTCGAGTGGATCCCTTCCCTCTGCCTTCAGTTCATCTTCTCACCTCTTGTTTTATTTCAGCACAGATCTGAGTACCTCAAACTGTACATGAATGTAGATCACATTGGGTGATTTCCTGTCTCTGCTATCTCTCCCCTCAACAAGGGGGAGTGGAATGAAAACCTCAAAGGCCGCTTTTATTTTTAGCTCAGCACAATAATTTTGAAAGCAGATTCATCTGCTGTCTGAGGTAGAGAGATAAGTAAAGCCCCTCATAACAAGGCCACTGTTCAATTGGTTTTGAACAAATATGTTGTAGAGCAATCTTCAGGATAATAAATATAGGAGTTAAAGAAGCAGAATAAGAAATAATTTTTTCCTTTTTTTATTTTTATTAATAATAGTTTAGTATCTGAGTATAGAAGAGGCAAGATAAAGAAGCCTATGAATCTTTGCATCTGAATAAATTATATATGTAGATGGAATAAATATCTTGAAATTGGCCACTGAGATTAGTAACACACATTATGAAACCATTCTAATCTCATTACCAGCTATTCCTGTCTCTTGCTTTAGGACACAAGTAAATAATAAGTGGTGAATATTTTCACATGACGTCTGCAGCTCAAGGTTCTGTTCTTGGTGGTTTATCTGATTTCTTTACTTAGGAGAAGAAATTCTGGTTCAAAGGAGTGATTTTTTTGTTGTAAGTCATTTACAGAAGCTGCAGGTAAATGGGACTTTCTGCAGAATTTCCTTGGGGAGCGGAGCCTCGGATCTGCTTGTGGAACCACAGAGGCCTCTTTGTCCTTTCATCTCCACTCGTGCAAGGCACAAGCAGATCCGTGGGAATCCCTAGAGCTCCAGAAAAGTGGAGCTGACTAAAGAAGGCAGATAGGTGCCAGTGACCTGAATTTCACAGAATTTGTGCTTTATAGTCTCTGACAGCATGACAAGACTTCTGCCTCCTGAGTCTCCCACATGTCTGCTACTCATGAAAGTGGCCTTGTAGTAAGATGAAGTAAAGTTTTAGTTTGGGAACTAGAAAAAGGCTATTGATTTTTTTTTTCAAATGTCACAAACTGGGAAGAAGTAACTGCTCAAAAAGAGATATTTTTATATAAGTTTGCTGCTGAAAATGCAGGTAGGAGCCTGCCATATATAAGTCATTGTCAGCACTGAATCTGCATGTAATTAGAATTGCACAAGGAAATTAATTTTAGCTATAGGTAGACATTTATAGTAATGCCAGAGTGCAGGAGTTTCCATGTATAGCATCAGAAGTCCTTTCTAAAATTTTCTAAAAGTCTCTAAAAGCATTTCAAGCTTTGTTCTCCCATGAGAGCTTCTCTGGGGAAAAAAAATCAGTCAAAAAATGATAAATATGTGACCAAGGTCTGTAGTAATCCCAAGGGTCCATACCTAAATACTGGTAATAATCTATATATGTTAGTGATGTGTTGGTCAGGAGCCTGAAATTTTTCTTCTAATAAATTAATTCTTGATAAAAACTGTAAAAGAGATATTTATAGTTTATATGTTTCAAGAACCAATATCAGCAATTTTCTCTCCCTCTGTATTTATACAGATATTCTTCTTTGCTCTTTTCTGAACTACAGCAACTAATAATCAGTTACAATAATCTATGAATTGCTCAATGGTTAAATAATATTTTCCTTTTTCACACTGTTATAGAGTCTTTTTAAATTTCCCTGCTACAGACTATGCTTCAGTTAATGAGATTACATTATTCAATATCTTTGGAAATTAATGCTTGGTAATGCAGAAAAACTGGTGGTGCTGAAAGACTGACCTCCAAAAAAATGTTCTATTATCAGAAGCAAATTTCTCAATAGTAGGTCTTTTTTCATCCCCATATATGCAAATTCACATCCCACTAATATGAAGTTTATGTTTAAGAAGTATATCTGATCAAAAGAAATCTGGAAGCCAAAATCCAAGGTGATCACATGTAACAGAGGTGGGATTTGTGCATTTTCTTGGAAGGAAATAAATAACTGAGTTGTTACAGCTGTGGAGATTTGTAATTCATGCTGGAGAGAGCAGCCGCAGCAGGGTGAAGGAAGTTTATTTCAGCTTTGTAAGGGAAGAGAGCGTGGGATGGGTCCCATTTGGGAGAGAGGGAATAAACCCTGATTTGGAAACACTTTGCTTTTACTTTGGGAGCATTTCCGGAAAAGGAAATTAAGAAATAGACTGGAAAGCTCTGACTGAATTAGTAGTCCCACTTTCAGTTGCTAAAATTAGAAACCTTAGAAGTCAGAGGGATAAGAGAAGGAAAGCTTTGAGCCTTCTGGTAGGAATAAATTCTATTTTTATAACAGTAGCACGGGTGCTGTCAAAGTTCTTTTACTCGCTTGGCCACACAGAATTTTCCTTGGCTGTCCCCAGTATTTCCAGGGATGTTCAGACTGGTTCACTTGTATTTAGCAGTGCATCTTCAGGACCAGTGCAACATCTCTCAAGCAGATATTTTGCATTAGCTGTGTGCTGTTAACCCTTCCACTTTGCTTTGAGAAAATGTGGTTATTTCTACAGGGTGTTTTCAATTTTTTTTAAGTTCTCTAGGCTACATTTCAGCATACTCTGAGGAGAACTGAGGCTTTTATGGCTCTCAGGAAAGACTGTTAGGGCTTTTTTTACTCAATCACTCTGTGGGGAGCTTCTGCCTTTGCCTGGTTTCAACAAGGAATGTCAGAGAACTCCCCGCTTTTAGTGTAAGGGCACCATTTCATTATTTTTCATCAGATAAGGCCTCTTACTTGAGTGAGATTATCTTTTCTCCTCACATTTGCTGGAATATTTTAGCTGAAGCTCACTAAAAGCTGGTAACTGGTTCTGTACTGGGCTCCCCAGGGGCAAGGGAGACCTCTTGAAGGAGGAGGTGGCAAAATGTGTTTGTCCAAAATGTGCCTGCACAGAGCCCTCTGGTGCAACAGCCCCAGAAAACTTCCTGTCCCTTCCGTTTCTGTGCTCTGAACTCATCTGTGATTCGATATGATCTGTGATCAAACATCTGCTGCAGGCCTCAAGAAGTGGCATTAAAACACAAACATCACACTTCTTAAAATTATCCGTTTCCTATTTGTTTATCCAGAAAGTCAAAGATTTCGCAAATGCAGATTTCTGCATTTATAAACAAATACATATGAATTTTACAACCTATTGGGGAGGGGTTGGTAACTTCATTTTTTGTAAATTTCAGTTATTAGCTGTGGGGAAAAATCCTCCATCACAAAACTTGTTTTAAAGTAACTCAAACCATCTGATGATTTAATGTTTAACCCCAAATCATCTGCTACCTACTCCACAAAGACAGGATCATTTCCAAACCTCAGAGGAATAACCAGTGTGGTAAATCAAGTCATTTAAAGCTGTGTAAGAATGACGTCAAAGAAAGTTTGTCATTTTGAAATTCTGCATTCTATATTGCAGTATTTGTTCTTTGCATTTAAACTCCCCTTCAAAGATTAACTCTTTTGCAAACATTCAAACAAATTTTAGCTCCCTTATTTTAAAGAGCTTTGATCACAATTACACAGCATCTGAAGTTAGTGTATAACTGCAGATGCAAGTTGTTTTAAGCATGATCTTCATTTTAAAATAACTCTTAGCTGGAAAATGAAATAAGTGTTCCATTTCCTTTGCTTTACGGTTGCAGAATGACTGTGGTTTACCTCTGTCACTTGTTTCACTATGCTCAGAACACCAAGGAGGTCTGGTCTTTAGTCGTGCTTAATGCTCTTTATTTTTCTTCTACAGAGAACAGGGGATACAGTCAGTGGAGATACTGAAAGGTAATTACTTCTGTTATGTATTTAAATATATACACAATTATATTTGTGAATTAAACTCCTTTCTTTACTTCTAGAAACCTCGTTGCAGTATTTCAGGAATAAATTTTCAGGGTTTAAAGATATCAGTGCTGATATAATTTAGTAAACGTTCATTTACCAACACTAAACATGAATATAAACTATAAAGGCTTTAAAAAATCTTCAGATAAAAGTTTATAAAATATTTGTATAGAGGAAAAATTATACTGTTATATTCCCCAATCTACTGTTTTACTTTTGAAATCCAGTATTTCAGGCTCACTCTGAGGATGAAAATCATGAAGTATGTCTAACACGATTTTGGTACCCAACAGGCAGAATGTTTCAATGAACATCTACATCTAATTCACTCTGTACAAGATTACTGCTTATATTTGTGGTTTGGAGTAGATAGATATTAAGAATGGGGTCTTCAGTTTGGCCTTTATGTCTGAATTGAATCAATTTATTCTAATGAAGAAAACAGTGATTTTGTCTTTCATTTCTTTGCTGTTTATGCGATAAAGTAGCTTCATGTTGCATCCAAAAGTCACAGTGAAAGAAGGTTTCAAGCAACAGCTACTTTGTAGCATCATATATTCTAATTAAGCTAATCTAATCTATGATAATTATTCTTTCTCATGTTTTTTCATCCCTTATATGGCCTAAACCTATTTAAGTAGCTGTATAATTGATCAGATTTAGAGTGCTTTGACCACTCTAAAGGATTTACAACTGCTGATGATTCCCTTCAGTGCTATAAACATCCTTGAATTACAGCTAAAACTCTGAGGTGCAACACTATCAGCTCTTGACCACCTCATGCTTGATTTTTCAGGGTTGACAGCATTTTTACCTCTTTGTATGCGTTTTAAACATCACAATGCAGTTGAATGACAGCTGTAGTGACCATTTGCTGCTGATTCCCTGGGTGTGCAGTGGATGTTAAAATAGCATTTAGCCAAATTGAGCAGCACTGTTGGCAGAGATTAAAGTGAGGTACAGATGAAATCCCACCTCCTCTGACAACACTCCTGTCACTCCAGTGCCAGCAATTCATTACCTCAGCTAACAGTGGAGGTTTGCTTTTACAGGAGGTTAAACATATTAATATTTAAATATCGATATTTTGTTCCATTTTGTACCATCCCTTCTGTCCAGGGTTACCTGGGGGAAAGTGGGTTGTTCTTGCTCTCTTCTGAAATAACAGCTTCATTTCACCTTTTGCCTTTTTTTTTACTGAATTTACCTGAATTTTGAAAACCCACAGTTTTCTGTAAATCTGACTGTTTTCATTTAGTCTCCCAACCCCTTTATAGGTTCTCTTGTCCTGTTCTTCTCTCCCACTTGTTTCTCTTTATTTTCTGTCTGGCTGTGCCCTCCCTTGGGTCCTTCCTGCCTGACTTCTCTGCAAAAGAAAGAAACCCCACACCCTTCCCAGAAACAGCCGCATGTCTCACCCTTTTCATTTCCTTCTAAACACCCACATTTTCATGCAGCCACAAGGAAGAGCTGCAGAGGAGTCTTCTTTTCTTCTGAGCAATTTTGTTCTTCCCAGACTAAAGGGCGCCTGATTTTCCCAGTGGGTTGCACATGCTCAGTTTGGCAGCGACATTGCAATCCAGATGGAACCTCCCTGGTGGACAGGACAGGGCATCTGCCAGGAGATACTTTCCAGGGACATATGACTTGATGAAATTCTGGCAAACTTTCATAGCATTTATATTCTTTTATATAAGAATCCTTCTCTCACACATTTTAGATTTCAGACCCTCAACATGACCATATTATACCTTTTCAATATGTTGAAAAAATTTCAAGAGGCAGAATTATATCACTTTCCTAGTAACCTTATTTGAAGTGATTTAAACAGCTCAAACCAAAATAAAAGCCATTTTTCAGATATTTTTCCCCTAGAGTTAGGCTTTGGGGACCAGGAGATCAACTCTGTAGATAGACTGATAAATTTGGGTGAAATACCATTATCTTCAATAACTAAAAGAGAGGACATTTAGGTTGGGTATAGAAAAATTCTTCCTTGTGAGGGTGGGGAAGCCCTGGCACAGGTGCTCAGAGAAGCTGTGGCTGCTCCTGGATCCCTGGAAGTGCCCAAGGCCTGGTTGGACAGGGCTTGGAGCACCCTGGGATAGTGGAGGGTGTCCCTGCCCATGGCAGGGGTGGAATGAGATGGGCTTTAAGGTCCCTTCCAACCCAACCCATGCTGTGACTCTGTGATTTTAACATACAGGGACCTATAGAGCTTTTGTGGTATTTATTATTGTTCCTGTGTTTTAAAAAAGCCAAGGAGATGGAAGTTATTTCTTGCATGTAGTGGAATGTCTCCCAGGCTGCAGGGAACACATGCTGGAAACTCCAGCGTCTTTGTGAGAGATACAAAGCTGCAGGATGTCCCTGGGAACATGGAGCTTTTTTAACTCATTTGATGAGCAGAATGTAGAGCCAGCCTGGCAGGTCTGTCAAAGCCCAGAGCAGAGCAGAAATGAGGGATCGCTGACTTACAAGTCTAGGTTCTTCCAAACTCTTGGCATCTGAACACCTCACACCTTGCCCAGCTTGCACAGGGCAAGACTTCCACACCATCCCTCAGTGCAGGGCACTGTCCATCACTCACAAACCTACCCTGGCTGGCAGACAAATCTGAGCTCTCCTTGTCTCCTGTGGCTGGAAGTTGTGACCTCACTTCTGAACAGGAGTTGTGATTTACGAAGTTGCAGCTGGAGGTGGAATCCTTGGATGCATGGGTGCACTGAGGTTTTAGGAGGGCAAGCTGAGCCTCCTGTTCCTGAGCAGCAGCTGATTTGTTTCCCTGTTTGTCAGGAGCCTTTGCCCTGTTGGGGGTTGTTTCACAGACGGGGAGGAGGTAACAGGCGCCCAGTGAGGAATTGCTGCTGAGCTTTCTGACAGACAAACTCTGGTTCTGTGCTTAGCAGGGCTCTCTGTGGTCTTTGATCTTCACTTCAGAAGAAGGTTTTATTCCAGTCATAGGAAGCCTCAACACCTGTGGATTCTGGCCACAGGTGTGTCATGTAACTGTGCATCCCTGTGGAGACCTGGGTGCAGATCTCTGCTGCACTCAGCAGCCAGCCTGCAAGGGGGAGGGAGGCAGAAAAACTGCACCATTCACAGGTGGCACAGCTGCTGCTACTCGATTGAACACTTCTTCTGAATATTTTCTTAGTTTTTGTGTGGAGACCCTGCTCAAGTTCCTTCTTGCAACACATTTTGTCTTTGTAAAATAATGCTTGAAGATTATTGTAATCATGGTCATGGTTGTGTGCTTTGGAAATTACTTTTTTTTTTGGTCATGGTTTATGCCGGAGAGATAAGAAGAGATGAACATTTTAAAAATAACTTTCAGTCTTGACATTTTACTGTCAGCGTTGCATGTTCAGCTGCACCTGTACTGCAGAGGCTTCAGAGATTTACAGGTGCACCTAAGTTGCTCGAAGCATCAACAGCCCAGAGCAGAGACCTGAGCCAGGGATTTCAAGCCTCACTACAAAATACTCAATAATTAATCTGCAGTGAGGATTTACTTGTTGTAACAGGAATATATTATATAAGAGACGGAAGTTCTAGTAACCTAAATGTAAAGCATGGATCCAGATGAGGTGATTCAAAATGCATTCCTGTGGTCAGGTGGATAAACTCAAAGTGCTACATGTGTGTATTAGTGCAAGTTATGAAAAATGGATAAAAGGGAGATCTTTTTATCCACACAAATTCCAGTATATGCTGCACAGGTAGGCAGAGCACATCCAAAGTCTCAATAGACATTTCTTAAGTCCTTCAGGTTTCTGTCAAACAGAAATAGCTCAGAAATCTATTTGAGGAAATTTTAGGGTAGAATAAGTATTTTAGAGTAAGCCTGCAAATATAATTTAATTATTAAATTGTATTACTTACATTAATAAATAAATGCAATTTCTGCAGTTATTTCCTTAATATTTTGCCTTTTTTTATGTGGCATTATTTATGCAAGGAATGTTTCTGCAGACAGACTGAAATAATTGCTTGATTTGTTTTTTCTTGTTTTCTGTTTGTTTTAATTGGTATAATTTTTTTCTAGATCCTGAAATTTGTTTCAAAAGCACAATTATACATGAACACGTATTTAGTAGATCAACTGTTTTAACTGGGTTGAGAAATGTTAGTCCAGGTGCTTGTAACTTGTATCACTGCACATCTCCCCCTTCTTTTCCCTTTTGCTCCTTTTGCTGTAACAACAGGTTTCCTAAAAATACAGCTGAGGAGTAACTCAACCAAATATGATACAGAAATATTTCAACCAGAACATGCAACATACGGAGGATCCTCCGTGTCTAAATTGTTCTGCCACTTGCATACAGAAAATCTACTACACCAGAGAGGAGAAATGATCAGCATTTCCTTCTTCGGTGGTCTGCACATCTGAATACTTCAGGAATAATTAGATTTGGGGAGGGGTATTTGATAAACATAAAAGCTTTTAACAAACAAACCTCCTGCAGACTGTTGAAAGCTGTTCCCAAGTGAAAAAATTACACTTGTTGTATGCTGGAACTCCTAATCTTCACCTGACTTCCTGGCCAGGGCTTCAAAAGCCTGGAGCAGGCTGCTCCTATCACCAATTCCAGACTGCTTCCCTCACTTTACAGCATTTTTGCTCCTGAGAGTCTGTGATTACTGTAAGGAGACCCATTACTGTGGTTGCACAGAGGCTAATAAAACTTGACAAAGAGCTTTTTTGATACCACCACAGATGCATAACTGAGGCTGTATATCAGCTGAGAGAGAGACTGGAAGCATGATAAGTGATGCTTTCCATATGGGATTAAAAGAAACAGCCCCCAAATCAGAGGGAAGTCCCCAGAAGGAACAGCATGGACGGCATTGTCAGGGACAGGCAGAAATGGGGCATTAATGGCACAATCAGCAGCATTTGGGGCATCTCTCCATTCCCTCCCCAAATGTCTGAAGCTGAACTTGTTTGCTTTTCATTGTTTCTTTCAAACCTACAGACAGCTTTGAAGTCTTGCCTATAAACTTTAACAAATTTAATTTCAGTGTTAGGTATTCCATCCCTTCACTGCAGGCTGGAAATTTCCTTTGGCTCAGGACTATAGATGTTTCTAACCCACAATGCAGAAGTTGTTTCTGCTGATAAATTTGATTTCTCCTAACAATGGAGATCTTCAAATGAGAAAATGCCACTTCCTGCCTCGCTCCCTTAAAACAGTTTTTTCTATTATGACCAACAGAATTTGGCAATATCTTAAAAATGTCCACAATCCTTTACTCCTTTTAAATTTTCCCATTTCTACATTCTGTTTCTATTTACATGTCATCCACAAAAACATCCAGTCTTTTTTTCCTGACTTTTGAGGTCATGAAGGGGAATTGAATGTCTAAGAATTTCTGTGCCAGATCAGAAGAATCTGACCCTGATTCAGTGTCCTATTTCCATCATGGCCAATACTGTTTGCACTGGATGAGAAAAGGCCTCTGGTGGTGCTGCCCTGCTTTGTTCTTCAGTCTTTGCAGAACTCACATATATCGGAAATGGTGCTTTTGCATTTTAAAATTTGCATTTTGCATTTTTGCATGTCAGTTCTTGGTATCTGTGGCATCCTGTAGCAAAATCTTACAGAACTTCATGGTGCAGGATGCTGTGGTTATATTTAGAAATCCACAGAGTGTCGGTAAGCACTACATAATCAGTTTGGGTTTTTTCATGTAATTATTTGACATTTTTCTCCTGTCTGTCCTAGATATGCAAGTTCTGCCATTGACCATCCAGGAAACACATCCATGAGGAAGGTAATGATTTATAAATGTGTTTTAAATGAGAAAAAACTCCTCAACTGTTCAATTCATTGCCATATTTTTAAAAGATACTTAAGATATCCAAAACCTTGACATTTTCCTATGTCATGAAAGAGCTGAAAACAAATATGTAGGAATAATTTCCCTACTGAGGAAACTGGCTGCTGCAACTACAGCAGGTCAGTGTATCTGCAATACTTCTAGTTCAGTTTAGGAACCTTAGTGTGTTTTCTGAACTACGTGATGGTTTGGGGAGGAGGATCACACACCACATTGGGCTGGAAGGCACTGCTGGAGGGAGGCTTACCCTGAAGGTAAAAAAAGGCTTTAAAACTCCTAGAATATTTAAATAGTACCAATACTATGATATGGAGATTGGGTATTAAGATTTTCAAATATTTTTGTGGTACCAACTTCGAGGTGCTCTGTTTTCAATGCAAAATAGCTGTTAAAAAAAAAAAAAAAANNNNAAAAAAAAAAAAAAAAGCATTTGTCCAGTATTTTGTACAACAGATTGAAAACAGAACCTTCATTTGTAGAATGTCAGTTCTTCATTCTGACTTAGCACTTTTTACACTGATTGGGTTGGACAGGGCTTTGACCAGCTTGGTCTATGGAAGGTGTCCCTGCCCATGGCAGAGGGTGGAATGGGATGAGCTTTAAGGTCCCTCCCAACCCAAACTTTTCTGTGGCTGTGATGACTCAGTTCTAAATATCTTTCCCTAAAAACTGCTGAGGTTAAAACCAGTGGAGGTACAAGCAGTTCTGCTTTTCATGGAGTGTTTCTGCAACAGCACTTTTCCTACCCCCTGATTACACTGAGATCTCCTTAATTTACCTCCATGTAGCATCCATTCAATTCTAATACAGTTTTTCATTTCCACTGTGCTGGGTTTGGGTGGAGGTGGCAGGGTGTGCACTCTCTGACTCTGGCCCTGTGTTGTGGTTTCGGGGTAAGAATTGAAACGCTGACAGCCCCAGAGAGATCTCCATCATCTGTCTGTCTCCCATAGCAACTCTGAGTCATTTGGAGTTGTGAGGTCTGTTTCCTCACAGTGTTTGCCACCCAGTTAATTATATTATAGTGGTTCTTTTATCTCTCAGAATGTGGAGCTTGAATTTTTACGTTAGCAGTGCTAATTATCTACTGATCCCCAAGGTATTGCAAACCTTTCACTTTCCCTGGTTCCTTGTTTTGAATACATTCTATGTGTGCATAAACAAAACAGGAAGAATAATTAAGTAAGCTTTTTAGAAAAAAAAAAAATTATGTCAGAAAGAAATTTTCAGCTCTCCTTTGATTTGTTGTGCTTTTTTTTCATTATTTTTAAAACTTCTATATTAAATTATGCATACCAGTTTCTGGTATCTCCTCCAGACATTTAATTCGTCTTGCAGTCCTTTAAATTTAACCACATTTCATTACGGAGTTTTACTCCATCACTGCATTTCTCTACCCTAAATTGCAGGGAAATTTGGTGATGTGTTTTTCAGGAACCCACCTGCTTTGCCCTAATGTATTTCTGTGGAAAGAGGAACATTGAGCAGACTGTTTCAGCCCCAGCCACCACAGCACTCCAGCTGACATAACAGGACAGATCAATATTGCTGCTGTGATTTGCAATACATCAACAAAACCCCCAGAGCTGCTGTGCACATTTGCTACTTTCTCTCAGAGTTTTGCCGTTTCATTTTCCGTATTTTGCCACATTTCCTCCAGCACAGGAGCATTAATCTTTGTCTTCTCCTGAACGAAGAGACACATTTGCAGAGATGAAGTTAAACAGGGGAGATGTGCTCGGTTAGTGGCACGCTGCACACTCACTCACTGAGCTTTCCCAGCCAGAATTAGCATGTTTTGTGGAACATTCCTGTCCTGAGGCTGGCTGGGAGGACAGGCTGAGGTCAGGAGAGCACAGAGAGCTGGTGCCCTCTGAGCCAGCTCCCTCCGAGTCGGGAGATGCTGATCCTGACAGTCCCCACAAAACCTCCCACTTCTGAAGGGCTAAATCACACCAGGGTTACACACAGGGCTGTGGATGTCCAAACCCACTCCTCCCTCTGCTGCTTTTACTTAAAATAAACCTTTGTCTCCCTGGAGCCGGAGTCTTGTTTTCACCTGATTACGTTCTAGGGTTCTTAAGTATTTGTACATCGGAGGGAAATGCTCAGCAGTTTTTGACTGCTATCCCTGTTTTTAGGTTTAAATAAAGAGATGCTTTTAGGTTGGAGGGGTTTTTTCAGAATATCTAGCAATTTTCTAATGCTGCCACAAAAGAAAAAAGGAAATTTTTTTTCCTGAGACTTATTCTGTCAACCACCAACCCAAAAAACTTGTTTCTCTGGTGGGAAGAGTGTGACTTTGACACATCATTGAGCACAGGATTTTGCATATAATGTTTGTGGTGAATATTTCTTTATGATCGCATATTTTTGTAATTATTACATTGATGCAACAAATTTTAAATACCTGTCTGTTTATCAGCTTGTTCATGGGAGTTTATATCTTCAGTTTTCAAACCACTGCACAGCTATTCATGCAAAGAATTCTTGATGGTTTCAATGCAATTGTAATTAATATATTTTAAAATAATTTTAATTTGCAGATTTAGCAGAGTGTTGTTTTCTTTATGATGTTGAGGAAAATGACAGAAGGGAGATCCTGTGATCACTGATGCTTTGATAACCCAGGAGAGGGGAGTGAAAGAAAGCTCTTACATCTTACTGCTGTTACTTGCACTGGTGTTTCATAATTTATTTTCTTCCTTACAGTCATTCCATTACGCTTCCCTCAGGGTAAAAAGCAGAAAATGGTCAAAAGGTAACTTCTTTCAGTTAACATTTTGAAACTAGAAAATGAGGCTCCTTCTTGGATAATAAGTGATCTCTATCAAAAGTTCATCTTGATTCAAATATTTCTAAATTTGATAGTAAGCAACAAACTAAAATGCCAAAATAAATGTTTTATAGGTACAATATTGCTTGGGTGGGTGGTAAAACTTTCTCTTCCTTAGGAAGAAGGCAAGGAGCATCTATGAGCAAATGGATGAGAATTTGCTCGTGGAACACTGTAGAGCAAAGGATGATGTTTTATATTCTCTAAATTTCTTCCCTGTTTCACAGTTGTAGGACAAATGTAATTCTTGTAGCATCATAAACTTGATTTTTCATGGAAAAAAAAGTCTGACTGACATGTGAAGGAAATTTCCTACAGAGGGTATTTTTTTTTCAGGAAAATAAATAATACCAAATTTATTTTAAAACCTGGTTTTATTAACATTTTCAATTAAAATATTTTTTATTAAGCCTTTCAATTAGGATTCATTGAAATAACACCAAAAAAAGAAAAACAATTCTGTTCCTGCTATGCCTCTAACAGGATGCTGTAAAGTCAAAATATGGTCATTCACTTCAGGATAAAAATCATGTAAGCATGTGCACTTTTATGGGAGTGAACAATCTTTCTTTTTTATTATTCATAAAAACTGGGTTTAAAAATTCCCATAATTTGACAGGGCTTCTGCTGCTGAAGGGAAGATATCCAGAAAAAAGTATCTGTGTATGTATCTGTGTACAAATTGTGTCATACTCTGAGTTCCTGACTGAGGTTAAATAAATACACTTTTACTTTGGAATGGTTCTGTCCATCTTAATCAGAAAAAAAACCCTCAGCCCTTAGAGGAATGAACCCTCTAGGAATTAAATAAAGCATTGCATAAACCAGGCCCTTTTCATTTTGTGTTCACGGGGAAACCAAAATTGCAGGGTACTATTGAATTTGGAAATGGTTCATTCCGGGTCTGGAGAGGATTTGGCTTGGAGGGTTTTGAATTAAAAATGGAACAGTTTTCCCCATTCTCACCCCGTGGTCTTCCCAGGGAGTTCCCTCTCCAGCGTGAGCAGGAGGCGCATTTCCTGCAAGGACCTGGGGCACGGCGACTGCGAAGGCTGGCTCTGGAAGAAAAAGGATGCCAAAGGTTATTTCACCCAGAAATGGAAAAAGTACTGGTTCATTCTGAAGGATTCCTCCTTGTACTGGTACACAAACCAGAATGTAAGTACGTGCCATGCTTGGACAAAGTAAAAATGAAACCTTAAGCTTTATAATTCCTTTAAAGTCCATTTTTACTGTGTGCTCAGATGAACTGCCATTTTAATTGCCAGGTCTGGGACACTGACTGGAATATTTCAATTGAAAGTATTTTTTAAAGACTCCAAGTCCGTGTTCAAGCCTAATAAAATAGCAGATGTTCATGGCAGTCTTTAAGAAATGAATATGTCTGCAGTTAATCCTTTTCCACCGATTTATTTGGACTAACACAGTGTTCATACTCAACTCTCCCCAGTTTCAGTTGGGGGAATAGGGAATAGTAAAGTGTAACTACTTGTGTTAGTTAAGTGTTCTGTGAAGCAGATGTGAAAATCTGAAATTGTAAATATTTTAATCTAGAAATTATTTTTATATCGATGTTCCTCTTGCTTTTTGCTGAACTAGTCTGCAGTTTGCAGTTTCTCATGTGTAAAATGCTGTTCTTCGTGAAATTTTCCTGAAAACCAATGAGCCTATGTTGGTGCAATCTGCATAAATGTAGAGAAAATTACAGAGGGGAGAAGCCCAAAATGGTTCAAAGCTGCTCTTCCATTTGTGTGCAGGAGCCCCAGTGCTTGAGCTGAAATCTGCAGCCTACTTTGGTTACTGATCTTTCACTCCACCTCTCCTATTTTCTTCCAGAGGACAAGTTTAGCAGTGCAATTCCCCTCAGTTTTTGTGGTTTTTGTAGCCCGAGAGGCTGTTGAGGCTGTGGGTGGTCAAGAGGTTTTGTGGTGTTTGACATTTCCCCTGCCAGGTGGGGAACACTGGCCATGTCCCCCCAACTCTCAGGCTGTGCCTCAAACCAAGCCGTAATTCACTGTACCCTTGCTAATACCTTTCAAAAACCTGCCTGGTGTTAATACATCTCCCTGCTTTTCCTGCTGAATTGCTTCAAAAGAAGTAAAAAGTGACAGGATACATTTCCTGGTTATTACCTTCCTATTTAATCAGAGGTGACCTCTCCAAGGAAGCTCCTCAGGGGCTGTCAGCAGGGCACATGGTGTGACAACTGTGGCTTTAAAGACAGACATCCACCAAACAGCTGTAAAATGGAGATTTATGGTGAAGAATCTGAGAGCTCTCCTCTGTTTATGTGCTGTGTTTGAGGCTGAAAGGTGTTCTGTGATCTTCAGCAAAAGTGGATTGGGATGGCTGTGCCTCCTTTGAAAAATTATCAGTTTAGTTACCTCATAGAGGTTATTTACATTGTGTGATGAATTGGATCCATTTCATAATAAAAACAGTACGTGCAAAATACATTCAGTATTTCCTTTGATTGGGTAGTTACTCTTTGTATAAAACCCAAACAACTGCTGCTCATTGCTCGCTTCTTTATTCTGTGGGTTTTTTCTACATCTTTTTTTTTCCTTGTTCAATAGGATGAAAAAGCAGAAGGATTCATTAGTTTACCCGAGTTCAGGATAGACAGAGCAATTGAATGCAGACGAAAACAGTAAGTAATGTGTCAATTATGTTTATAAAGGATTGCTCTTGGAAGTTTGCTATACATAGTACTGAACACTTGCAAAGTCCAGAGAAGGAAGTTACTGAGAAAAAACCTTGAAATTTGTATATATAACATCATAGATCCACTTAAACTTTAGTATTTCTCTTAATTATAAAAGATGCAATGTAATGTAAATACCACTTACTGGATTAAAATGAATTGAATAACTCTTTAGCTAGCTTGCCAGATAGTCCATTTACAGCTTCAGTTAAATAAGTAAATAAATCAAAAAGCTATGAATACTTTAGCAAAGAGATAAAACTTTCTCAGGTTCAATAAAGCTGTATTTTCCCATAGGAAACAGCATAACAAATATCATAGCAGGGGATGGTGAATATAATCTTAATTTTTTCTTTTATGGGGGAAGATTTTCATACCCAATATTGTGTTGCTCTCAGCTGCTAAAATATTTAGGTTCCATATGTAAAATTAACTCTACATTATTGCTTGTGTGCTTATTACTACTTCTACATTCTGCTCCACTAAAAAGCATATTATAAGCTTTCCACAATTAAGGAATATTCATTAACAGACCCTCCTTGGAAACTGCTTCCATACAGTTTTGGGATTGCAATCAACAGGTTTAACAGAACAATTCCAATGCTTTGAGAGTAGCACTTTTCTGGGATCTCCTGAATTACTTGCATTAGTCTTCTGTGTACTTTCCTACTTTTAACTAAGCATTCTGGATTTTTCTTGTGCTTTTCCAATTTTGGTCTGAGCAAACAAGTCATACAACCATGAGCACTATGAGCACATGTGCAATAGAAATATTGAAGATATGAATTACAATAGAGACTGCTCATCAGAAAATCAAACCTCTTCAGTTGCCTGTTCTTGTCTGGGGATATTATTACTGTGTCAGAGAAATACAAGACAGTGCAATTTGCACTTCTATTTCTCCTTTCAGTTGAGGGTATCACTATAGAAATTAAACATGAACTGAGCACTATAAATACCTCAGAGCAATGAGTAGGTATTAATAATGATATTGAACAAAAATACAGGAAAAATAATACCCTTTTGTTAGAATATAAAGCACTTAACAGATTTCAGTGAATTAACCAAGATCAAACAGAAGGTCATTGTGCACAGCTAGAAATAGCTTCCAGAGCTTTCCTCAAAGCATGAGAGTATAATCCCTCAGAACTCAGCTTAGAGAAGGATTTCTGTAGGGTATATGCACAGGGAAAAGTCCGATTAACTAAAACTTTGCACACAACTGAAAGCCGAGAACCTTCAGGCTTTGAATCCTTTCAAAAAGAGGCAGATCCAGAGGTAAAAGTATAATAAAAATGTTCATAGTATATTCCCTTTTCTAGTGAGCTGAATTTCCATTTGATTTCTTCCTTCATGGACTACCATTTATATATTTCCCTCCTCACAAGAACTGCACCTTACCTTAGCCACTGTTTTACCTGGCAGTGAGTGCAGTGAAACTCGGTATATCCAGCATGTAGGAATGGGGGACCTGGCTGTGTCCAGCCAGCTCCAACCCACAGACCCCATGAGCACACCTGGAAAACACCTGTCCTCTCTTGGGTTGTCCCACAAGGCCAGGAGTAGGCATCATTCCATTGCCTGGTTCCACTGAAAAGCCAAAATCACAGTGTCAGTTTTCCTTCAGCTCTTCCGAGTGAGAACTAAGAACATTTTGGAACTCAGTTTGGATTTCCCCTCAGATCTCAGAGGGTTACTTTCAGAGCTATTGATGTGAAATGTTCAAACCCTTTTGAAACTAAAGGATTTGAAGGCTTACTGGGATAATTAATGGATTTCTCTCTCCCACTGTTCTGTGGGATGGGGAGTTCTGCTCCCCAGCCTGGCTGTTCCTGATGTCCATGGCTTGCAGTGATGGAATAGCCTTAAGAAAGCTTTCACAAGAATACAGATAATTGAATGCATCATTCAGTGTGGTTTGATGATTTGCCTCAGTAATGCATTTAATGAAGGTACCCTGATTGTTACAGGAACCATGGCATTATCTCAGGCTGGTTCAGCTCTTTGGGCTATAGCTGGACGTGCAATGACCTTGACCCTGTGAAAGGAGGCTTTTTGCATTGCCATTGAGAAACTTTCCACTGCTTTTAGGCAACACCTGCATCCTTCTCATTAAAAGTGATCACAGAGTATGAGAAATTACGGTTATTTGAGTTTGTACGCTGTGACATGACATGAATATTGTGTTATTTTCAAAGATACTGATAATTATAATACCCCATGATGACACTGACCCCCAAGTATAAAGATTAACTGAGCCACAGGTGTAATTAGTCCTTATCAACTGGTGCTTTGCTTGAACCTTCAACAATATCCAGCCAGTGAAAATTTTCATTGCCTAGTTAATGCAAATTTGGGTCTTAAATTTATCAAGGATATGCTGTAGTTTTGGCATATTGCTTCATATTAGAAGTGCTGTCAGGGCTCTATACAAATGTCATTGCAGTACAGGCAGACATGAAAGTACAGCTTAAATGTTACTACAGTTTCATAATGTTATGATTTCTGTAAAGAACTTGGCCATCTTTGCAGACACTAAAGCCCTCTTGAGCCACCAGTGGGTCCCCCACAGGGAAGAAACTTCCTGGACTGTGTTAACTGGAATGCAGCCAATGGATGAAGGGATTATTCTTTAAACTGGCACTCAGTACACCACATCTTGCAGCCAGTCTGGGGCCCTCCAAACCAAGACAAACATAAAGATATAGATATAATTTTTCTAAATTGTTCATATTTATACATCTCAAATTGTTCCCCTGGATAGTCCAGTTCCTAGTGGCTAGAAATGTATCTAAACACTTACCTAATAATAATCTTAGTGATACTGCTGGGAGATGAAGATGGATTTATTGCCATGTTTTGCAGCCCTGACACAGAACTGCAATGCATTTATATCACAGGTTTGCACAGAACTGGCATCTCCATTTCCTAGCGATAAAGATCTCTTTTCTGCAGTGTGCAGATACCTAACAGTGCAATGCGTTATTGCAGCTTTAATGTCCACTATCTCAGGTAATTATCACAGTATCAGACAGAAATATCTTAAGGAACATTCATATAGTAACCAATTAGAGCTGTTTGCAGAGACCTGGCATGTGGGAACTCCTTGGCAAAAGCAGCCAGACCTGCAGCATGTAACTGATTTACCCTGACAAAATTCATGCTCTTTCTGCATTTTATGACACATTCACAAGTTCCATAACAGCTGAGCCAGGAGCCCTGCAGACAGTGCCTGACCTGTTGCATATTCCTGATTTCACCTCTCAGTGCCTTAACTGGGGCAGGGTTCCTGTGAGAATGCAAAATATTCTAATAATCACAGGATCACAGCCTCGTTTGGGTTGGAAGGGACCTTAAAGATCATCCCATTCCACTCCCTACAGTGGGCAGGGACACCTTACACTGGAAAATGATAGATTTTATCACATTACAGGAGCACAGCGGGGTCAAATTAAATTCTGTTTAGCACATTAACATCCACCCATTAACACTGTCTTGAAACCCCAAAGCTGGCATTTGAATGGCTGTATGTATTTAAATTTCCTGTCTAGGAAAATAAACCTATTTACAAGCAGAAACTCCATCATGTGATATTCTCTCAGGATTAGCCAAAAGGATTAGGAACTTTGGACCCACCATTTTATCCTCCTCAATCCGAGCCAATCCCACTGGGAGATGGTTGGGCAAGTGGAGCAGGAGAAGGTGCAGGTGCTGCAGAGGGTTCAGACCAACAGTAGAACTGTGCAGGAATGTTTGTTTAGTCATGATTTTCTATTTTAAGCATCAAAAATGTAGTACTGTAAGGAATTTCTGTTGAAAGCACAGTAATTTCTGTGTAATTAAGGATGTGCCATGCACTGCTCTAATTCATGTGTCAAAAGACACATAAAACTATTTCACCTTTCTTGTCTACCCACGCCTGTTTCCATAGAACCAGTTAGATTTGCTGGTACTCAGTGGTCATATGGGGATTAAAAAGTTCCACACTGAAAGTAGAAGACTAAGAATGATAAGAATTCTTGATACTAAAATCCTATCATACCAGTCAGTTAAAAGAAGGCGTAAATTTGATCCTAGCACATTTAAACCTGCATTTATATAATGATCAGAAAAGAGATAATTAACAAGCCTATGCCATCTAGTGGGCACCACGAATCCCTGTGTAGGATTTCAGTCACTCACTCCTTTTATTTGCAAAGTACAAGTGGCCACGGCAGTGAGGCTCTCCAGTGGAAATTATCACTGTCCAGATGCCAAAACAACACTTAAATACTTCTAGAGTCTCCTTTTATGGAATTTAATTTTTAATGATAACCCTCTGTGCAAAGATAACCTCACCTTTTATATCCCTAATCTCATGAGAAGGGAAACTGCACAGAAATACAACTCTGCTGTAGGACTTTTGTTAGGAAAGCTGTTGCTGGAAGCATTTGTATTAATTATATATATTAAAAAATCACAGTGCCCAGGTGAAGCTTCTTCAGCTTTCATCTTGTCTTTGAAAACTGCAATAAATCATGGTAATTAATAAAAGACTCACTAGCATTTAAACTATTAATAGTGGAAATGTTGCATCACAGGTTCTTCATAATTCCACATGTAATGATTCCTAATCTAATACTTATATCTGGTAATCACCATATAAACGTCAGTATTTTAACATAAATGTTATGAATGGTTGTGTGGTATTTTTTTAACATTTGCCAACTAATCAAATTAATGGTCTTTAATGCTGGGACCTTCTGATTTCCTTGATAGAAAAACTCCTTTTCATTCTACCCACACAAAAAAATTTGTAAAAATAACTGTAAAAACTGTTGATTATTGTTTTTAGCAGTTTTCAGTGACTCAGCCGAGGGAGAGCCCAGGGATTAGACCACATAAAAGCATTAATAAAAAGCATTTTATGTGAATTATAATCACCCGTGCCATCTGATTATTATCTATCATTGCAGTGATTTCTAGCTCAACTTGGCAGCCCTCTGCATTTCTTTTTGTAGAACATAAAACATAAAAGTCATCTAAATACATGAGGAGAGGTGAGAGGGATCAAACATTTATTCCTTTAGTTGATCTTTGGAATATAACTAAGAGGTACTTGGATATACTCAATAAGTCTTTCAAATTCACACAAGATTTTTTTGGATGTAGAACATCAGTGGTTATCCAAAGGATTTATATTTCTAATATTTCTAATATATTTCTAAAATATATTTCTATATTTTCCTTTCTAAAAGGGCTTTTGAAATTTTTGTAAATCATGAGGCTCACAAATGTAGATGAAATCAGATTGGGGGAACCCATCTATAAATTTAGGCAGCAGAATTCAGACTGAAGATGAAAAATGCCTATGAAACCTGTAACATGCTTAAGTATTGTAGAGCAGGACTGTCTGCTGTATTTGTAGGCAAATTGTTTGGAAGAAAAGGTGGGTTTTATTCTTTGTGCTCCTTTTATAGTGCCTTCAAAGCATGTCACCCCAAAATAAAGAGCTTCTACTTTGCAACCGACTGTCTTGAAGAGATGAACAGGTGAGTTATGCGTTCTCTTCAGTGTGGGATGTTCTTTATCCTGATGCTTCAATATTTCATCTCACACAGGAATAGACTCCTGGAGCCTGATGGAATGCTGGCTCAATGTTCTCAGGAATTAGCCTCCCATTAATTTCAGTAAATACATTACATTCTGTGGCTCACTTTGAGGACATTTCCTGCCATGACTAGTCTTAGTTCTGCAAAGGAAAGTTACTTGTGTTGGTCTCATCTGTGTTAATTAGAATTTTTTCTTTTGTTAATGGGCTTTTGAGGTTCATCACCCCTGTGGTGATTTGTAGGTAGAGGGTGGAAGTGTTAGTGGGATCAACGTTTCTCATATGCTAAACAGTGCACCCACACCAAAGCTTGTAAGAGTACACCCAGGTGGGGGGAGGATAGATGGATAGATGGATAGATAGATGGATAGATAGATAGGTAGACTGATTGATTGATTGATTGATTTAATCTCCTTCCAATCCCAAGAAAGCCCCCATCAACACAGAACATCAGCAGTAAATAATTTTATTCACCACATCACTGTTCCAGCATAGGGCAGAGGCAAGCAAAGTTCCATTTTTGGTGTTGCAGTGAGCTTCTAAATGTCCTTGGATGTGCTGGGAGGACATTCCAAACTTCCAGCTGGACAAGGCACTGGACAACCTGATCCAACAATGAAGCTGGTCCTGCTGTGGGTGGGTGTGGGAACAGACACCTCCTGGGAGCTCCTCTAACCCAAATTACTCCATGCTTCTGCTTTGTGATTCAGTGGTGAAGGCAGAGGTTGGGTGAAGGTGGGACAGGGCCTTAGATCCCAAAAGGCAGAGTCAGATGTCCTCGCTCCTCCTGTTACATCAGAATATTGTTTTTCCCAGCTGAGGTGGAAAGCACAAGGACACCTGGGACAAGGTCACCGTTCTGAGAAGTCTTAAATCTTTGCTGGCACAGATAACTGAAACTTTGAGGTGTTCTTACTTTGAGGCATTCATAATGTTTGCCAGCTTGGAAGGATAGATATGGATCGGTTTTTCCCTTTGGAATATTAAGGCCTAAAAATCAGTGTTGAATTGAACATTTCGATTCTGTGGCTTACATGGCTCTTCGGGTGTGTTGGGTGTGAGCCTGGATGGAGTGAAACGGTTGAGGCCTGTTCATTCTGATGAGAGTGATGAGCTTCAGTTATCAGGAAAGGAAAGGGATACTTTCAGGGTATAAGTTTGCTGAAAGGCATTTTTTCAAGGTTGTTAATATTCCATTGCTCAGTTCTGTAGCGTGGTTCAGGTCTGTTTGGACAAAACCAAAGTGAGGATGTTTTTCTGGTTTAACCCTGCCTCCCTTGATTTCTGTTGCTGGGGTAGCTCTCATTTGTTGAAGCACCATTGATCATATCTATAAATGATACATAAAATGTTCTGGCTCGAGGAAAACCAGGAAGTCTTGACACGTTTGATGAGCTGCTTTTACAACATCCATTGATTTCTCCATGGGGAGCCCAGGAAGCTGCATGTATGGCAATGAGGCCTTGGAGCACAGGAACAGCTGGGAAGGTGCCAGCAAGTCTTTTCATACCATCCCATCCTCCACAAGCTTTTTCCCTGATTTTTTGGGAGGAAGGCAAAGGGTGAACTTCTACTTGAAGTATTTTGTGCAGTATTTTTCATTCAACAATTCTGTCCCTGCAGAGCAATTGGAATTTACTCCCCACCCAAATGATGGATAACTCTGCTACCTCTGTAAAGTCCCTGGGCATCCCTGCAGCTTTTAGAGGCTTCCTGGAATTCCTTCTCACAGAGATTGTGTGTGAAACTTGAAATGAGGAAGCAAGATTCATAGATGAATAATATGTTAACATACTGATTTCACAAATCTCTCTCTTCCCAGCAAATTGCTAATCTCATAATGTGAGGAAGTTGGGAAAATGCTTTGCATGGTATCTCCCACTCCTGTTTTCAGCACAGAATTTAACTGGACTTTCCCTGCAGATGGAAGTGGGGGTCACTCATTCTGAAAAGTGAAGGACTCCTGGCATGGAAAGGAACATTCCTTATTCACTATGAGGGGAATTTTATCCTTTCTTCAACTGCCTTTACCACCAGCTTTTGCTTTAACAGCTCTTTATAGAGTTTCTCACCTCAGATTCACTGTTAATTTTTTTTCGCACTAACATTTTAATGTGCCTTTAACTCCCCATTGCTGAAGGAAGAGCTGGACCCCAGTAAGTAGGTCTGGATTATTCTGTAGCAGACCAAGGCACTCAGCTGTGGCTGAGTTTTGCCTGCTGTGTTACTCGGGTTTGCAAAATTCATGCTCGTGCTGTTTTGTCAGGTCTTACACGAGCAGAGCCGTGTTCTTAGAAATGAATTAATAATGAACTTGATGAGCTCATCTCCAGCTTGGTACTCCAAGCTTGTTAAAGGCCTTATTTCCCAGAAGTGCTTCATCTCCTACCACACCACACATAACCTGTTTATGGCTTTAATTAGCATTGAATTTAATATTCAGTTGTTTTACAATGTCTACTTTATTTGAAACTTACATGCCATTGAAGTCTGCAGTGTAGTGCATTTGCAATCTCATCATGGACTCCAAATACTAAATTTTTTAAAGTTTCTATTTTAGGCTGAATAATTTTATCACTTTTGATTTGAATAACTGGGTTAACTTTGCAGTTTTAACAACTCTCATAAATCTCAGGCATCCATTCAAGAAATATAACAAATAGTCGCTACTGAAATAGAATGATGGTTGATTTTAAAGGGGTCGCTCATATTTTCCAAGACCTGAAAGATTAAAGCACAGTATTTCTTAAAAAAGAACTGAAAATTGATGTATTCTGAATTAAATTTCTGTTTATTATAAGCAAATTTTATGGAGTCTCCTATCTACTTTTACCTATGGAATATAACCAAGTGAGTTACTCAAGACTTTGCCTAAATCTTCCTGTTTATTACTAAAGTTAATTCAGTTTTCTCCCTTAAATTTCAGGCATGTTGGTCTCTTTGACAGGTCTTGGCCAAATCAGATGGTGAGCCACATTATTTGGCCTATTTACAGTTTCAATGCACTTTGTCTCCACTTTATATGAACACCCAAGTGAAGTTCTTAGGTGTTAGTTTATATAACTCAACTAAAAGTTTCAGGCCTGAGCCCCTATTAGACATTTCCCCTCTTAAACTGGACAAGTGACCAAGAGATTGTCAAATCTGTCTGGCTTAATTTAACAGCTCTTTATCAAATAGAGCTGAGTAAGTTGTTGCAGAGCTTTTGCTCTTAGCCCCTTACCTGGTGAAAAGCCAGGAGATAACTCTGCAGAACTTGAAAGGTACTTTTCAAACAGAAATCCCTGAAATGGAGCTTCCCAATGGTGTTGTAAATAATCATAAAGAGCAGGTTTTCCTTTCTTCCTTTCATGTTCCCATAAACTTGTTTCAAATCCATGCCTAAGGCGCCACGCCAGCCCTCTAATTTACTGTTCTCACATAAAAGCTCCTAAGTGCAGCACAAGTAAAACATTTCCCTGATCAGAATTAGCTGCAGGCCCCAAGGGCTGGGTGAAGGCATGATGTTCCTGGGCGTGCACAGGGAGATAGTGGAGCTGCTGTGTCCTGTCGGGGCAAAATACTGCACCACAAATTCTTAGGACTGAGCTGGAATATTCCAAATCTCCTTTTCTGGGCATGTCACCTGCCTCCTCCTTTCTACAATTTCAGAATGATTTACCTTAGACTTGTGAAGTTCCATTTCTCACCTCATTCAGTCCGAGCCCCGGTGGCTGATGGAGTTTGCAGTGCTCAACCGGGATTGTCCAACACCATCCAAATCAGTGTTGGGGGGAGTTCATCCCTCATGCAGGAGCTAGGATCTGCACTGGCCTTCTGCACGAGTTTAAATTACAATATTAACTTAATCAAATTCTGCTCTAAATAGTTGCAGTGTGAATTACTAGAGTTCCTCTGGGAGCCAAGCAGTTGAGCTGCATTTCATATAGCATATTTAGTGATTCCAGCCCTGCACCTCTCTGAGGTGAAGGCAGTGTCACAGTCCATATTTTGATATTATCCTGGAGATATAGAGTTAACTCTGCCAAATCTGAAGATTTAGTGGTAGAAATAAAAATTTATAGAAATAAGAAATTTCATAATGATGAATTAGCCTGATATTTAACAACATTATTTGGCCTATTTGAGCTGATTTTTCAAAAACTATGGGGAAGCAGAATTACACAATTTCACAAGTAAATAATCCCATTTCTTTAAAAAATTCCCTTCTAAATCCCAACACCCACCCATACTTAAGGGCATGCTAAGATCAGTTCTCTTGCTTTTAAAGAAAGTTTTTTTTTCTCCAGAGCGTTCCTTTTGGGCCAATCATTTGGTGAAAGCTGGGGTAGAAGTTTGAATAAGTGAGTAAAATGAAGCTCCACTGTGTGACTATTTTGGTGACTTCTTTACGGTTTATTATTGGTTCTGGATAAAATAACAGCCTATCAGTTATTGAGTGCTTTTATTCTCTGTGATACATGGCTATATTTGTACAGTAAAATGCTGGTACCAGAAGGGCAATTTAATTGCTACAAAGCAGTGAATTTCTGTTGTCTATTACCCACTGGGGAAAACAAAAAGCAAACAAAAAGAACCCACCCACACCAAACCAGCTTCTGAGTACAGAGGCATAATTGCACATTTGTTTGACAGAGGAAATTTTTAAAAATTGAAAATAAGAAAAAAAAAATCCCATTAAGTGCATGAAGTAGATGCACATGAAAAGAGGGCACAGATTGGTTCACTTGTCAATTCTTAAGCTGTCTCGGGCTTTTTTTCTATTTTTCCAGCCTGACAAATCTAAGAAGACAATGCATGAAACAAGATCGACAGTCATGTCAAATTATCAAATCAGAGAGTACTCAGAGTTCATCCCATGAATGATTTTGCTTAGCAAATCCCAGCAACTGTGACAAATCAAATAGCAAAGACAGAGGCTGCTGGGTGCTGATACATGGGGAGAGATGAGCTTATGGGGAAGGATCTGCTCTGGGTTAAATTTCACCAGGAGATGGTTTGGGGCTTTGGAGGGAAATCAAGGCATTATTTCATCCACCCCCATTATACCACCCTTTATTCTCTTAATGAATGTATTACCTGCATAATCATAGAAAAAAAGTGAAAATAATGTACCTTAGGAACCCAAATGGGAAATGCCTTGATTTTTTCAGGTGTTCAGTAAGAAAGACTGGGCAGAGAAGTCAGCATAACAAGTACAAAATCAATTTTTAAATCTAGTTGTGTACTGCAGAGAATTTTACTGTGAAATCTGGAATCTGATTATCACAGGGATGTAAAAATATAAAATATAATACAAAGCTTTTGATCAGAAATCACGTGTAAACTGCACTGAATAATTCTATGTATGAAATAAATGGTTCAAGAGAATCTCTAATAGACCTAAAGATAACTTGATTCAAGTGAAATTTCACTTCCACTTAGTTCTAGCTTTTACTTTTAACCAGTAATCTCAAATGTAGATACAATCTCAAAAATTAGAAACATTCCTGCACTGAAACATTCCTAACAAAAAGCTGAGGTAGTGTACAATGGCAAGAATTAATGACGAAAAAATGCAAGGAAGATAGATTTTATTTATTATTCCTTTTAATGTGTCAGGATTTCATAAACTTCATTTTAAGGGAACATTTAATAGAGAGAAATAGTGAAAGTAGTTGGACTTTTTCTTGAATTTACACCTTTTCAGGACATGTCATTTTTTTATATATTCATTTGAATTAAATAGTTTCTTCTAAAACCAGCCATCTGGTATGTGCAATACGTGAAAATATTAGCAAATGAGACTTTTCTGAGCCACAGAAACTCAGTTCTCCTCACCTCTTCTCCATGTGTTCATGGAAAAGTTTTAACTATAACCTAAAAATTGTGACTTTTCAGCCCTTTTTTATAGCAAGAAAAAAAGGTTATTCTCTCGCCCTTGGTTTTCATTCTCCTACACTACACAAAATAGTTCTCCAAAACAGAGATTGTCCAAGTTGGTTTTGTTTTGTTTGTTTGTTTGTTTGTTTGTTGTTTTTTATTTGGGGCTTTATTTGTTTGTTTGTGGGGGGTTTTTTGTTTGTTATTTTTGGGGGTTTGGGTTTTGGTTTTTTTTGTTTGTTTGTTTTGGTTTTGTTTTTTTTAAATTTGTTCTTTTTCACTCTGGACTTGTAGAAAGGAACAGTCAAGGGGGTGAGCGTGATGCTGCTGTGGAAACTTTAATTGCCTTCACTCCCAGAACCTCCCACTAACCTTGGACTGGCTCAGCCTTTGCTCAGCAGGAGTAAACTATAACAGCCAGGAAACAGAAAAATTTTAATTGGTACAATGAGGAGTGAGTGGCATATTCTTATTTTAATACAGTGTTAGGAGAGCAAAGCAATGTGCAATTGTTTCCATTTTTTTGCCCCCCTGTAACATTTCCTAGTGTTTCTATTGGTAGGTGAACGTGCTCCTGACTCCTGACAATTCGAGGCACTTTAGGCTTCACTCTTTGATTCACTCTTTAGTATCAGGCTTTGACTCTTCAACTGCTCCTCAGCTCTTCACTGCCCTCATGCCTTCACTCATCACAACCCAGGCCTGGGGCAGAATCAGACTCTCAGAAACAGCCCTGGGCTGTAATTGCTAGGTAATAACTGGAATTATCTCAATAAATTTAACTTAAATACTACCAAGCAGCTGTATTTTATCCCAAAGCAATGACAGCAGTGCCTGTTTGTAACCAACAGAATTAATTACAACCAAGTCTGATTTATTTAGAGTTTAATTGAGACAAAGTCCAAAATTTACTTGTGCATTTTGATGACTTTACTCGAGGCTCACCTTTCCCTGCCTTTGATTCACTAGAGTATAGGCAATACAAAACAACCCACTTCTTGGACCCCTACAGGTTGTTACTACGTGCCTTGGTGTGACAGTGATTAAATCTTTTGGGGATTTGTACAGTACTGGAGGTAAAGGTTGTGGCAGAGGATCCATGGGACATTCAGTGCTGTTTTGTGTCACCACCCCTTCCAGTTGTTGAAATTATCCAGATAAAAAGGCAGGATTTGGGGGCAGGGAACCCAGCCTTCTGCCCAGGGTCAAGGTACGGGGTTGTGCACATGAGATCCCAAAGGTGGCCCCGCCAGGGCAGCCCAGGCCTCCTTGTGACCACGGGGAAGTCCCAGAGCTGGTGGGGCACAGCTCTGGAACCCAAGTCAGCAATCCAGTCCCTGGGGTTGTGCTGGCCAGGTGCAGCACACAGAGTCCTGCTGTGCCCGACTCTGTGGAATGTGCATCCTCCATCCCTCAGGAGTCCAGCTCTGACAGGAGCTCCCAGTGCCCAGCTGGACCCCAATGTTTGCCCACAGGGCACCGGGGGCAGAGTTCAAAACCAACTGCCTGCCTTTCCAAGCTCTCCACAAAGATCTTTTTATAACCTTGACTGCAGTTTTCTGAAAAATGAAAGTGGTTTGCTCATCAAGGAAATTCATCAAGTTTATGTAGGGTTCTTTTCGAACTGAGTTTGCATTTCCTTGGGAAAAACAATCAACTGTAAGAAAATGAGCTGTAATCTCACCACTTGTATATCTCCTGATTAACCTCAAAAATGTTCTCTCATGCTTTTTTTTAAAACACAAAACCTAAAATGGAGATTCTATTTCTTTTATGAGAAGAGATTTTATCATGATAAGCCACTGAATGTCATCAGATAACCCTTTATGTTGGCTTGACAAAGAGCTGACTCTGAATTGTGGTAAATGAGGTAAGAAAGTCCTTGTCACTATAGCTGGGGATGGTCTTGGCCTTTGGAAGAGAAAAGCCTGAGCAGCCTTAGAGAAGGAAGATTAACTTCAGCTAATTACAGATTTGGCCATTGAGGCCATATTCCTAAAGCTGATACTCTGGGTATCCTCAGAACAACCCTGGTGCTGGAAGGTCAATCCTAACACTTCATAACTGGAGTCCATATTTGCTTCCAAGATCTGACACCCTCAAATTAACAACAGGCAACAAAAGGATTTTGCAAGAAATTTAAGACAATATAAATTTCCACACACTGACCACACAAATGGCTGAGTCTGTTTTAACTCGGAAAGTGGTAATTAGTCCTAATTTATTGTTGGTGCTTAAGCAGAACTTCAGTTGAAGGCACTGAGCCATCCTGCTTAATTGCCAAAGGCATATGGCAAAGTATGACTAAAACTATTTTGCTCCAGTGCTAATGAGTTTAGAAATTTGGGAACAACTGATGAAAAACTGGTGAATACAAACACTTAATAACAAGCAGGGAATGATGTCATTGCCATTCCTGCAATAAAGGATCTGCCTTGCAAGGGAAGCAAATGCTGGGCGATCAAGGCACCATTTGCTGAGGGAAATGATGCCGGTGAGCACTGTGCAAAAGCTCTTCTGTAAATCTGTTAATCCATTTTAAATGTACTTCCCTCATGATAAAAATGAGTTATTGATGTACTGATGCAAACAACGGCTGTAAGCAGTCCTAACCCTGCAGTAAGTATTTGGGTAAACTAATCATCATTTCCATTTTCATCTCCAATTTGCTCACTTCTGGCTTAATACTGAGAGGCAAAGCAATATGATTGTACAGTTCTTTATTTTCATAGTTCTGCAAGTAAATTAAACCCTCTCACAACTCCCTGTAAGAAGTGAGCATTGTTGTCCCCTTTGGCTACTTAGGAAAGTCATAAGAGCCGTGGAAGGCTCTGCTGCAGGCCATGCAGTGATTCAGTGCTGTATCCAATATTACAGATTAAGATCATTGCTAGGAGCCTCTGCGGAGCTGCTGAGACCAGGATATCAATACGTGCTGAACTGTGCGCTATTTTTAGTGGAGAGTTCACTCTTCCTTCATTTTCTGCCTCCTTGCTGTGCCTCCCATCTCCCACACACCACTCTCCTGGACAATAACAGTCACATATGTCCTTAAAAGCCTTTTTTCTCGTCTAGAACAAGTGGGAAAGAATGACACTGAACAGTTTTCTTGTTTTAATCTGCAAAACAACTCATCCTTTTGATAATGCATGTTCTGTTCACTAATGTCTGACTTGAGGCCTGTGAAAGATGAATTTGTCATTATAATATTCATTAACCAAGAAGGTAATTATTAGCACATTTGATGTTGCAAATGTACAAAAAGGAAAAAAGAGCTGCTTCTAGATAAACTCTCACATCAACATTCTGGGAAATTAATGACATAATTAAGAATTTAGTCACTGAGGAAGGGAATGGTTAAAAACATCCCAGGCATTATAGATGTCACTATTAGGGCTTTTTTCTTTTATTATATTTCCTTGTTGATGAAAATAATTCTTGATTTTCCATTTGCTGAACATTAAGAAGAGATTTTTCCCTCTGTGTGTAAATTCCCTTTTTTCCCTTGTTTTTCAATTATGTATTGTATAAACATCCAGTAATTTTACACAAAGAAATCTCAAAAGGTATTTTAACCCAAATAAACTATAATATTTTCCTAATAAAGTAAAGAATCTTACTTTCTTTTAAATTAAATAATTTGGGGACAAAGAAAGCACATCCAATGCCAAATGCAAATATTGAAGTACTTGCAATTTACCAAGTCTTGTTTTAGAAACCCAAAAGCCTGTATTAAACAGATTTAGGGAAAATAATGTTGATATCACAGCTCAACAACACTATATGCTTATATCACCAGCATTGTGAATCCAGACTAGCAAATAACCAAACTGCCATAGGCTGTTTTAGCTTTCTGAGGATACAAGTTTAATATAACTTATTTCCTGACACAGGTTTTCAGACAATAATTATTATAATTCTATTTTATTTTTGAGTATTATGGCAATTCAGGCAAGTTCTTGAAATAAATAGAAGCAGCAATCAGAACAAATGTGATAAAACCTTCACTCCCATTTATCAACCACCCAACACATCTGAATTGTGGGTTTAACAGCCTTTTTGCATTAGGTGTTGTGATTGACTTTTCTAGATGTTAAGAATGTGGATGCCCTCAGATTTACATGAGATGTTCCTTTTAAATACCTCTCTTCCTCATTTTTATCATTCCATTAGATGGATGAATCGTTTGGGTCTCGCAGCAATTGGTTACACACCTGATGACAAGGATATTCACCCAGATGAAGGTAATGCTTCAGTGATCATAATTAGGAGAAGAGAGCAGACACTACAAATCTGTTCAGTATTTCAATAAAGCCAGAGAGGTCATAACTGACTTCTTCATCAACATATGGCCATATCTTTTCAAATACCAATTATGACAGGAATACATTTCCTTGAAGAAATACATTTATTGGAGTCACCACCAAAGAAAATAAAATCCTGAACAGTAATTTTAAGAAATATTTAAAATGAGTGATAAAGAGAATGCGGAGGAGTGATCTCCCAGATTGCAGCCCTCAGTGATGTTCATCCCCCTAAAACAAGGGCACACATCACAGATTTGGGGCAATGTGTGCTTCAGCAATATTTGTTTGCACTTCCTGAGCTCAGGTGGCAGCCTTGAGCTTTCCCCAGCACCCACTGTTATGCCTGCTTAAATTAAGCGTTCAGGCTTGGCTCTACTTCAGCATCTGGAATGAGGTTTGTGTTTGAAAGTCTGTGAGAAGATGGTTGTTTTTTTTTGTGCAGTGGAAATCAGGTGCCCAAGCTGCCTTCTATAACACTTCCCTAAAGCATTCGGAGTTCCTTCACTCCCTATGTGTTTGAGGCACCAGACTTTTCCACCAGCTCATTCCTCAGTGGCTGCCAAGCTCTGCAGGTGACTGGGGAACGTTTACCTTGCCGTGGAAGTGTGTTGCTAAAATGTGGGATCTGCTTGCTTGTGGAAAAGCACCCGAGTGAAACCTGGACTGCTTTGTCAGCAGATTACTGGAGTGAAAGCGACCAGGAGGACATCGAGGGCTCCCTGACCCTGAAGCAGGAGGGCTCCTCCACGCTGTGTGACACCTACCACCGCACATCCTCAGTGAGTCACAGACACTGCGTGTGACCCCAGGTCACCAAAAACACCTGAGTGCCTTGACTTGCACTTCCCTGTCCTGGGATATTTCAGCGCCATAAAGGCGGCAGAACAAAGCCGGATGTGATTGTAGAAATTAAATTACTGCTGTTCCCCATGAGCCAAGACCTGGATTTTTCCATACCAATTGGTTAGAAAGGAAGGAGAGTTAAATGTCTCCTGACACAGATCTGTCACCAGACTGGACATATGACCTTTTTTTGTAGGACTGGTGAAACTACACATCATCACATCATAACAGGAACAGAATATTCAAATTTTACTTTTGTTGCAGAATATGAAAAGAATGTGGTGAATTGGATAGTTTGTATTAATTGAGACTGATTTTCAGTTATGAATATTGGACACTGGATGCTAGAGATCAAGATCAGCTCACATTCACATGGTAACACAGTGTTTTAGTTATTTTCTGAAGAACAAATCTTTCTAGGAAAGGGGGTTTTCTTACAAGATTGTGTACAATACCATGGTAATGACAGTTTTGCAAATAGAACATTTCTATTAGACAAAACACAGGAAATTATGGTAATTATTCTATGATTCTAAGCACAGATAGGACTGTTCTCTATTTTTCTTTCAGATTTTTCTTCAGCGTGAATGACATGATCCTCACACAGCCAGAACCAAAGAAAGAGTGACTGAGACAACAGCATCACATGGGTGAAGTTCAGACTGATTTTCACCCATGTGATGCTGTTTTATCAACTGGGATACAGGTTAAGCCCCTCCCTTTCTGTTTTTTCACATTTTTGCCTTTCTCTTTGTTTTGAATTAAATTTATACACAGACCCAGCAGAATTCACTCAAATTATATCACAAGTTCAACAGTCCCTAAGCCAAAAATCTTCCTGGGTGCTGAAGTTTTTTTTGTTTGAGCTTGGTTTTTGGTTTTCTTTTCTGTTTGGCCCCTAAAAAAAAAGGAAACAAATCCAATTACGGTTTCTTTTGGAGACTTCCATTGTCCTCAGCTGGACTGAGTGTAAGCTGGAAGGATCTTCAGGAAACCTGCACCAGTTTTACACTTTTCTTTCCATAAGGAGTTGCTTGTGGGCAGAGAATGTGCAAAATAAGAATAGGGAGTGGTTCAAACAGCACTTGTATAAAAGTTGTCACTGCTAATTCTCTTCTGTTTACAGTGGTTCATGTTACGACAAATCAAACCCATCAGTCCATCTGATTATAGATATCATACAGTATTTTACACTACAGTCATTTTCTTGGGTCTGTTCAAAACATTGTCTCATGGGAAGATGTTTTTGTATCTTTCCAGGTGAATTCTTCAAGTCCATTCCCTGAAGCCAAACAAGGTCGACACTTCTCCAGTGAATCCACGTATTCCCATTCTTCTGCCGAGGACTCCCGGCAGGATGCAGCAGGCAGCACACACTCCTCGGGGTGCAGACCTCCCTACCGAGAACGGCGCTCGTGGCAGGACCTGATAGAGACTCCCTTAACCAGTTCAGGGCTCCATTTCCTCCAGACTGTCCCTCCGGAGGCGGAGTACGTGAGCAGCCGGCCCGGAATGTCACCGGACAAACGGAGACAAGCCACGCTGCCTGTCCAGAGGCGCCACAATTTTGAGCAGGATGGGCCTTTTCCTCTGGTGGAATGTCCGAGGGGACACAGCTCCCATGGGCGGCCCCAGAAACAGCGCAGCCAAAGCCTTCCCCGAAACAGAGACGTCCGCGGGAAGGGACACATAAAGACCATTGAAGGGACCGACGACGATCTGGAAGAGAAGGTTCCTATAAGAAGGCACAATAGTTTCTGTGCAGAAGGTAAGCTCTGGGAGATGTTCTGATCCACTTTACTGCCATCAAAATCCAGAGTAGTATTGCCACTATTCTCAGCAAGGATTTGGTTGTTGAGCTGCTGGATGTTAACAAACACAGAAGTTTGTACTTGAAATGTCAAGATGTAGCACTAAAAGTTGAGGTTTGGGATGATGCAAATGTTCTTGTCTCATCAAAAGAGACATTGCAGAACTGAGTAATAGGTTAAGATAGTACGGAAGTTGCAGCACCGGTGATTTTAGAGACTTCACCTGAATGATCAGGTTTGTTTTTATGTTTCTTTCTTTCCTTTCAGAAAACATAAAAGAAGTTGAAGAAATCACAGATGGTCTGCAAGAGCTCTACAGAACTCTGGAAGAAGCCAGTCTGTCAGCGTTTGGAGAACAGCGACCCTCCACCAAGCAGGAGTTCCGCAAGTCCTTCGTGAAGCGATGTAATGACCCTGTGATCAACGAAAAGCTGCACCACATCCGAGTCCTAAAGAGCACTTTAAAAGTAAGGCTTTATTGCTGGTTTTGTGTGTAAGGGATATAAGCCAGGGAAAGTCTAATTGTGCATTCTGTGCTGAAGGGACCTTAAAGCCTGTACTGTTCCACCCCCTGCCATGAGCAGGGACACCTTTCGCTATCCCAGGTTGTTCCAAGCCCTGTCCAACCCAGCCTTGGACACTTCTAGGGATCCAGGGGCAGCCAACAGCTTCTCTGTGCCAGGGCCTCTCCACCCTAACTGCAATGAATTCCTTCCCAATATCCCAGCTAACCCTGTCCTCTGGCATTTTGAAACCATTCTCCTTTGTCTTTAATGTTACTTACTTAATGTATGTCTTAATCTCTTTACATTTCTATTGTTAATGCTTTTTTGTAGCTTTCAAATTAAGTTTCAAAGAAACTAAAAATTCTTGAAAGCAAACATGTTCTAGCTTAAAGAAAAAAAAGAGATTATTTGGCACTCTGTGTAGGCAAGTTGTACCACGTGCCACAGACTGAGCTGTCAAAGAGTTTATGCTATAATAGTGGCTGAATTTAGGTAAATATTAAAGTTTCCATAGTAGTTTTCCTGGAGCTTGGCATTAAAGTTAAAGAAAAAATAAAGTGCTGAAGTACAAAATTTTATTTTGACTTGTCCTCTCTCTTTCTGTAATTTGCTAGGCAAAAGAAGGGGATCTCACAGTTATCAACAGCCTTCTGGATGACCCCAACTTAACATCCAAGAAGTTCAAAGATTGGAAATTAAAGAACTATGAGTTTTTCCTGGACATTTGTGAGTACAGTGCTGCTGGGAAGTCTCACGGCGGAGCCTCTGAACTGGCCAGCTCAGCCCCAATGCTGACGCACACACACTCCTTCATCGAGACCCATGTGTGACAGGAGCCTCAGCCTGGGTCACTGCTGGGTGCCCTGCCAGATGCAGTCAGACAAACACTGGTGAATTTATTGCTAAGGTACTCAGCAGTACTGTAAATACTTGGGTAAGAGAATAGTGCCACAGGATGCCTACTACATTGCATGATAAAACAGTAATATTCTTTACAAATTTTTTTGTTTGCTATTATCAACCAACATCCGTATCAAGCTCTGCATTAGAAAGAAGTGGTGCAGAAGTGTAACTGAAACAAATACCTGTATATTTAAAGTACTGTACTAAAACTCAGTTTATAATATGAGCTCCTAGAATCATTTTATATATTTAGATATATATAAAAATACATATCTACGTATATAAAATGTAACATGTAGTTGACATTTCCTTTTAAAATGCCCTAAAGTTCACATTTTCACACATCTTTTCTGGAGAAAAAAATATAAAAAATGAAGGCATGACTACATTGGCCACTCTTAGAGATGAACATTTATTTTTGCAACATTTCCAGGTAGTGACCATCTTTGCAAATAAAAGGACAGAGTTATCAAAATGTAAACTCAATCCCTATAGTGTGCCTTAAAATGTACACTGTACATCTACGAAATAGATCCCAGTCTGGCCCTATGGGCACTCTGTACATGCCATTTAAATACTGTGTTTGTAACGTGCTGTGCCTGCCTTTAAATGAAGGAACATGAGCAAGCAGGTTCGGCACAGAGGTAAGATATGAGTAGAACAATATTGGTTGTTCACTAATGCTGCAAATTAAACTGATTTTAATAGAATTTGAAGTATTTCATGGTGAAAGAAAAAAACAAAACATCTGCACTGACTAAGGTAGCACTGCAGGTTTTCATCATTTCTTCACTGTGAATTTAAGTGACACATGACTGTGAGTCACAAAATTCAAAAATAAAAGCATGAGAATGAAGTTAAAAAAACCTCCTGAACTAATCAATTGCATTCTGTGATAGACTAACATCTGTAACTGAGTTAATTATTCAAAATTATGTAATGTCTGGCAATAATTTTTAACTGCTAGCAGTACATTTGCAAGTGAGTGAAGTTATTTAAAACATTGTTAGAAAACCAATCGGAATTGATTGGTTTGGGAAGACACACAAGTCATGCAGTGTACTTCACTTTCTTGCCTGGGTGAGAACAGTTTGTAAGAATCAGATTTTAGGGAAAATACTCATATTCTTGGGGAAAAAAGATCACTCTGAATGCTACTGAACATAGATTTCAAAGCCATTCTCAGTTTGCTTTTACTCTGCTTGTTCTAACAAGCAAAATGATGGGGATATGAATACAACTCATGTCATTTCACTGAGATAGATTTCACTGAAACAAATTCACTGATAATTTTTTTGCAAGATAAACCTAATTGTCTCTCATCCATCAAGGACTGTAAAATGAATGTAGTTCAGTATAACTGAGAAAAAAAAAAATCTCAGTGAGGTCCTAATATTCAGGAAGAGATTTCATTATTTCCAAATCCAGACTAGGTGAAGGTGTTCTGAGTGTTCAATTCTATCTCCACAGAGCAGCTGAAGGGGGCTGACCTTGGCTGGACAGGGGAAAAGTGTCATGGGAAAGCTCCTGGATTGAGACAAGGACAGGGAGATAATCTGCTAATGGTTATTGTAGGCAAAACAAACCTGACTTGGGAAAAATTAATTTATTAACAATTTAAAATACAACTGCATAGTGAGAAACAAAGACAAAATTAAAAATACCTTTCCCTTGCCTCCTCCCTTCTTTCCATTCTTAATTTCACTCCTTTTTTTCCAGCAAGCAACAGGATAAATTATAGAAACCATTTAGAAATTAATTCATATTACATGCAAGCAGTGACAGATGGTCATAGAAATAGTTATGTAGATCAAACTATCTAAATTCCTAAATAAATTTAAATATGCTTATTGTTTCAGACCCAAAAGATGGTTTGTACTTTCATAATGCAAAGGTCTATATTATTTCCAAATATCTTTCCAAAAGGGTTTCAAATGCCACTGCATCATCACACGTTAAGAGAGCATATTCAGTGAAGTCATAAGTGAACAGAGAACACTACTTATAGATACAGATGAAAATGAGAAACATAAATTTCTCAGAAATAACCCAATTGGTAGGGAAAACAGATTACCTCTGGTTTAAGTTTAAATATAATTTCTATAATATGAATAGGTAAGATAAGTAGTAGAGAGTTCATACTTTTTCTCAGCTTATCTTTAAAAATCTTTCAGTGTCATGAGATCGTTGTTTCTGAAACTTTCTGTCACTCACTTAGAATTGTGAGTCTGCATTCTGCTTTTGGAGAGCAGCTCTCAGCAAATGTGATTTGCACTAAATAGGCCAAATAAATTGTCCAGGAGATTCATGAGATGAAATCAGATGAGATACACTGGAGAAATTCCCTCTAATGGGCTTAAGATAAACTGGGAGAAAAGTTTGAACCACTTGTCTGCTTGTGACACTTGTGGCACTGCTTGTGACTCAGAGGAAGCAAAATCTAATTGCTAAATTAAGCAATACAAAGACTTTATTCTTTCACAAATGTCAGCAGGTAGCTGGAAGTCATTTCACAAGAACTTATCCTCCTGGCATATGTACTCAAGCCCTTCCCTCCCTGCCACGGGTTCCTTCCTTCTGGATGTAGGTGCAAATCTAAAAGGTCTGCAGAGAGTAATGTAGTCACCTCAGCACAATTATTTGGATTTTCACCACCTTCGAACTCACTGGAATGCAAAGTGCAATACAGATACTCTATTTAAAAATTCATGCACCAAATCCTGCTCATGTACTAAAATATGTCCAATTCTTCTGCACTGACAGGTACTTAAACACACTGTACAAAGCAGCTGGAATTGTGGTCATTTTGATGCCATATTTTTAAATAATAAAATAACAAATCTTGCCTGTTGAGTTCATCTAGGGAAATAAACATCACCTGTACAACAGATTTATTAATTTACCAGTTTTCCTACCTGAATTCTCAGGTAAAATTTGGGTTTTAACATATACAACAACAGGGAAATGTTGTTTGGATGTGTTTTATTTAACTGGATCCTATTAATGTCTTCATTCAGAGTTCCTGCAGGTTAAATGTCTCAGCCCTTCTCTGACACTCCACAAGCTGAGTCTTGTTATTACTGCCTATTTTTCATTACAACTGATTTAATGGTCCCCCTGAGCTACTGATTCCCCTCCTTTTATGATACTGGTCTGTATTCAGTGACATGCCAGATCTTTGAAAGTGTCTTAATAGCTCTCTCAGCATCACTTCCGGAGAGAACCAAGACATTTTTCTTAGTTTCATTATTTTAAGTGAAAACTACCCTGAGCTTGCTCTAATTGACACGAACAAAATTCAAAGGAGGAGGAGAAGGAGGAGTGGGTTGTTTTCAGTATATTCAGCTCTTGGCAGCTGCCTTTTGAGCTGGAGATATGGTGCTCCACTGTCTTTATTTAAGGAAAAAGAAATGAATGTTGCAGAGGATTGTTCATGGCCAGTGAAGCCTACTCACTTCTCTCAGCAGTTACAGAGCACTTTCTCCAAGGTCTTGTGAAGGACGTACAGGTACCTTTGAAGGAATCACTTTACAGTGGCTGTGGGAAGGGCTCAGCCTCCTCAAAAATTGTACAATTTTGCTGCTGACCTTTAGGAGATTTCACTTTAAATGTTAATAGGACCTCTGGGAGAAAAATGAAGAATCTGATAGAAATTGTTTAACTCAACAGAAATCTGAGGAGAACAAAGAACATTCTTATCTTTGTCTCAAGTAATGCAAATCAGACTAAGATTAACACATACCTTATTTGCCATATTCTTTCTTCATAGGGTCTTACTGCCTTCTGAAGTGATAAAAACGTTCTTTCTGCCAAAAAATAGCAGTATTTATGACCAAGGTGATATAGCTAGGGGCTGTTGATCCTTGAGAAGAGAGCTGTTTTGTGATAATTCACCAACAGTTTGTACAAATCCTTCATGCAGTGGGAACAAAGTTCTTCTAAGATGGTTTGTGTAAAATGACCCTTGGCTAAGATAAGATGCAGCAGAACAAAATCAGCCCCCTCTGCAATGCCTGTCAGCTGCCCCTGAACTAGAGGATACCACCAGGCAATTTAATTATAATTTAAACACTCAGTTTGTCAGTAAAAGCAAGTCTTGTGTCTCAACATGGATTCCGACTGTCCCCAGATCCAGTCCTAGGGAGATTCCTTAAGGAAGAAAGGACAAGCCTGTCTGTGTTGCTGGGCCTCAGTTTGAACCCCATTCATGGCATACTCAGGTTTCCTACATTTAATTTTACAGAAATAAGTGTTGGCTTGGTCTCATAAAGGATTTTATTCTCTCCTCAGTTTTCACAGTAGGGAATGGTGCTTTAGGGCAGCCAGAAGGGCACAGATTTTCCATGGTGGATCTTCCATGTACCACACGCCTCAGGCCACAACACATCACCTTCTTTGCTGCCAAATGATGTTTATTTACCACTGATACAAAAAATGGGTAATAACAGGAAAGACTGGAGATTGGCTACTCATTTATATTCAGTATTAAAAAGCTCATTTTCTTCCAGAATGTTTCCTTCACTATAACTGAGGCTCAGGATAGGTTTCCCAGGCAGGATGCTGTTGGGAAAGGTCCTCCATCTCCTCTCTCAGTTGAATCCACACTATGTGGCTGCGGTTCTTGATGGATGTTAAGTGGGGATAGATCTTAAAATCACACCTGAGCTGTATCAGGTGATGTATAGAAATTTCATAGCTATTCAAACCAAAACTAGTAAGCTGTACTTCCTTAGTTGATGTTTATAGTTATTTTCACTGCTTCATTACACACAAGCAAAGTGTTATGTTTCTGATCAGTTCCACTCTCTAAAACGTGGGCAGGGAACTCTCCACTCTGGATATAACTAATAGATAAAGAAACATTTTTAAAGCTTATTTTCTATATTTTACGGGTCTTGCACATCCAGAAGGAGGTTTATAAATAAGATTGTTTAAGCTTTGATCAGGTTTGAAAACAGGTGATATACTACTGGGACCTCCTCTTCATAAAAATATTTAAATAATTCAGACAGAAACTGCCTTCAGGAAAAGAAGCATATTCACTCTTAACACAGGCCAGACAGATATCGCTTTATTTTTATCAAGAACATATATGTGTTAGGAGTGACAGTTAGGAACTTTAGGCATTAATGCCACTGTATGAGCAGTATCTGAAAGAAAGCAATGTTGTAAAAATGATCAAATACGTTGACAACCTGCTGTTTGACCAGCTAAGCCCTGTAGCTTCTGTCCTCACATTTCTAGAATATTATTCATCCTCAGGCGTTGGTGAGGGTATCAATACAGATCTTTTTACTAACAGTAAATGCATCTGTCCGAATGCTGCAGATTAACTAAGGATGTCACATTATACATATTAACTACTGCATTTTTTCACTAGCAACCACAAAACAAATATGTCTTAACAAATGGTGTTCACTGGCCAAAATACTAGTAAGACCCTGTTATGAGTTAAGACTTCTGTTTTACTGAGAAACAAGGATTTCAGCTTAAAAATCTGATGAGAAAACAGGTTAGGATAAGAGAAATGCACTAGTATTAATAAACGTTTTACATTCGACACATACTGTATTACAAAGACAATATCTCCTTGTAAGACCATTATTTGCTGGGCCATAGGTGACTTCCATCTAGGTTACTAAATAGCTAATAAACCTTGTATAGAGCCTTTTTTAGATAACGCTTACATGTATGGAAATGTATGACACCCTTGTACTATGGCTTGCACTTTACTTGCATTAAACTGTGAAGTAGGCTGTAGTAATGTCTTTGTATATTCAGGGGTTGAAATACCAAAGCACTGGAGTATCGTACTGCTGGTGTTCAACCTGTCCAATGTGCTGATAACGTGTATTTTGCAAACCCCACCAACTTCAAATCTTTGGCAAATAATGCTGTGGGGGTCTCCATGGTCTTTGTTTCTTTGTAAATATAAACATTCTTACTGTTTCTGTAGCAATAGGAGGTTATAAACCCAACTTTCACTAGGACTGTTTTCAATAACAAAAAAATAAAATTTAAAAAAAAAAAAAAAAAGTCTATAGCGCCTTGTATAAAAATCATGGAGACTCCATGACCTGTGGGCATTTTTGTTTACAAGCAGTATGTATATACGTATTAGAGGCAGAACTGTTATTTATCACAAAGTTATATTGTGGATGATTCTTTCTTAAATAAATATATGTTTTCTGTCATTACGAGAAATAAGTATTTTAGAGCCATCTTGAGAAGTTTGAAGTGTCGAGCTTCACATACGAGTAATCTTCCACGTTTCAGCGTTGTTTTTCTAGTCAGCTGGGAGATGGACTGAGAGGCAATGGAAAACCACCTGTCCATGCCAGGGAAAATGCTGGAGTTGCAAGGTTTTGAGCATTCTGCAACTTTTCTATAATACCCATTGTGCTTAATGCTTTGACAAGCAGATGCTCCATTGGTACCACAGTAAGTCCCTCAGCTCATGGATGCTAGAGAGAAAACCAATGGTTCTAGACTAATACAGGTCAAACGAGGTTTCAACCCCTGGATAACACAGTATTTCTTCAGTTTCACAACAATATTTTTAATTTTATACTTGTCTATGTTGAGAGACGATCCAGTAGTTTCAATAGGCGATGAACATTAGGTTTCTTTTTTCCCTCTTTCCAGATGAGTTCTGTGTGAATTACTGTAACCAGCTGCGTTTTCTATCACAGATTAATAACTTGTTAACTTTTTGTGTGTCTACAATGAAAATTTATGAATGGAAAACTTCACTGTGTGTTGCTCACTGGGCATATACCTCATGGTACATTGCACAGACGTGTAAGTTGTAAGTTGCACTGCAACATTCAAAAAAGGAACATATTGCTCTTTTTTCAAAGATATTAACTTATTTAAGAGATATAGTCTGTACATTATTAAAAAAACAAAAACAACAAAAACAAAACCAAACATTTATTCTTCCTAAATTCAAACAAAGCTTTTGTTTTGAAGGGTGGAGGAGGGGGGGTTGTAAACTTCAGTTGTAAATTTGGACTCCAATAAAGGAATTATCTGCACTTAGATTGTGTGTTTACGGGGGATTTTCTGTGTTCTGAAGGTGACCGAGGCTGAGTGTGGTGTAGGTTGAGGGGCATCGCAGTCGATCTGAGGGAGATCCCGGCTGAGGGGGATCCCTGCCCACCTTAGGGCGATGCCGACTGAGACGAATCTCTACCCGATTTAGGGCGATCTCGGCTGAGGGCGATCCCGCCCCGACCGAGGGGAATCTATCCCTGCCAGCTTTGGGACANCCTCGGGCCCCGCTCCCGCCATCCCGCCGGCTCGGGGCAGCTGCGGCGGCTCCGTGCGGCCCCTCGGGAACGCCTGGCCCGCCCGCAGCTCCGCCGGTGCTGGGGGGAAGGAGCCCCGGGTGCCGCGGAAGCCGCGGTCAGGTGCAGGAATGGGGGCAGTGGGAGGTCTTTGTGGGGGTGTGGGACGTGAGGGGGAAAGAGCTGGTCCGAGAGGTGGTTAAATGGTGCAACAGGGAATAAAAGCAGTGTTTCTCTTCTGGTTCTTCTCCACGTACTCGCAGCCCCCGAAACACCTTCAGCTCGAGGAATATCGAGATGATAGTTTGATAGTAACAAGATAAAGTGCTAGTGGTGCTGTACATCACTAAAGCAAGGCTGTTAAAATCATGGTGTTACGAGCTATCAGGGTTACAACTATCTAAAATATCTCTAGTTGAACGAACAGTGTCTTTAAACAGGAAAACATGCATGTAAAGATCTAAACTTCCTCAGAAATATTTAGACAAGTTTTCCAGTTTTCGCAGCCGAATTGATAAGCAGGTCGTTCTCACATGAATCTTCATATAAAATTTTTTAAAGCATTTAAAATGTGTATGTATCTGCAAAGAAAATAATGATGTCATCGAGGACCGGCAGAGAAATTAAAACAGTTTGTTATGGCAAAAGAAACTGTCTTTGGCTTTGCTGCCTGGCTGGGTGATCTTGAAGTAGTTTGGCTCAGTACATAAATCCGAATGATTCAGTATCTTCAGTGAAGTGACTTTACTTCATGTGCGTTCTTCACTATTTACTATGAAAATTTATTAATAAGAATTTTATGCTTAAGATTTCACTCTCTGTGGGTCACCATCTGGCAGACCCAATCCGTGGAGCATCTGTCAGTGAGCTGAGGTGAAGTGGAAGGATCTCTTCCACTTTTGTGGGGGTTTTAGGTGGTTGTCATCAGAGATTTATAAATACATACCTGAATTAGGATAGGTTTGGCCAATAAGCTTCTGGCAATCATCATGTCTCATGTAACTTCTGAGAAAAATAAACCAAAAGGATCTGAGACAGTTTTGTGATCCACTTCAAGACATCTGAGTGGTAGGAAAAAGTCATAGACCTAGACTTGTTATTCTTTAATTAATTAATTTTTTTCATGGAAAATATGAAATGAGGTAGCTGCTAAATTTTGATCTTATTTTAACCTGGCTAGTGGGTTCCCATTTTGTGTTAGAGAACTCATATTTTTTTAATGTAAATCCATGCATCAGATTTTTGGATATACTCCACTCCTCTGGTTCCATTTGTTTCGAGGCACTTCTTGACTTCAGGGCAAGTTTCCTGATTCGTGTTCCAATTCTTGAAGCAAGCATACTGAATTTGCAGTTTCAGTGGGAAACAATGTCTTGGAGATTAGCATAAATTAACTATGTGGTTTTATTATGGCTTAGTTTGTATTCTGCATGTTTTGAGTGGAAGATAGTAAATTCTTTGTAGTGATGTAGCTTTTTAATCTTTTTTTTAAATAAAATCTGTATTTTTTGATAATTGATAAGATTCCAGCACTTTGAAGTAGATTGTTTGAAATGCAAAGACTTAAAGCCAGAATTACCCAGGTACATTTGACAGTTTTATTATTATATTGAGATTGGTTTTACTCCAGTTATTAAGAGGTGCAGCTGTAACAATTTTCTGCTAGAGAGCATATAATGCATTTCTTCAGCAAATAATTGCTGTTCAGTCTTTTCATCAAAAATATTGCCATGTCTGTTTGACTTTGGTGTGCTTTTTAAGCCTGGAGAAAATCAATCCTTTGGGTTATCAGTGTTGCAGGTCAGGAACTTGGCAGTGGTTTTACAGGGAATATTTTAATACAGGCCGTTGACCTTTCCTTCTGGTGGTGTTTAGCTCTGTGTCTGTGCAGAATTCATCTCCAGAAATGTCACCTGGCTTCATGGCTTTTGTAGCTGCAGCAATTTCTTGAATTTCTCAAAAAGAAGATTTTCATTTATTTGTAAGTCAGTTATCAGCTGATGTTCTGCAGTCATTCTACTAGCTGAATGTGTAATTCCAGGGTGCTTCACAGCTCCAGCTTGTTGCAGGTGTTTTCCTCTGTGCTTCTTTCCTGTTGATGTAACAGTATGATCCTGCCATTTCTTGATTCTCGGTAACTTCTGGAGAAGTTTTTATAGGTAAAATACATTTTGGTTTCTGTATCTAAACAATATATGATTTTCCTTGTTTAATATATAATGCCTTGTAATTAGCTTTTAATAAAATAATTTCCATAAATTAATACTAGAAACAACTTAAGTAATTGAGGTCTTTTTAGTGCACCTAAGGACCAAGATAAACAGCTCCATGCAGTGAAGTCTCTTTAGTGTAGTCAAGGTGATGTTGCTTTTTCTTTCACTCTCGTTCTTGTGATTTCAGTAGAAAAGAGTGAAACCCTCTTGGGATAACTGTGCCAGTGTAAATGTTAGCCAGTACAGCTGTTTCCTTGGATCTTTAAACATTTATGTTTTTGTCTGCAGACACCCAAAAGTAAAGCAATTACTGTCAGTCAGGAGCTGGACTGCTTTGATCATGCCATGTATAGCTTTCTCTTTTATACTGAGCACAGATTCCATTGTGGCTTTTTAAATATATGGGGGTTTTTTAAGTGAACAATACACCTTTTCATGCTATGTCACTTTCAAATTCAGTTTTCCTTCTAGTGTCTACTGAAAATTGGGGTGTTGTTCTGGTAGCGTACTGTATGGAAATGAGCAATGAATTATGATATGTTTAAAATAGTTTTTCTTTAATAATTCTTCAAAAATGGAATTCCTGCGTGCTGAGTAAATTACAGCTGAACTTACCCTAACAGGTGATGGAAGCATCAGTGTGGCTTTGAACACAGTTCTTCCTGGTATCTTAGCAGTAAAACTGTTGTCAGGGATCTTTAACCTTTTCTTTACCATAGTAATTTGAGAAAATCTTTGTGTAAGTCAGAAGACATTTCTAAAAGGCGTAAGGCTTAAAAAATGTTTTAAAAGTGACCTGTTTAATCCCATATTTCATCAATCCCAAGAGAAATTTTAATTTCAGAGTTAAGACTCCCTTTTTTCATCTCTCTGTCCCAGGTGGCAAAACTGGCAGCTCTTTCTTCTGGGCTGCCATTTGTATGTATTACTGTATATGCAGGAACAAAAGATGAATCCAAAAGTCAGCTGGTGAAGCCAGATAAGGTATGAATCTTCCTCTTTTTTGGTCTTCAAAATAACAATAAAAAATTCCACAGAATAGCAGCTCTGTGCATTGAATTATATCACCCAGTAACTAAAATACATAGCAAAGCAATATGTGATAATAAATAACTGACCACTATTGCTCAAATAAAACTTGAGTGTTACAATACTAAATTATAAAAGCTTTATCTCATTTTCATTATTACAGTATTTCAAAAAGGAAGTCAGAAAAGTTGAAAATAGAATACTTACTGATGAGTCCTTTTCTAATGTGCAATTTCTAGTAATAAACACACCCATCTTCTAATTAGTAATTCTGCTTCTTAGAACCTACACAGTTGTTTCAGTTTTCATTTCTAAAGAGTGAAGTCCCACTTGAGTAGAGTCAGTTTTGAACTCTAGAAGTTCATAATTCCACGTAGAGGCGTTATTTGCCGTGATGGGCACACTGAGGGTTTGCAGGCTTGGAAGAGCCCTGTTCAAAGGCAGCAGCTGATAGAACAGAGAGCTCTGCCCCTGCTGTTCAGCGGTGCCTTTGTTTGCAGCTCCCCATTTACGGTGCTCCCCCTCCGAAGTCCAAGTACATCGAGGAGCAGCCTGGGCGCCTGCAGCAGCAGCTCTTGGCAGTGCGAACGTCCATCGGCCACTATTTTGGGTGGTGCCAGGTAAGGGGTGCCTGCAGTTCCTCTCAGCACTACACTAAACCACCTTAAAAATGTGTTAATTCCCCCTGGAGGGTTTTTTTGGCAGTTCTTTGTCTTAGCACAAGATAATTTTGTATGGAAAAACAAGCCGTCCTTCTATAGTAGGAGTTATGTCAGTAAATTCTTACTGGCAGAACTTGAGGGTGTTTTAGAGTCTGAAATTCTAGGTGCAGTCCACAAAGAAAGAACTGCTTCCAAAGGGCAGTACCAGATAAAAGACAAACAGAATGCATCCCATGTATGTGTTGCAGCAGGCTGTTGCTCATAAATCCTCAGAAACACCTCCCATCACCGTTACTTCATGTTCGAGGTGGAGAGGAAACTGTGGTGCCTGTCACTGCTTTTGGACCTGCTGGGAAACAGCAGCTTCACCCTGGCTGTTGGCAGGAGGAGATTTTGTGCTTGGTTTTCGCCTTTTGAAAAAAAATGTAGGCCCTAATAGTTTGAAAAAAAACCTAAAAATATCTTCAAAATGTATTTTCTGTAAACTGTGATTCCATTGTTTTGTGAAAATGTTGTCGGTGACTGCATGACTGAAATACTCTTGCTATAAATCTGTACCAAACTTTTTCATGCCATTGTGAGTTCCCGACACTGAGTAGCAGTGCCCTCTGGTGGTACAAATTCGGTGTTGCTCTTTCAGTTTTCCTGGGAAAGTCTCTAGGAAGAGAATTTATATTTTATAATTGAATTTTCTTATACAATTGGCATCCAGGTGTTTTCCTACTCTACAGTTCCTGAGATGTCAATTTTGAAAGTGAGCTTACATAAATGAGATTTTTTTTTTCATAATTTTCAGTATAAGTTTTAAAAATATAAATATGTTTATCACAAAGAGAATAGATCTCTGCACAGCCTTGCTAGAAGATCACTGATGTGGCTTGGGTTTTTTAAAGTTACACAGTATGTCTCTGTCTCATTGTGCTGAAATATACGTGAATAGCTACTTTTTCTGAGATTTTACTTTCTGGTTTTGTTTTTTCTCTCCTTGTAGAGTGCCTATATCTTTGTTAGAAATGGAATAATGAATTCAGTTCAGTTTGGGAAAGGTAGGCAAGTGTGTCTCAATTCATCTATATAAACTCTCAGTAAAATCAAAAAATTCACCTTTATTTCTTAAGTGGGAAGTAAAATAATGACTGATACTGAATTGCCCTGCTTCTTTTTTGTCTTTTTTTTCCAATTCTTAGATGCTTATGTTTACCTGAACAACCCCCCCCCAGATTTTGTTCCCAGAGCCGCTGTAATTACGGTGTCAGGCCTGGCTGGTGTAGTGCTGGCAAGAAAAGGTGGGGTTTGCTTTTTTTTCATTATTGGTCTGTGGGGTATGGAGCATGTAACAGTTCTAGTGGTCAGGATGCTCTTCAGAAACATGACAGAAGCCTGTGTGACTGAAATAAATTCTTCCTGGTACATGAAAGGACATTACTGATTGCTGTTAGAAGCTGGCTGAGAGGTGACAGAGCAGGACTAGACAGATTGACAATACTACTCTTATTTTCATTCTTCATAATGTTGGAAAACCTAGTTTGGGATTATTTCTCTTTCAGAATATCAATGTCTCCTGCATTTAATTGCTACAACTACTTAGTTTGCATTCCATTTTTGTCTAATTATTCAAACTATTTGGCTTTGTACAGGTTCTAGATTTAAGAAAATTGCTTATCCATTGGGACTTACTACTGTAGGATATTCTGTTTGTTACCCAGCTCAGTCAGTGGTCATTGCTAAGGTAAGTTTCTGGTTTTATCTGTGGTCATTTCCAACACAGTGAGACAAGTTTGGATCCTTTAACCTGCTGCTCCATCTGTTGTGCCAACACTGCCAGCACACTGTTTGCTGATCAGGCTTTGTTTTCATTTGCAGTAGGTTGATGTAGCATGGAAGTGTTTCCTGTGGATTCCCAATATCAATTTAAACCTTATTTACAATTTGCTTGATGTAAGAGAAATATGCACTAGATCTTTAAAAATACATGCCTTGGTATGTGGTCAAGCATGTTCTCATGCAAACATGAGTGATTTCATTTGAATAGTCTGTCTTTATATTTTAAAAGCTGTTGTTGAATTATGTTTTTCTAAAATCAGGTAACAGGGAAGAAGTTACTTTGTGCGAGTCATCAGACCTATGAGGCTGTGAGGTCACTGTGGGCAGACAAGGAGACTGTCACCAAGGTAGGACTTGGGAAGTAATGATAACTCACGCATGGAGAGGGAGCTTAGAAAGTTGTGGACTCTTCTGTTGATCTGTTCAGGGTTTACTGTTGGTGTTAAGCAAGCCACAAGCCCCAACCTCATATTTTTGTCACTTCAGTGCTTAATTGCTTTTACACCTTTCACTCCAGTAGATGTTGAGATGCCCTCTGTAGTCCCACAATGCATGCAGGGTGCACAAGAGAAGGAGTTTCTCTCAGAGCTCCTTTCTTATCTTGGCATAAAGGATCCATTTTGAGTCAAACTTTGATCTTAAGCAGCCCCTGAGTTTAGACTAAAGACACTCAGGATTACAGTAGGTATGACTGGCTTGTTGTTCTACAACCCTTGCAGGAAGTCTGGTCTGTTTACCCTGTGATATCAATTGCCCTTGTCTGATTTATTTCTTCGCTTTGTCCTGTCCTCATTGCAGCCATAGTGAATAAATGGTCGGTAACCTCTTTATATTGACCTACTATATATGGAAAAGTTATCAGGGTTTTTAACATTCTCTTCCCCACTATAACCTTGTCTTTCAAAGCAGGATTTCTGTCTCTAACGTAATTCTTGTTCTCAGAATTTCCTCTAGTTTCTCTGTTTTTTTCTGGTTTTAGGGGATTTTGTGTGTGATTTGTGTTGTTTCTGGTTTTAAGTGAAGTGGTCAAAATAGAACATAGTAAACAGCTGAGGCCTTGCCAGCAGAGAGTAGAGGGCAGTATGAACCTTCTATAAATGATATATGGAATTTGGGTTAGTAATCCCAGAATTAAATGTGGGTTTTATCCAACCCTAAAAGGTTTTTTCTCAAGTGGAAATTGATAAAACCTTTACAAAAGTAGCACTTCCCAAGTAAAACTGCAGCTTTGCACAGTAATTTTTCATTGCTCTTTTCAAAGGAAATTTCGCTTTCTCAGTTACATGCAGAAGTATTTTACATTACATTTACAGTGCTCATTGACATGCAGTCCTCACCTTTTATTTCCTCTGAGAAGCACAAATGGAATTCTGAGTTTTGAAAATGAGATTCAGATAACTGTCATTAAACTGATAACAAAACAAGAATTAATGTGGTACAGACACTTTTATTAACTTCATTTTTTTTCCCTGAGTGAAACGCCTTCCCAAGACATATTATTTCTCATGACCATGATTTATCTTTCCATCTTCTGCTAACAAGGGGTAGTAAGTGTTCTGTAAACACTTAGGGCTATTTCAGTCTTTTGTAAGGCTAAAGGGTCCTCACCTGGAAATGAACTTGAGAAGTTTGTGGAGGGTCTCAGGTAAAACCACAACTTCAGTCCTAGGTATATATTCATGACAAATTCCCTTCTACATGAATTTATTCTATCTGGTCTGTGGGGTTTCATGCATTTTACTTTTTCCAGCTGTGTCTCTTGTGTGCAGCTGACTACTTGAATATCTTTGTATGATGTCATATCTGAAAATAATTTCATAAAAGATAAGCTTCTGGACTTGAAAGCGTTATTTTGCAATAATGTATTAAGGATATACCCATGTGCTTTCTTTTATTAATGTTTGATTCACAGCTGCAGCAAGAGTCAAAACCAATTATGCAAGAAGATAAGAAAAAGAAGGGAATTTCTAGTACCAAATCTGAGTCTGCTGTTGAGTCAAAATCATTTAACAGAACAGAATCTTCTCCAGTAGAGTCTTGGAGTAATGAAGATCCAGTGCCTTCTTCAGGTGAATTAAACATTTCAAGTGTAATCTCAGAGTAACTTGCAAATCCAATTAGTTGACTTAATTTTAGTCTTACTCTTGCTCTAAACTGGAGCAGGCTGTCAGTGCATATTATTCTTGAGAGCATATTTTACATCCTGTCATTTAATACATATTTCAGAGCCTCAGGGACATGATAATTTTCTCACTGTGGACCCTGTCATTATCAGAATTACATATTTGCTGTTCTCTCTCAATAATGTCAGAGAACCAATATTAATATGGACCAGGTTCTTTTGCAGGCCAAAAAAAGGAGTAATCCAAATGCAAGACACACAAAAAGGTTGTAATTTGGATTATAATTAGAAGATTGAAGTCTCAAATGGATTTTATTACTTTTAGCCTCTGCTAACAATGCAGAGATTATCCATAGTGGAATCACAGAGGAGTGTGTAATTGAGAAATGAAACATTGGATTTTATTTTCCTGGGTTTTCTGCAGTGATTCCTTGTACATCTTAAGTGGTTGAGATAATCAACTAGATCATGTAACAGCCTATTTAACAGACAAAAATTTGGTAGTCCAATTTGTAAGATGAAACAGCAGAATTACCTATTAAAGGAGAACTACATTTGTTTTAAAATATTGTTACCTTTTTTAAGGGCAACTTCTGAATTTTATTTGTTACGAGGAAATTACTTGGAAGGAAGGAATTGTTACCAGACATTTTTTTTTGTTCTGGAAAGCAAGCAGAACATACTTGGATGAGGGTTTTAATATTTTTCCTTTTTTTTCACTGGAGCGTGCATTTACATCTTTGCTTTGCACCTGAATTTTTTCTGATTTAGTTTGTGGAATGCTTTGATTTGTTTTTACACTTGCTCCAGACCAAAGTATCTTTATTGGGTTTGTGTTTATAGATCTGTCTTTGCTTTCATGGGGGGAATTAGTTCATGTCCCTAATACAGCCAGAAATACCCATGCCCCAAATGAATCTGTGTTGCCAGAGATTTTATTTTCTCACTCCAAATGGGTCAAAGCTTTCAGGAGAATGTAACATCCTTTGTAGTTGGAAAAGAAGCTGATCAGAAACAGGAGACAGAGCCCCCGAAAAGCTGCCTTTATATTCCCCTGGATCCTCTGTAATTGCAGTATCATTAAATATGTCAGCCTGTCCACGGTCCTCCAGTCAGTGTGAGAGTTCAGTGCTTTACTAAACTCAGTTCATGGGTTTTGGAAGTTACAAAGTGAAACTAGGTAAGAGGGTTTGTCTTCGTTTGGAATTCTTGGCATCTGGCAGCAGCTTCAGGGAAGATCTGTCAGGGTTGGTTTTGGGAGCCAGCTCTGCTCCTGGGAGCACTGGGGCAAGAAACGCTGGAGATTTTTTCCCATGTCTCAAACTTTTCCTTTCCATGTATTGGGCAAAGCATCACAATTTCTTCTCTCACTCTGCTGGGTTAGGAAGTGATGTTGGAGAGAGAGAAGAGGTCCTGCTCTACATCCACTGCTGCGGTCAGCATTCCAACATGCCCTCATCTTTCTCTATCACTTCTTAACACACTTTGTACTAGAACAGACAGGTTTTGATCTTTTCTCAGTATTTGGTAATACAGGAATTCTCAAAATGTATCACTAAGCTTCATTTCCTTACAGCTCAAGTATATGCATACTTTTTAACCATATTTCTTTACTATCTCCAACAGGAGCAGGGAAGACATCAAAATTTAAGCCTGATCCAAAACTTGTGGACCATGGTCAGTCCAGCCCACAAGATGTGGACATGTACAGCACCAGGAGCTAAGCCAAGTCTGCTTTGGAGACTGCAGAATGTTACAGATAAGGGGGAGGGAAGAAGGGAAGGAATAATCATTACAATATGTACTCTGTGAGGTATAATTTCATCAGATATTTTCTTATCTCCAATTTGTATTATTGACTTACATGATTCTGTTTAATGCTTATTTTGTTCCTGACTCCATATAAGCAGTTGGAATTCACACAGTATCATTAGTGAGACACTGAGAAAATAAGATTTGTCAGTGTCTTCTCCCAGTGAGGTTTCTCTGTGCCAAACTTGCTAATAAATGTCACTTCACAAAGGATATTTCAAAATGCAAATGTATGTCTGCTTTGGCTCAGATGTTCATTGATCTGAATGAAGAATGTGAGAGATGGGGTTTGCAGAGGCTTCTTTGTCTTTTATCTTTTAGCCCTGGAATGAAGCAAGTTCTTGCTGGTCTGAGTATCCTTAAAAATCTCCATGGTTGCATCATGTGAACAGCATTGGCTTTAAAGCTTGTGTAAAAGAGTAATTTTTTTCCGTACAAAATAATTTGGTACTGTTTGTCTCTTTCACAAAGGTTCATGGAAACAATTCTTTGTCTTGCACACCTCTGCTGTGTTCAAATCTCTCTGAAGTTGGGCAAAATCACACAACTGTTCTGTAAACATCCTTTCTAGACTTTGCATCAGCTTTTTTAGAAGCTTACTTATAATACTTGGAAGAACGGTGTTTAAATTTCTTAATCCATGAAACTGACACTGAATTTATATAAAATCCATTAGAAATGTTTAGGAAGTTGGAAATCTGTAGTTTCAAGGTTTAAACTGCTGACAGACAGTAAAAATACAGAAGTAGTAGGCAGCCAACTTTTTCATCCCACAAGTTTGTATGCAATATCTCATTGATTTTGGTAGGATTTCTGTGAAATTCTGTGGTTTTCCATAAGAATGATATTAGAAATTAAGTTTCCTAAGATGAAACTTTCAAACACTGCTTTTATCATGGTGTATATCCCTGTACTTCTGTTCATCCTCCATTTCTGTTCATTCCGTTTTGTTTCAATTAATGAAAATATGGGCTTTGCTGTAAAATCGAGGAGGAAGCAAGACAAAACATCTGAACAGATAGTGTGGATGGAAGGCTAAAGCCTGAAATGCTGCTGTTCTCAGCACTGAGATGTGATGGAATATTTGCTCCTGCTCTCCAGAAAAAGAAATTTCATAATCTGATTCCTTGTCCAAGGCTGCTAATGCAAAGGCAAATGACCAGTGAAATACAGGCAGAATTCCTGGTGTCCCTGTGGGATCACCAAAGTTGTGGGGAGATGCTGCAGGGTGGAATGTGCAGAAGGCAAAAATGGTGAATGAGCCAAAGAAGAAAAGCTTTTAGGATGGGTCAGAAACAAAATGATATTTTAAAATCCAAATTTCAGGTGAAGTGTTGATCTTTGTTACACAGAGTTCAGAGCAAGATGAAGTCAGAAAATGTGAAATTTAAAAGAATTCTATTGGTTAAACTTGAGTGGGACAGCTGACAGGATTTAAGTGTTTTGTTTCTTTAATCATCTTTTAAAGGCCCAGGCAACTGTCAGAATTCAGGCAGCAATCAGATGATATTAAATCAATCTTCAGAGTGCTCCTGGACATGACACATTTAGTGTTTCATCACAGAGAGAGGAGTATAAAAATTAGATGGCTGGGCTTCATGTACCATTTCCAGGGAAACAGATTAAAACATAAGTGAAAATTGTGAAGAAGTCATCATTTTCAAGTGCATGAGTGAATGCCAGAAATTGTATAATCTGTCTCCCTTTGATAATATTCTGTATAAAAACATAAAGGAAAAGCCATCTGCTCTACTCCTAAATTGTTAAATTCTAACTCTGAGAGATGTGCTACCACAGCAAGTCAACAGGAGAGGTAAGATGATGCAGATTTGCTTGGATTTTGCAGGAGTTTACTGTAGTGAGATTTTTCAGGACATAATGAAAAACTGCCCAGGAATTGGTGGTGTGGGAGCAGGGAGAGGAGCTGCCTTGGATTGCTGTTAAGGAACCAGCACAACTGCCCTTCCCAGGAGAGCAGGTCTTGGGACACTGCCTCTTCCCTGGTGCTAGAAACTGCCGTTGGACTTCCCAGTTTTGAGGGCATTTCTGCTCAGATCTGGTGATATGGGAAGGGGTGTCTGGTCTGCAGATGTCCACTGGCTCTTAGGTTCAGCAGGCGGGACTCAGGTGATCCATATAAGCCCTTCCATTGCAGGCCCTGATCCTGTTCATGCTGTGCATGGCCCTGGTACACAGAGCTGTCCTGGGGTTGGATTTCAGTCTCAAATTATTCCTTAGGGCAACACTGGGATAGGACTAAACCTCAGAGTTAAACATCTTGTGGCACATAACTTAAAATGAGTGTTCTGTGCACTGTGATGAACAAACGGATGAGGGATGCAATTCTGGAGCTCCCAAAATGGAGTCTCTGTTCTGTGTGACTTTTTGGTAGGTTAGAGGAGTGAGCAGCACAGGCTTACTCCAGCTCAGGGTTTGCCAGGTGGCTGCCCCATCCCTCTTAAGTGTCCAGGCCCAGGTTGGATGGGGCTTGGAACGCTTGTGCTGGTGGAAAGTGTCCTCCATGGCAGGGGTGGAAGAAAATGGGCTGTAAAGTCCCTTCCAACCCACACCAGTCGGTGGTGATGCTATTGTCACTTTCTAAATTTAGTTTTTTCATCAGTTGAAATTTCTCTTTCTCCTCAAGTCAGGGTAATTTTCTGTTTGTTTCATTTTTGTCAATAGTTTTTGTTTACTATCCCCACACAGTGGGGTTAAAATTAGGTTTTGGTTGTGAAACAGGTACAGCTAAAGAAAACTCTTCCCTAACTGCAGCCAAAGAAAGTGGAAGAAAAGTATGGAAAATTTTGTGTTCTGGCTGGGTGTGTTCTGCTTTCAGTTCAGACATCTGAACCTCCAGGGGATATATAATACTTTACAGCTGACTGCAAGGAGCTGTAACCACTTGTCTCTGTTAGTAATTTCTTGTAAAGGTGCTATGCAATGGCTTTTAAAAAGCAAATCCAGATCTACGTGATGCCATGCTTGTGAGTCCTGGGTGCCTGACTTGGCTCTTAAAGATTTCAGACCCAATGGACTAATCTGTAACAGTGAAAAATGAACATAAAACATGGGAAAGTTTTATTGTGAGACATGATTTTATTAATTTATAATGAAACACTTTGAAATGAAATGCCTCATAAATGTATCCTTAAGAGTCACTTAAGTTTATTTCACAATGCAATAATACAATAACATCATAAAAGTAAGAATGTATATTGTAATTTTCATATAAGTTATGTATTGGTGAAAAATTCAATGTCTTAAAGAATGGGGTTACATTGTATTTTATAATACAGAAATAGCTTTAATTAAATGCATGTTTTCCTATTTATGGTTGATTGTATTCAATATAGAGAATTTGGAACTTGTTGATAGTAATATTTTACTTACATAAAATTGATTGTGATACTTTATTTTGTCATATCACTATGAAACACCTGGAAATAAAGGGTGATAAGATACTTTTTATTTTTAAAAAGTTTAATTTTGGTCTGTTGTTTTCATCTCTAGGAAAATTGTCAATTCCTTCCCTTTCAAGTACTTTTTAAGAGTTCATTTCTAATGGATAAGTCACACTATTAATGTTGGGGGAAAAACTTCACCCCTGAAGTACTGAAACACTCCTGGAAGAAATCACTGAAGTAACAGGACAGATCAATGTTCAGTGGCCTAAACTTTGAGAAGTGCTTCCATTTTCTTCTCTTGGTATTTTTTTCTGAATAATAGCGTAGTTCAGGACTTGGAAAAACTAAAGCTTTTATCATGCTAGAGGAGTGACACTGTCCAAGAAGGAAGCAGGTGGTAAACATGTTTGTCTCAGTGTGGCTGTGCCAGTCTTCCAGATAAAGTAATTTGCCAAGCAAGGGTCATAAATTATGTAATCCAAGGTGTAACCTAAAGACTGAATTACTCGAAAGGAGGAAAATTGTGTGAATGAGTTATGGGACTGTTTTAATGGCAGATTGTCACTGTGATTATTAAACAGCTTGGGAAATACTGGAAAGGTATTGGAGTGCAGCTGTGTTGTTATCTTGTAGTGAAAGTTTGGAGTCTTTCAGTGAAATGCTGAAATGTATTTTAAATCCAAAAAGAAAGTGGGATCCTACAAAGCCAATACTTTTGAAAAAGCACAATCAATAGGCACTGGATTGTGTGGGTTTTATTTTAAAGTGCTGGATTCCCAGAAGCCAAGCTCATCCATGTGCTGATAGCAAGCTGCAGCAAAAAAAGGCTGTGACTGAAGCCATTGTAGAAGTCAGTGTATCTTTCTTCCTGCCCCTGATATGCTTTTGTTGTGGACCAGAGCCAGAGAACAAACCCCAGTGAAATTCTGGGTTCACTGGGGGCAAACACCCTTGTTCAAGGTGCAGTTAGTCTTTGTCCTTTCTTTACAGGCATAGGAGATGGATTTCGCTGCAGCAACTGAAAGAAATTCCATTGCTGTGACCAGGGAATAGGTGTAAACTAAGCCTGTCATGGTTTGAGGCCTTCGTAACATTTTCTGGGCTCTATTTGTAGCAATCTTGATACCAGTGTTTGGGGAATCTGTATGTTGTGCTCGGTTTGTGTCACTCTCAGGACCCCTGCAATGCTGCAGGAGGAAGACTGGTCTCCACAGCCATCTTGAACGAGATCTGAAGTGAATTAAGATTAAGGATCATGAGCAGTTCCATTTTCCACTATTCATTTTGGTCAGTAACTTAGGTTTACTTATGTCTCTCTTTGAATAAATTAAATGAGCCTTGATGTCGTTTAAGAATACGTAACTTGGCACTCGGTTCTGCTGAGTTCCAGGAACTTGGACAATAAGAGGAGGAAATGGGTGTGCTGTGGAATACAAAACTCTCAGACGTTTAGGTCTGCTGGCACTGGATTTATTTGCTGATACCCAAGTGGCCACTGAAAACAGAAACCAACTCACAGCCTCTGCAGCCCTTCCTAAGGCCAGGTCCAAACCTGCTGCATCCAATAAATGCCAATGATGTCCCAAAGTCAAGAGTTTGGGGTTTGTAACCTGCTTCATTAAAACATCTCACCTAAGGAAAAACTGCCCATAAGAATGGAGCATCAGCAGGAACCACTTCTTCACACTTATGCCTTACATCCGAAGAAGGATCATGCAATTTCTTTCATTGAGGTAAATATTAATTTCTTTGTTCTGGTCTGTTGTAAAGGAATCTTCTGGTAGAACTGAGAATCTCTTATCTACTGCTCTAATTTTAAGTGCTGTTGGGCTTTAGCCAAAGCAGTATTCTTTCAAGAATTTGCTAGGCATCGATTTTTAGAGCTCATTATTTATCCTTTGAAAAGCAAAGGTTAAAGTTTAACTTTTGCTGTTAATGTAACTGTGGTTGGCATGTTTACATAAGCAGCCAGCTCCTGTCAAATTAGGAAATCTGTGTTGGGATTTTATCAGTTATGCATTAGTTTTGAAAGTACTGTGCTAAGAACAATGCTTGTGCTAACTTCAGTTTCAATGCAGTTAAACTCCACAAAGTTTGGGTGTAACCTTGGTAGTGTTCGGGGTGACCACAGACTTGGGATCTTCTTGTGCAGTGAATGTTGAGCATTTTTAAGGACTCTTTAAATAATAAGTAAGATGAGAAGGGGTGTGCTGAGGTGTGAGTTTCTGTTGTCACTCATCCTTGGCAGATGGGTATTTTCTATTCTTTTCTCAGAAAAATGAATGGACAAAATTTAAGGGTAGATGCATCCAATTACAGGATTTCCTCCTTCCCATCTCATCCCTCATAGATGGCTTCAGAATCGTGGCTTTGTCTTTAAAAACAATGTCTGTTCCAGGAAATTGTCTGCAAATACAGTCCAAGTTTGTTATCTGTAAAAGGTAACAAGCCTAAAAGAAGAAGAGAGACATGCTTCTGACAGGTACTTTAGTGTTTTGGGATTTAGGTCGCTGAATGAATACCACACATCTGATTTCAAAAATTCAGAAATAGCAAGATTATTGAGATGTTTTTATGGAACTATCTGGTTTCATAAAGGAAAAAATGCTGGATAAGTTACCAGGAAGTTGTATCAGTTTTAAGTTAATTAGTAATTCTTTATAGGGAAGGATGCTGTAAAACGAGCTCAAAATCCACAATCCACAGCAGCAGAAAGGGCAGTTCATTCTGCTGCTGCAAAGTTTGGAAGAAAGGGTCTTTCCCCCACATTGCCTCTAGGATGTCCTTTCTGGAAGTCCTGCTGTGTGTCCTGGTTCTGGCCAGCCCCTTGCTGAGTGACGCATCACAACGTAAGATCTGCTGGAATTCTACTTTGTGGCTAGTCAGAGCAGGGATGTGGCTATGTCCACTCCACTGGGGACTGCTGGGGGGCATTGCAGTCCCTCTGGGGGGAAGCGCTGCTTGGGAATTCTTAGGCTTTAAGCTGGGTTTATTTTAAATAACAAAAAAACAATGCAAATGTGAAAACCTTGGTGAGACAGCTGCTGTTCCGTGTTTGGCATCACAGGAAGAGGCTACACCATATGAATTTCACCTGATACTCAGTATCCTGGTGGGTTGATATCATTTTGAGCCAGTCTCTGAATTTCAGAAGGGTATTTTTAAATCAGTTAAATGGTTTGGTTCTTTTTCTGGGAAAAAAAAACCCCAGTTGGTATATGGGTTAAAAAAAGGATACACTTTGCATGTGTTCTTAGACTTTTTTGTTACTAAGAAGGAGAAAAATCATTAATAATTAAGAGTATGACAACCAGAATGCACTGACAAAAAAGTTCTTTTAATTGAGAACCTAAATATTGGAATTGTCTCTGGTTCTGTTAAGAGTAGACCAGTACTGGCCTGTAATTATTTTATAGGAAGATTTCACACATATTTTATTGATGTATTTATTTATTTTATTATCACTGTTCTGTACCTGGTAGCTATCAGTTACTTGTAATTTGGTATCCCTAAGCTGGTAGGAGTGTAAACCAGCTGCAGTTATTATTTTTCCAATAAGAGTTTTGGTTTGTGATATCAGGAATTTTTTATGCTACTCTAAACTTTCATTTGCAAAAAAAAGTTACAGCTTGAAGGCTAACTTGGCTTTTATGTAGACCGCAGTATTTTGAAGGGTTCAGCAATGAGTTCCTTTATCATGTGGAATATTAGAGCATTAATAGCAAAGGGCACACACTCCCTCTCCCAGCAGAATCACAACTGGTGATTTTCTGCTGCCTTAGTATTTTTCGTATCATTGCTAAAAGAATTGTAATTGTGTTACTGATCAGAGGGGTAGCTGAAAACACTGCTTATCTCCTAGATGAACCATGCCAAATGCTACCTGGTATTTTTCATTGTTCTGTAGATTATAACCATAACACATGACCTGCAGTCAGGTTTTATTGGAAAATGTTTCAGTGCTGATGCCCTCTTGGGAGGAGGGCTTGCAGTGTTATGTAAATGGATTGATACAAGCCTTGGTCACTGCAATCATTTGGTTTCATCTCTGATAAGCAGCAAATGTTGGATGAGGTGGACTTGGAGAGGGGAAAGGAAAGAGGCTCCCATCTTTTTTTGCAATGCAGACTGCTCCAGCCACAGTTCCTCTGGCTAATAATGCATCAGTCAGGAGTCCTAGTGGAAAGTTCCTCTGACAATGGCAGTGACATTACAGCTGCTCCAGCAGTTGCCTGCTGGCTTGGAAGTGTCTGCTCGGACATCTCCAGTTCTGACTCTGCCTTCGTTCCAAATGTGGATCCTCTCACTGGCAACAGTTGTGCAAAATTATATTTGGCTTTCTTGGCAGTTTGGGGGCTTTTTTGTGTGCTTAGGTTGGTGCCTGGCCTTGAGTCCCAGTCCTGAGCAGGAGAGGAACAGGTAGCAAAGGATGTAGGGTGGGAGTGCCAAATGTGCTGGTCTTTGATGGCTGTTTCGGGCTGCTGAGGGAGTTTTTTTTAGCCAGCCAAATACCTGTGAAATACTGTAAACACTCAGATTCTGGAACAAAACTTACAGGCCAGTGTTTACACAGCAAAAGAGATAGAGGACAACCAACACTAATGCAGACCAGATCCTTTTGTAGGTTAAACCAAGGAATAATCCAATTGTAAAACACACAAAAAAGTTCTAATTTGGATTATAACTGGAAGGTGGGAATCTCATCGACTTTTAGTCTTTGCTAACAATCCAGAGATGATATACAGAGGAATTCTGAGACAACCACACCTAAAATTGTGAGATAAAAATCAAAACACCACAAGCCATACAATTTGGAAGATGGGTACACATTCAGGGTAAAGTAATTTAGGCAGGTAAATTTTCCTTTCTCATATAGCTTCAATTTTTTCAATGGTCAAGTCACTGGAAAGCATGATTTATGTGCATCTACAGAGTACATATGAAGCTTGAATTTTTGGTGTGATTAGTAACAAGCTCACTGACAGTATATTACTATACAATTGCATTAAATACTGGTTTTGTTTTAATTCACAGCCAACTGCACTGGAGTTGCAGACTTTCAGGCCTGTCTGGATAATACAGATGAATTCTGTCCTAAAAATATTATTTGTCAATGTAAAAATGAAGAACCTTTTTGCAGGTAGCGTGTGGTCTTGCTTTGTTTGTTTAAATATACACCATGTAAATGTCAAATATATTTTAAGTGATGAACTAAATTTAGACCCTGCAAAGTGATCCGCGAAAATAAATTTTGATCTTCATTCACAATTTGCATAAGTTTATAACTCTAGCACAAAGCATCAAATCTGGGATCTGGGCATAGCATTTTCTTTTTAAAAATATGTGTGGGCCATGTCATTCTTAATGCTGGTAATCAGTTTAATCCTTAATTTTACTTGAGAACTGAATTAGCTGTGTAATTGCAAAGTCTTTTTTTTTTCCTCAGGTTGATCAAATTTTCTTTTGAATTAAAAAAGAAGAAGCTATGTTAATGTTCTATTCTCCATTATGTCATTGGGGTTTTTTTCCTTTTAAAAAGTCAGTATCATAATGACAGCCTGAAATGTGAGGTTTCACTTCCACTCAGCAGCTCTGCCATGCTGACAGCAGACAAAGACATCTTTGACCTGAGCCAGGCCACGACTTGGGTGCTGCACCCTGTTCCCAGCAAAGCTTCTTATCTTGGACTCCTGAAATGCCAGGTTGGACTTAGTTACTCAGAGCCTGGCAAAGTGCTTTTGCATCAAATCTGGAAATAGATGGGTGTAATTAAGATAGAAAACACCTATAAACAAGAAGGAAAAATAACTAATCTCTTGACCCCTGCAGTGCTGAATAATAAATAATTATATAGCAAAATATTATACTTTTTTTGGTATTGCTTACTTTTGAATTAAAATGCTGTTGCTAAAAGTGAGTATTTTTATTTGCAGATGTGATTACTACAGAATGGGTTGGCAGGAGTACTGGTACATGGGCCCCAAATGTAACCACCTTTGGAGCACTCTGGATTTCATTTTAGTGGCTACTCTTCCTGCAGCAGTCCTGGTTATCATAGTGGTTGTAATATTTTCTGTTGTCTACTGCTTGAAAATGAAAAAAGTTGGGTAAGTGACTCTGGGTGCACTTATAAGGAGATTTGTACTCAAAACGGAAGAACAGCAAAAGGGGTCTGGTATTCTGGTCAGTTTTTAACCTCTGGATGTTTAAAAGCACAAGGTTGCCATACTGCCAAAATACTATTTTATACAATTTAAAACTAACTCAAAGCATCTTACCTGAGCACTCAGCACTTACTCAGCATTTTACCACTTCATGCAAAACTTCACTCTCAGTCATTGCTTTTCTTTAGGGCTCACTAGGCAAGCTTTAAAGATTGAGAAGTACATTTACTACTTAAATACAACACTACCAAATGTGTATTTCTGATTTATTTGCTCTTAAGCATTGGAGGTTTTTTCCCACAGGTTTTTAAAGAAAGAAGACCGATAACCATTGACAAGCTGGTTAAACACCATCCCACTCTTGGGTCTCAGATATTGGCAATTTGACCTGCTTTTTGCTTTCAACACTTTTTCCCAGTGACACCTCTCCCAAGTACACAGAGAGTATGGGTTTTTTCTTCTGTCACTGAGCCCCAGTAGTGTGTCACTGGTACTTGCTCTGACATAGAAAAGCTGTAATAATACCCAGCTCTTGTACAGCCATTGCCACAGGACATCTAAAGCTCTGACATGGCTGTTGAACCAATCTGTAGCACACAAAACATCTGTCAAGACCCTCACCATTGTTAATGCTCTAAATTCCGATTGTTCTCCTCTAGGAAACAGCCAAAGCCTCCATCCAGTGGAGCACAACAGAACCCTGCATTCAGTGCTGACACAGCTGCCAGCCTGGAGCACGGACATCATCAGCCAGCCGGGGTAAGAGAGGGCAGAGAAGGGCACAGCACAGCCCCCAGGCCTTGGTGATTCAGCACCATGGGATGCGAAGAGAAATAAAAAAGGAAATTTGAGTTTAAAGTCTCCCTAGCATTTGATTTCCAAGACTGGCTGAATGCCTGTGAGAAGGTGAAACTCATCATCAAGGATTAACTGAAATTGCATAGGAGAAATTTACATAGGAAAAAACCAAAGAACTAGGGATTATTTTTACAGGATGTTCAAATATTTCCATTTTTGACCAGTTAGAAGACCAGTTTTAAAAAGAGATCATGCTCTGCTGTGCCAGTTTTCTCCATTAGGCAAGATGTAGTAGAGATCATGGCTCAGACTAGTGGGTATCAAGAGAAAAGATGGATAAATACCATTAAAAAACAATATAAAGTACAAAGAATCACTGAAAGGGAATATTTACTTGTTTATGTATTTATTTCCTCATTTGGTACCTCAAGGGATTATTTTACATATTAAGGAACACAGAGTGTGAGAAGGAGACAAGGCTGTCTGAGAAAAGGGAGAAAATAATCTAGTTTGCTACATTATTTTCTGCTAAATCCATCTGTAGAGTATCAATAGTTTGTCAATGCAGCAGGTCTGAGCCTGCCTTTACCAGGAGATGGTGCTGTTCAATTTTTAACTAATTTGGAATTTAGTCTTGCTGATGCTGTTGTTCCAAAAGTGTGAGTCAGACCCAGTCCTGCAGTTTGGTAGGGGAGAAAACCCTTCGTAAAAGGAATCTTTTTGGGTCAGCGCTGCAGGACTTAGGGCTTTCTCACACTCCAGACTGAGAGTTGTAGCCCAGACAAGTGAAAAACTGGTTTCTATCTTCTAACATACTGCAGCTGGAGCTGGTTATTCTAAATTGTTGTCATTTTGCTCTCTGTAATCTGATCCCCTACACACAGGATGCCTGGGCTGGACAAATTCCAAAAGTTATACTAAAAAGACAAGACTTTAATGACCCCTCAATCCCAAATCAAAGGCAGAATTACAGGTATGCTGCTGGTTTTTGTCTTTTTTATTCATTGTCACGTTGTACTCTGGTTTGGAGACTTGGAATGACTTTGCAGCTTTGCCAGTGGCACAGCAAGCAACAAGAGTCCAGTAAATAGCAGAGCTTTTGACTGGATTATTCACATACAAATCCTAAAATACCGCTTTATCCAGAGGCTCCTCTGGTTTTCCTCTAATCCCAGAGGCATTCATTTCATTACTGTTTAGAAACAGTTCCCTGGTTGTGCTTCCTCACTTGAATCCCCATCAGCACCCAGCCGACTGCTGCAGCTCTTACTGCAACTTCTGCAGAGAACTTGCTTGCCAGGGTGCAGCTCAGTGAGAGCAAAACAGTCTCTTCACACGTAGCAGGGTTCTGCTGCAGAGACAGGCTGGAGCTTGCTGATATTTCAATCCCTCAAGGAGGTCTGGGTTTTTTTCAGTATATATGTTGAAAATGTTGAAGGTGTAGCTATGGTGAATTTAAAACATTCTGAAAATAATTGTAGGAATATAGAAAATTAGATACTGTGGCACTGTTTTTTGTGAAAAGGAAATAAAAGCTTAAAAAAAATGTTGCTTCTATAAATTCAGTCTTCTCTGCAGGATGAGGGTGTGACCATAAAATGAGCCTAAAAGACCTTTTAGATGTTACTGCCTCAGTGCCACGCATGCAGTAGTAGTGAGCTCTAACATTTCTGTATCTCAGTTTAAACTAACCCTTTGTGCAATCTGCAGTATATCATAAGGTTTTAATAACCTTTTTCTCTTTTGCATAGTCCCCTGTATGCTCAGCCTCTAAGGACAGCAGATCCAGCATCAGATTATTTCCCTCAGTCCCGAGCCCAGCAGGATGAGTTTGACTATCCCAGGAAGGATTTGCCTTATCCAGTTTATCCAGAGGCAAGACAGTACCGGGTACGTATCAATTACATCCCTCTGCATATTAATTACACACTCTGCATATTAATTGTATAATCCATCCTGGTACTGAATACAAATCATCGCTAAATTGATGGTGTTTGTCACTAAGTAAAGATGTGAGGCAACAGCTTACAGCTACCTTTCACTGTGCAGATGTTTTCTTCAGACCCTGTTGGAATGTTTTTGAATATGTTTTAAATATTTCCAAAGTTGTTTCAGTTTGTGTGCACACAGTGATAATGCTTACAGTTATTTGCATGAAAATAATCTTCCAAAGCTCTTGGTGAGTGCACACTCAGAAGCAGCACATACTGAGAAAAGAAATATATAAAAATGTAGTTTGATTACAGATTGTTTTAACAGCAAGCATACCAGGGAGTGTGTCTCATGCTACTGACTTAATTCTAATCTCTTTACAGAGATACTAAGAACAAGTGCTTCCTGTATCAGAAAGATCTTGGAATGCTGTGTGATCATTGGACAATACAGGTGCTGAAAGAGCAGTGACACCCTGGTGGGACATAGAGGAAATTGCCATCTTTCTTAGAGAGCACTAAGTTAATTGCAAAGAGAAGGTGTAGAGAATAACTCCAAAAGAAAACCTGATATCATGGAATCACAGAATCCCTAGGTTGGAAGAGACCTTCAAGATCCTCAAGTCCAACCCATGCCCCAACACCTCAACTAAACCACGGCACTGAGTGCCACATCCAGTCTTGTTTTAAACACATCCAGGGATGGTGATGCCACCCCCTCCCCAGGCAGGCCATTCCAGTACTTCATTACTCTCTCTGTGAAAAACTGATATGACATGACATCAAACTCTGATTTATTTACTGTGTAATTGGTGACAACTTCGTGTGAATTCCTGATACTGCTGTGCACAAGGGCCTGCCCCTGTGGTACAAACACAAAGACTTAGCCTCTATCTGAGCCGAGACTTATCAAATACCTACAGATCTATGACTTTCTCCCTTGTCTTTTTTGCTTTGTCTTCCTTCTGTGTTGATCCCAACAGCTGGAATGGTTTGCCGTTAAAACTGCCCTGGCTTGCTTTGTAACTTTTTTGTAAATGAGGAAAATAAATGAAGCTATGGAAGATTCGCTGCCTTGCCTCTAAGCAACAAATTAAAAAGACTGAAGACTGTGATTCATATCCCATTTTCCAAAAAGTCTGAAGCATATTATATTGTGAATTATGTGCAGTGATTTTCCTTAGGAAATATGTGAAACTATATGAACAAAACCAGAATCTTAAGGATTTTAGAAAGGGGTTTTTAATATTTGGTTTTCCCTTAATGTAACAAAAATGCAAAGTGGGCACATTTAATTTCTGGATTTACTTCTACTGCTGCAAATTCTGTCACAAATAAAATAAGTTATTCTGTTTCCTTCTCTTATCTTCAGTAACACAGAGAAATGGTATTAGCACATATGTTTAGACCCCAGACTATCAGTTTAAACCATTTTGACATCAGAAATTCAGATCCAAAGGTGGCAGAGAATTGTCAGTGAATCACTTTTTTCTGTCACTTCTCAGCCCCAGGTAGTGCCACAATCTGACAAACTGTGGTCATTGTTTGACCTCAATGCAGCTCTGTTGTACCAACTTCAGAGTGACCACAGAATGTGAATGTTCAATTTGATATTACACCACTGCTCTGAAAAGGAGTAGGAGGAACAGATAAGGAAGTGCTGTCAATATCCATGGTGGTGGCAAGGGCACAGCGGCAAATCTGAGTCTCTCTCACCCTTTTCCCAGTGTTCAGTTTTGTCATTACCTTTTCCAGGTATTTTCCCCTTCATTCCTTAATTGCATTGCACAGTTTGAAATCATTTTGTCATAAGAATGTCCATATCTTGCTAGAGGTGGAGAAAATCACTGGAGCATCATTCCTACTGAATTTACTTTGGTGTGTGCTGTGTTACTTGGCTTGACTCTTCAACACAAAACAAAACAAAACAAAGAAAAAACAAAAAAAAGAGAGGAGGAGAGGAGGGTCAAATGTAAGTCTCCAAGTCATCTGCTAAGGAGGTGAAAGTCCAGCAGAATGACTCTTTTGAGAATTAGAGAAGCTAAGAAGGTCTCTCTTGACCTGAGGAGCCCAGAACTGGACACAGCTCTTCAGCTGTGGTCAGTAAGGTCACCCGAGGATGTCCCATCTCAGGATGTCCACCTTGGGCTGCCCACTCTGTGTTGGCCCAACTCCCAGACCCCAGGTGGCTCTGCCCTCTAAACCCCCCCCAGACAGGGGAACCCCTGCTCTCCCGGAGGTATCTCTGAGCTATCCCCTCTCAGCATCTGAGAGGTTTGGGTCACATTTTCCAGGAATCCATTTCTGCCTTTACACTTCACTAGGAAACACAGCTCCAGCTTTGGATTCCTCTACGGAAAAGAACACATGGAACAGGCGCCAAGCATTGCCCAAGTCCTCCTTTGCTCAGATTTGTATGGCAGGCATCTTAATCTTTTGACAAAGAGTGATGCAAAGTTTCCAAAAAAGCTGGTATGATTGTTATGAGAAGGTTCGTGTCTGTATCCTAACTAGTTGTATATATTTAAAAAATGGTTCAACTTTGTATTGTCATGTTTAACTATGTTGCCCGAGCTATTTATATGTTGCGTGTTTTATTCACTAGATGAGTCCACTGCCCTCGCGGGGACTGGTGTGAGCTCCCGTCGTTGGTCCTCACGGTGCCCCGGGCGGGAGCAGAGATCTCGCCACGAACCCCTCACGGTGCTCCG